>JARBWK010000002.1:47432474-47895755 GCA_030556195.1 Anolis apletophallus | reverse complement strand
GGCTGGGCTGGCAGTGAGTGCAGGCTCGTGCCCGCTTCCCGATCCCCTGGCCGCTCGCCGCTACGGGTTCGCACCGGGCCCTCTCGATCTCCCCCTCTTGAGGAGGGGGGACTTTTGGAGCCGTCGGTGGGGTCCCCCCGGCTTCGCTGCCTCTTGGCTGTCTCTTACAGCCTAAGGTGAGGGCACGATTCGCCCTCTAGCCTGTGAGATCGGTTGACGAATTGAGGAGCCCTCAAAACGTCCGACCTGCCGCCATCTTTGCCCGACCGGAAGCCCTATTGTTTATACTTCTTAACCCAGGATTGCTTATTTAATTTGTATTCTGCCTATTTCCATACATGGAACCCAAAGCAGTTCACAAAACAGATTAAAACAAGTCATGACAAGAGGCAGGTAGGATATTAAAATTATTTTCATTGTTATTAAAATACAGGTACACTCCAACCATTATAAAGAAAGAGTGTTATAATATTAAATAAGCAGTCATATTAAAATAGCAGTAATTTAAAGCAGTTGAAAAGCATTAAAAACAAATGTACCTGTATAGCTTTCTTCCAGTAAAAACAAATGTTTTTAATGGAAGGAAGCTGTACAGGTACATTTCACCCAGACTGACTGATAACTTGCAAATAGAGGGAGAAAACTTGGATGCAGTGACAGACTTTGTATTTCTGGGCACAAAGATTATTGCAGACACAGACTGCATCCAGGAAATCAGAAAACATTTACTTCTTCGGAGGATAGCAATGACCATTATCAGTAAAACTGTGAAAACTAGGAACATCACACTGGCAATGAAGAGCCGCATAGTTAAAGCAGTGGTATTCCCCATAGTAAACCTATGGATGTGAGAGCTGGACCATAAGGAATGTTGAGCGAAGGAAGATAGACGCTTTTGAACTGTGGTGTGGGAGGAAAATTCTGAGAGTGCCTTGGACCACAAGAAGATCAAACGGTCCATACTACAGGAAATAATGCCTTGCTGCTCAGTGGAGGGAAGGATATTAGAGGCAAAGATGAAGTACTTTGGCCACATGACGAAAAGACGGGAAAGCATGGAGAAGACCATGATGCTGGGCAAATGGGAGAAAAAAGGAAGAGGGGCAGACCAAGGGCAAGATGGATGGATGGTATCCTTGAAGTGACTGGCTTGACTTTGAAGGAGCTGTGGGTAGCCACAGCCGACAGGGAGCTCTGGGGTGGGCTGGTCCATGAGATCACAAAGAGTCGGAAGCGACTGAATGAATAAACAACAACAAGCATATTAAGATAATCTTCTGTAATAAGTGGTTGGTAGCCACAAACCTGTCAAAATATCAGTTAATGGGGGCAAATATGCCTTCTTGCGAAAAGGACTTCCACAGATTGTAAGCAGCCACCCAGAGGTCTTCTCATGTGTTCCCAACAAATATGCATATGAGGGTTAGGGAAATGGGAGAAAGTTGTCTCCTGAAATTTTAATAATCTGATAAAGATATAGTCTGTTTGTTAGGCTTGATCCAAACCACACAGTTCTTTATAGGTCAGAATGAACACACTGAATAGTGCTTGGTAATTGACTAGTTGTCAGTGAAGCAAAACCAAAGTTACATTCTCCCTGTAAATGAGGTGTAATCAAGGTATGTGGCATATATCCAGATTAAATATCTTCAGGAATTGGTGCAGCTGGCACACTATTTTTAATTATGTAGTGCAGGGACTCAGAGCTGAGATGAAATATACTCAAGTGGCAAAACTGAGATTTTAGGAAAAGTATATCCCCATCTAATACAAGCCCAAGTATACACAGACCAGAAAAGATACCATAGTTTATGGTTCTCAAAGCTGCTGAGATGTCACACAGAACCAGCTGGGACTCACTCGCCTTGTTTAATTCCTGGTTCTACCAAATCTCAAAATTTGAAGCACAAGTTTGGTACTTATACACAACCACTTTATTTCTGACAATAAGATATGCATTAAAGTTAATGATACTGCCATGAACACAAACATGGCACCACAATATGCCAGCATCTTCATGACTGACCTAGAAAAATGCTTGTTTATACATAGGTCACTGCTTAAGTGTAAGTGTTGGAGTAGCCAGTTAATGTGTCCATTTTTGCCCATCTATGCCTCTGGACCCCAAACCAGTTCCTTCTGCTATTTTCCTAAGACGAAAGAGAAGGTATTAACCTGAGCACAACTTGGAGACATTAATCCTTTGAACTGCAACCACCAGAATCCCACTATGACTTCTCACCTTATTGACTAGCAGATTCTATGTTTTTATTCAACAGTAGCTTTCCCAAGCTCAAGATCTAAGTCTATGGAGCAGCATCTAACTGTGTTTGTGTATGGTTTTAATACATCGATCTCTTTCAGTCCCCTTGACGACAATAATTTTTTAGTACAGCGTGTGCTGTATCTTCATAAGGATTGTGTTTTGGATTGAGGGAAATCATAAAGTTTTTAAAAGAACAACTTTTACCTATTCAATAAACTTTTGGATCAATGTCCATTTCTTCTGTTCTCTTTTAAAGGGCAGTTTTTCATTTGTTTTTCTCTTGGTTGTCATATTTATTATGTTAAAAATCAATCTTAAAAATTGATGTCATAAACAAACAAAAGCCTTCATCAAAATACTTAATATTTCTACCAGTTGCTTAGTATTACTTTTTGCCATCTGCTGAATTTGAGAAAGGTTACATGCAGAATAGGGTGGGAAAAAGCAGAGGCAACCCATAGCCAACACATATGAAGAAAAGCCAAGTCTACATCTAATTGACATTCCTTTCCAGAACAGACCCACTGATTGCAAAATAGTAATGCATGAGATAACTTTAAGTTGACAAGCAATTGGAAGGGGGGCACACACACATATACACATGCGTCAACATATATGATGTTGTTGGGTTCCTTCAAGTTCTTTCAAGGCAACCCTCTCATGAGCTTTTCTTGGCAAGATTTGTTCAGAAAGAGTTTGCTTTTGGTTTCCTTGGAGGCAGAGAGAGTGAAACTTGCCCAGGATAAAGCAGTGGTTTCCCTAACTGACTGGGAATTTTAAACCTGATCTTCGAAGTCATTATAGTTCAACACTAAAAAGACTTCACCATGCTGGCCCTCAACATGCATGTAAATCCCATTATCTGAGCAAAGGATGGGCCAGAGATGTCAATGCCTTGGCCCTTTCATTACAGGCTGCTACTTCCCGACAGATGTCAGGTGGTGCAATAGTTCAACACTCAAAAGACTTCATCATGCTGGCCCTCAACATATATGGAAATCCCATTAATTTAATAGATTTATTCTTGTTCGGATGAAGTCCACATTCTGCCACTTAGAGAGTTTAAGCCTATTTTACAGTACATTAACTTCTGTTCCACAACAATATTAACATCTGTTGCATTCATAGTAAAATTGTAGCTAAACACATTTAGCATGGAATTCTACCAGTTCCAGGTGTTTCTACTTCTGTTTACTGACTATTCCTAGCTAACCTAGCCACTTTATGTGAGTAAATAGAACATTTGAACAAGTTGATCATGGTTACTGGCTGCAGAGGCTTCCATTATCTGACACAGTGTTTCCCAACCTTTTTTGAGCCGCGGCACACTTTTTACATTTGCAAAATCCTGGGGCACACCACCAACCAAAATGACACAAAATGACACTCTAACATAGTAATACATATAGTTAATATGTCTTTAAATGTATTTATACACTCAGTGTGAAACCTGGGCCTGTTTCGATGAACTCAACATAGATATCCTGGCAGGAATGGCAGAAAGACACAAACTTCCCACACACAACTCCCACAACCAAGAGAAAATGCTATAAGAGTTTGGTGGGCATTGACCTTGAGTTTTGGAGTTGTAGTTCACCTATATCCAGAGAGCACTGTGGACTCAAACAATGTTGGATCAGGACCAAACTTGGCATGAATACTCAATATGCCCAAATGTGAACGCAGATGGAGTTCAAAGGAAATAGACCTTGACATTTGGGAGTTGTAGTTGCTGGGATTTATAGTTCCCGTACAATCAAAGAGCATTCTGAACCCCACCAATGATAGAACTGGGCCAAACTTCCCACACAGAACTCCCAGGAGGCAAGAGGAGGTCTCTACTTGGGGAAAGGGAGGCGGGCCTTCCCAATGCATGGAGAGGGAGAGACCAAGTAGACAACGGGTGGGAAGGGGACCTTTATCTAAGTAGGTTTCTTAGGGTTTTTGTACTTCAACACACTAGACTCTCCCCCCTCCCCTCCTGGAGGTTCCAATTTCCCACAGCACACCTGATGATCACTCACGGCACACTAGTGTGCCCTGGCACACTGGTTGGGAAACACTGATCTGACACATACCATTTCCCAGTTCATGGAAGTTACAGTGATAACGTGTTCTGCTTGGTCATTCAAGCCACTCTTTCTGATATGATCAGCAGCACAGCTGAAATGAAATGAATAGAAGGGTATGACTTAATTATAATAACCTGATTGCACAAATAAAAGCCATATCTGAACAGAATGAAGTGTGCAACCAGAGAAAAGTTAGTGGCACATTGGTAATTACCATGACTCTGGAATGGAGATAGGAAAGACTACAGGATGAGATTTGAAGGCTATAACAACAATGCTAGATTTATATTTACAATGCAAAAGTCACCTCTGTAATGCTAAGATCATATTATAGTCACATTAATCATAATTACTCTCAAGAAGCACTATTCTAGTCATTCATTTATTGATGCCTTTCCCATCATGAAATTACTGAACCACAGGGGAAAAAACCACTCAAAATCCACATGAAAAATCACTGGTGCCCCCCACCCCAATACATGAAACATGATGACATCCTCTACAAGAGCAAATTTTATTTTTGTAGAAGGGCAAATACTGACAGTGGAAACCAAATATCTATTACATGGACATTAAAGTTCAAGAAGAATTACAATTAATGAATAAGTTTACCAATTACAACCCATTGAAATGGTTAGTTGCAAAGTGGAGAAGTCAGCTACTGAAAGTCTTTTGCAACTTAAAACAAACCCAAGAAACTCAGCATAAAAATATAATCCAGAGCCAGAGCCAAGAATTTGGAACACAAAATGAACATTTAGCTAAGAAGGGCATTGAAAGAGCCTTTTAATAACAAGCTAAAAACAACAACAAAACTCTCTTAAGGACATGAATACCAGAGAATGTATAACCTCTGGCAAGCAGCAGTAGAAGAAAAAAGATTAGAAGGCAAGCTAAGGAGGCATTTGAGGTGAAGACGTAAAACCAAACACTATGCCCTCATTTAAGCACATCAGAAAGAAAAATGTGCCCAAACTTTAATAGACTCATTAGTACAAAAACATATCTGGAAGTGTATATGTGGCAGATGAAGCTCATACTCGGCCGTACATTAAAATACTGGTACTTTTATTAGGACACAGGGATCTGGAGGTTGGTTATGTATATGTATAGTGATACCTTGACTTAAGAGTTGCATTTGTTCTGTGACCGAGCTCTTACCTCAAAGTGAAAATTCACTGCATCTATCCCATATCATAAGAACTTGCCGAATATAATCCATCTTTGTCTTAGCAGTGAATTTTCCCATTGGAATGTATAGAAATGCTCTCAATCTGTTCTGGCCTTCCAAGCCCCCCTCTTTTGTTATGTGTTTTTGAATAAGAAAATGTACTTTATAAATAACAAATAATATATAAATGCACATTCACATGGTACAATAAAAAAAGAAAGATCTACTTTAAAATGGTAGAAGTACAAAGTTGTGGCATAATGGTAGAAGTACAAAGTTGTAGCAAGGAAGCACAAAGCGCAAAGTGAAGAGTCAGAAACATCATTTTCTTCATACTGTACTCATTCCAGCCTCCCTTCTTCTCTCTCTCTCTCTCTCTCTCTCTCTCTCTCTCTCTCCCCATGAAGCCAAACATACCAGGAATAAAAACCACACAAAATCAACTAACCCAAAGTGCCTCAAAGTGGGAAAGAGCAAAGCAGACAAGAGGCACGAATGCACATGGAGGCTGCTTCCTTGAATCCCTAAAGCTCTGTACTCTGGCATTAGCTCTTAACTCAAAATGCTGGTAGCTCTTAACTCAAACTCAGGCTGAGCAATGCCTCTTAACTCAAAATGCTCTTAAGTAGGGATGCTCATAAGTTGAGGTTCCACTGTACTTTTTTGCTTCTGTATGACCGATGAGATCTCCTGTTGATCATGGGTTCTTGGGTACCCAAAGTTAAGTCCTGAAGCATCTATCCCATATCATAAGAACTTCTTTGTCTTAGCAATGAAGTAACTGTAGCTAAGTAGTAGAACATGCATTCTGCATTTACCAGCCTGACCCCTGGCATTTGCAATGAAAGGCTTTCTGCATAGGAACATTGCGTGAAACCTGGAGAATGTCTGCCAGAGCACAAAATCTGCCCTTTATCCTTTATTTATTCATATATATCATGCCCTATTGCCAAATTTCTCAGGGCATTCATGCAGGGAAGGCCCTCTTCCACTTCCTTCTGTTGTACATTGTCCCAGCTGTTAGGTAGAGAATAGAGGAGGGCCCCTCCAGCATCCTTCAAACATTATGGACATATGTAGTTTTGAGGACGTATACCTACAAGTATGTACACCTTTCAGTAGGGTTCTGTTGTAGACCTCTAAATTGAGAAAGGATTCTTAGGCTGATGGAGCTATTTTTTCTCTTTCCTCAAGGACTTGGGTAGGCTCAACGTCTTCTTGTGAGAGAACTATAACTGATCCACACTGAACGTGTAATGGGTATTTGACCTTTCCCTTCCTCACCCTAAGGCCAGGAAGAGCAGCTGATTTGTTCTAATGACATTTCCCCACTGATCTCCATATTGAGGCCAAAAATGTCCTTTTTGTGTTCCACAGCATTGGATTAATAGCCTATAATGTACAGATCCTAAAAACTGTACATGTAATAAAGCCCAAAAGTCTCCAAGTAATCTCACCAATACAAGAAGCACTAATTGGGATCACATTCTAGACATGCCAGTACTTAGCAAAAACAGTACCACCCATAAATAACCTTTAAAAGAAATTGCTTTACATTTGCTGTCACATCCTTTTCTCCAGTAGGTCTAACACAGCTGTCTCAAGCCCAAGAGGCCATGGGTACTTACAAACAGTTATTACACAGTTCTACCATTTTAGGTGACAAAATTAATAATCCACACAGTCCACGGTGTTCCAAAAGCTTGTATTATCCCCCCCCCTGTCAGAACAGTGGTGCTAGTCCTAACCATTTTGTCACCAGTTGAAAAGAGATAGTTTTGAATTGCAACAGAAATATGAATGGGAAGAATGTTCTTTCAGGAATTTGATTATTTCATAGTGTTTCACTGCTTAACTGGCCCTGGTGATCTGAATAATATGATAATAGTATGCAGATACAAAAAAACTGAGTCGCCTGCAGGCTGAGAGGGACAATATATAAATATAGCAAATAAAATTAATTAATTAATTAACAGGGTGAAAAGGTTACATTGGAGAAAAATACTGCCATTTGTATAATTTAGCCTTCCCCAACCTGGTATCCTTATTAGGTGTCAGATCATGAATCCCATAGTTTTGGAGTTTCTAATAACCAGGGGTACTAGGTTGCAGAAAGTTGTTGTTTTTGTCCTGAATCCTTATAGGAAAAAATCACTGAATTGTTTGTTGAGTGGTGACTCAATATGTAAGGAAATCACATTCTGGATGAGATTATCGCTATATATTATTAATTAATATTAGATATTAGTTTTCTAGATATTATTTTCTTTGCTCAGGATTGAGGTCCATGAGCACCAAGTGTCCCTGAGAGTTGATGAATGACAAAAAAATTATGTATAACTTAGTTGGAGAATATAAACATTTTTTGATCCTTGAAGACTTCAGTCATTTCTCTGTCTTCTGCCGAATGTCTTGTAAAATGGCAGTTCTGAGGGTATTGCTTTCAAAGCTGATATTTCCTTTCACTTGACTAAATTTATACTTGTTCTGAGTTATAGTGGAAACAATTGAACTAAGGCATGATTTGGAGCTCAGTGTTGCTGATGCAAACGCATTGAAATATACCAGATTTTATCCAAATGAGTGGCCTGTGTATCGTCACTAAAGAACTGCAAATCATTACAGTGTCATTTGGTTGTGTGCTATCATCCCTTCCATGAAGTTGTGTTGCTGTAAAAGTCCTAATGTAGCTGTGAATTAGACCAAAGAACAGAGCTGTTTAGAGATGTCTGTAAAAGTGAAAGGAAACAGATGTTTATAGCAAAATGTCTTTCTCAGTGACAGCTTGAATAGAGTGCAGCAATTGCTATTAATTGCAACAAAGAATGGATGTGCAGCCTCTTAGGTGAAGGCTTCCTTCAGTTGTAAATTAACGTTATTACAATAAGTGAACACAAACTATTACCTTGGGTAGTGCTTGGATTAACTGAATTTATTCCATTAAATAGAAAATACAGGGGAGATGATATGATAGGAAAGAGCATCCTCATTCCTCTTTTACATTTTCTTCATTATCAATGTTTAATTTAGACCACTGTATTCCATATTGTACATATATCATGCTTAAGAATACTTGTATACACACTGGCAGAAATGGTCTACTATAAACAATGGTCTACTATAAACAGTCCCAGACAAAGAACAAGAGTAGATTTTGATTCTTTTCATTCTTTAAAAAATAGTGACTACCTAATTGAATTTCCTAAAAAGGAAAATTGATATGACATCAGGTTGCATTAGGGATGTGAACATAAAACATGATTTGGCTTGGAACCTACTTTTTGGTTTCAGAAAATGGGTCATTTTGTGGAAGCTGGCTGGTGACTATAATCAGTGAGGCAATGAATCTTCTTTGGATTTTAGTCTCAGCTTTATCATTCTTAATTTGTTTTGGGTATAGCATTCACCATATTGGTTCACATCTTTAAAGTTCATACTACAACCAGGAATAGACTCTGTTGACAGTGAGGCAAGTAGAGTATTTATATACCTTTGGAATGTCCAGGGTTTATATATACTCCAATTACCTTGTTGCCAACATAACCTCTGAAGATGCCAGCCACAGATGCAGGCAAAACGTTAGGAGAGAATGCTGCTGGAATATGGCCATATAGCCTGGAAAACCCACAGCAACCCTGTGATTCTAGCCATGAAAGCCTTCAATAGTTTGAGCTTGTTTGTGTTCTTATCAATCAATAGCAGTAGATTGGTTGTTCCTTTTTATATTTCACCAAAACATACTATATCTGGAAATAAAATGAAATCTCTACTTAAGCAAATCCCTCACTGGTTAGAAGCTAGGATTGTTAAGTCAGAAAACTATACATACCCCTTTTCCCTTCCTCCAATCCATGTTTCTTTTAAGAAGAGTGAGATGATATATAACTTTTCAAGAATCCAATAAAGTCATGTATATGTCTATAAATGTTAGTCAAAAATCAACCCAAAAAACCTAGGTCGATTTATTCACGGGTCAATTTAACTACTGTATCGTCATTCTTATCCAAAAGGAAACCATCCCTTTCTGAGTAGAGTGGCAAAGAGCATAGTATGTCCCAGGAGAAGCACTGTACCCCTCTAATCTCCCAACTGTAGTGCCACTTACAGTCATTTTGATTGCCTGGGGAAATGGTGTCAACAGCCAAGGGCAGCTGCCTCCCTGCGGCATCACTGGTACTTTCCTCTTTCTGCAGAACAACCCTTGACTTATCCATGGGTCATATCAAAATCCATAATTTTGGCCACAAAACCTTCCTTCAATTTATTCAAGTCCTCAACTTATACAGGAGTATATACAGTGATACCTTTCACCAGCAGGTTCTAGGGGCTTGGAAACAGTCTATGGAGATAATCTATGCTTTATCTCACATAGAGCCTGAGCCATTCTGGTGTGGGCAGGACACATTCATTCATGACTTGAAGTTTTTCTAAAGCAATTGCACAACCTGCCACATCACCCTGTTGTCTAAGATAAGAAGCCTTGATCTAATTTTTGATTCTAATCAAATAGGCCCACCAAAACAATGGAATTTATGCAAGTGTTGAATTACCAAATTTCCATGGATTCTATGGGTTTATACTTTCACTAAGCCGTCCCCTGCCACACGATGCTGTGGCCCAGCAGCATCTGTAAAATAAAGTAATGAGAAAGTGTTGGTTTTTAATATATGTAATTTCTTTATGCTTTCCTGTTTCTTGGTCAATGTTGATGTAGAGATTGTCTGGTTTGCCTATTCTGGAACATGCAATAAATAATTGTCCTTCTTTAGGGGCCCCTTTCAATTCTATGATACTATATCTGTCATATACATATGTGTGTGTGTTTCCAAATCATATCTATCTATCTATATATATGGCTAGATGGCTGTTTGTCAGGAGGGCTTTGATTATGTTTTCTTGCCCTGGTGAAGGGAATTGGACTGGATGGCCTTAAGGCAGCATTTCTCAACCTGGGGAGGGGGTGTCAGATCCCTGGGGAGGGGGTGTCAGAAGGGCGACCATTTTCTGTTGGTCATGAGGGTTCTGTGTGGGAAGTTTGGCCCAATTCTATCATTGATGGGTTTCAGAATGCTCTTTGATTGTAAGTGAACTATAAATCTCAGTAACTACAACTCCCATATGTCAAGGTTTATTTACCCCCAACTCCATCTGTGTTCATATTTGGGCATATGGAGTATTTGTGCCAAGTTTTGTCTAGATCATTCATTGTTTGAGTCCACAGTGCTCTCTGGATGTAGGTGAAGTACAACTCCAAAACTCAAGGTCAATGCCCACCAAACCCTTCCAGTGTTTTTTGTGGTTATGGGAGTTCTGTGGACCAAGTTTGGTTCAATTCTATCATTGGTAGAGTTCAGAACGCTCTTTGATTGTAGGTGAACTATAATAAATCCCAGAAACCAGAACTCCCAAATGACATAATCAAATTTTTGAGTGATGGTCACTCCTTGAGTTAGTAGGCGTGTTGTGACCAAATTCGGCGGCAATTTGTCCAGTGGATTTTGAGATATGATGTCTCTCAAAAAGAACAGATAATTATATATATATATATATATATATATAGAGAGAGAGAGAGAGAGAGAGAGAGAGAGAGAGACTAGCTGTACCCGCTACACGCTGCTGTGGCCAACCATCCCTCCCTCTTTCTCTCCTTTCTTTCTCTCCTTCCTTTCCTCCCTCTTTCCTTACTTCTTTCCCTTTTTTCTGTCCTTCTGTCCTTCCTTCTCTCCTTTCCTTCCTCCCTCACTCCCTTTTTCTTTCCCTTCTTCTCTATAAACCTACACGCACCACTCCCGAGGCACTCTGTCCATGCTCAGGTGCCCTTGTCTCACCCATGGTCATCCTTCTCCTTCTTTCTCCCTCAGTCACTCTTGCGCTCTCTGTGGGGCAAATGGCAATTGGCATTGTCACTGTCACCTGTGGAGGCCAGGAGGAGCACCTGTTGCAGCTGGGCAACAGCTTTGAGCGGCACCCCAAGTCCTACTTCCACACCATTTGCTGTGAGTGGGACCCAAGGTTTCTTAGGCCCCAATGCACACAGGATAAATGGGCTACCTTTCTCTCTCTCAAGCAGCTCCTTTCTCGACAGCTTGGTGGATTTTTTCCTTTGCACAGGAAGGGGGCAGGACCAGGGGAGTTGTTTTCACTCATATGCTGTATCATGATTTAGCTTTTTTTGGGTTTTAAGTCCTTTCCACTGTTTTTGGGGAGGTCACTCGTTGCTCTATAACGGGTGTAGTGTCCAAATTTCATGTCAGTTTGTTAAGTGGTTTTTGAGTTACGTTAATCCCACAAATGAACATTACATTTTTATTTATATAGATTGGAATTAAGTTGGATTCATGCCAATGGAAACTTTTTTATTATTTGAATTTCCAAATATTTATTAAAACCATGAAGTGTATTTATTTAACAGTGCATGCATGATTTAGTACAGATGCAGGAGCATATGAGATGATATTAATATGTAGTAGAAATGACAAGTCAATGAACTGAGGAACAACTTTCAAATTGTCCAAGGTAATGTGCTGTACCTTCAAAATATCACTATGACATGCCCATTCTCTGTAGCTCATCTTCTGCCACTGTGCCATTTTTCATCAAAGTTTGCTTCAATGATTTCATTATTCTATGAATCTAGTTAAGAAAGAGATAAGAGTTTTTGAATCCACCAGAGTAACACTGGAGCCATGGCTTCAGCCATTCTGTGCTATTGCAAAAGACATTGAGCTAGCATAGCTTAATTTAAAACCTTGGTGAAGCATAAGTTTTTCATTCTGCTTGCAAGCTATTACTTAAATATTGCAAACTTGTGCTTGGAGCATAGCTTGAGGATAGTAACTCAACAATAGTCCTTACACAAGCCAAGATTCTGTCTCCTAGGAAAACCATCAAGTAGTGTGTGTGTATGTGCCCTCAAGTTGTCAGTTGAGTTAGTGCATCCTCATGAATTTCTTGGGATTTTCATAGTCAAGAAATAAATACTCAGAAGCAGTTTTGTCAGTGCCTTCCTCTGAAATATAGCCTGGTATTCCTTGGTTGTCACCTAAGTAAGTAACAACCAGTGTTGATTCTGTTTAGCTATGAAGATCAGGTACCATGTGGTGCCTTTAGGGGCATATAAAGCCTTGAGTATATGGAATGTTTTCTTACTCATATATTGTGGTGTTATATCAGTTGACATTGAACAGCTATCATTTTGTCAGAAGTGTGAGGCAAAATCTCAGAAACATGCTCAGCCATCTTGAATCTCTTTTTCTCACAGATGGATCTTGGACAAAATAAGTACATTATAAAGGCAGTCTATTGAATGAGTGAGATTTTTCAATTACTTCATTTAGCATTATTGCTGACAGTATTCTTAATGGCAAGAGCTGTTCAACAGTGGCATATGCTGCCTTGGAGTGTGGTGGAGTCTCCTTTGGAGGTTTTAAACAGAGGTTGGATGGCAGGAGTCCTTTGATTGGATGTTCTTGCATAGCAGGGAATTGGACTGGATGAGTCTTGTGGTCTCGTCCAATACTATTATACTGTAAAACGACAATACTGATGGTCACATTATCCTTTGGTTCAATCTATTGCTGGTTTTGATATGGTAGTATTGGAACAATGGGAATAAGGTAAATTTTAGCAGAGCAGTAACTCTCATAGTTGTATTGTGTGCCGTTGTCCCTCCACAATTGCAGTTCTGACTCTTTTGCGAATTTGATTATTCACTTATTTGATTTAAAGTGTTCTTCCTTGGAATCTCTAGGTCTTCCAATGTGACTCTGTGATCAATTTCCTCAAATCATGCAGGAGGACCTAGAGATTTCTAAAGACACTAGCTTTCTAGGAAATGACCAGAATTGTGCTAGAAGACCTTGGAATTCCTAGAGAAGTGTTCCTGTGCTCTTCACTCAGGGAACATGGAGGGCTGGCTGTACAATATTTGCCAGATGGGATATCACCTTACATAGAACCTTGTTCTGCACATGTGCCTGTTTAATCCTGTCATTTCTGGTATATAACATTTCATGAGAAATGCAGCCTTCACATCTTTTGCATGGGATGATGTATCAGGAATGGTGTAAATGCTTTGCGTCATCTCTGGCAATGTAAACAACAGACAACAATGGCATTTTGAATTCAGTCAAACTCAACTTTAGACCAAATACTTGCAATTCCAATTAGTGGCAGCATACCTGCGCCCAGTAATGATGTCGGGAGTATATAATCTTTCACCAGTTTCTTCTTGAAACAGTCCCCTAGCTACTATCTTCATCTTACCTGTGTAATTGCAGCAGGAGTCTGGCGATATTGATTTTAAACCTCTTGTGAAATATGTTTTTATCTTTTAATGTTTTTCTAAAGCTTGACTGTTACTGAATTTCCACAGATATGTTATTCACTGTACCCAAATGTCCTCACTAAATTTAAGTTTTATATTTATATTTTCAGTCTTTTATAATGCATTAGGCTACTTGCTTTCCTTTTAGTTGACTGATATGGATGAATATTTAATATTTGGATATACTAGGATGAGATATATGCATTGCAGAGTGTGTGCATTACATTGATTGTGGCTAGGTACTGGAGACAACTTGTGTGGTTAATCCAGTCAGGCAAAGGTCAGTCTAAAAGGAACATTTTATTTTTTGGACTAAAATAACAGCCATCGATGCTGGACATGGCTGTTATAAACAATTGTTTCTGTTTGCTGATTTGGTGACAATAAAAGATAAGATGTACAAACCAGGAAATTAAAAATAGCCATTATTTTCCAGATGGCCGCTGCCAAGACCTGACTGATACTGGAGAAAGACTTTAGCTTGAATGTAGATTAGGAGATGGCAGAGAAATTGGTACAACTATTTATATTGAGGCTTGATCACATATTGTATGTAACTAGCTAGTTATAATTCATTACTTTCCAATTAAAAAGGGAATGTCACAATTGTAAACGGGTGATGGATAATCACACCTTTTATGATATAAGACTATATTTGTATATGCTTTTATAGTTGCAGGGGTGTGACCCCCACTAAATACTAGAGGAGTTGATTCACATAGTTTAATTGTTGGTTTTGGGCATGCTACCTTGAGCTCTATTGTGACTGTGTAAAATATTTCAAATGTTCAAAAGAATGTCACATTGAAGAAGGAGCAAGTTTGTTTTCTGCAGCTCCAGGAAGTAGGACATGTGGCTATGGATTCAAACTACAGGAAAAAAGATTCAATTTTCACATCAGGAAGAACTTCCTGGCAGTAAAAGCCATTCCATAGTGGAATATGCTGCCTTAGAAGATGGTAGAATCTCCTTCTTCAGAGACTTTTAAACAGAGGCTATATGGCCACATGTCAGGAGTGCTTTGACTGTATTCCATATGGCAGAATGGGGTTGGACTGGATTTCTTCCAACTTTATGATTCTATGTCCTGTTTCCTCTAGCTTTCCTGCAGATAGAGGAAAGTGCTAGTTATACCAAATTCTACCCCTTAACTAATGGGATCCAGTGGAGTCTTCTGTTACTGGAACATGAAAGAAAACTATTTTTATTGATTCCGTCTCCTTGTTGCAGTATCTTTCAGAATACTTCCATGAAGGTGTTACTTGTTGTTGCCAGAGGAAAAGGAAACTGAGAACAAGTGCCGCCCTTCTTCACTGTACCAATGGAAATCCAATTGGCCAAGGAAGGGACTACAGTTGGTAGCAATTCATTCATCCATTCATCTTTAATCTCTCTCTCTCTCTTTTGCACACGCACGCACGCGCGCGCGCACACACACACATGTGAACCTTGGTCAAAGTAATTATATATAAAGGTCGTCTATAGAATAAATAGAACTATAAGCAGTACTTTCAACACTGTTGTTATATGCATTCAAGTAATTTTTGACTTACGACCATCCTAAGGTAACCCTATCACAGGGTTTCTTTCCTTTCCAGTAAGTTTCCATGGTCAAACAGGGATTCAAGCACTGGTCAACCACTATACCATGCTGACTCTCTGAGTCTTCGCGCATGAAAATTCCCATCCCTTGTATCAGTTTGCACTGCAGGTCTCACAATTCTGGTAGCCAAAGAAGCCACAAGCCCAACAGGAAGAAAGAATGGAGATTGTATAGTAATGTCTCCATCCTTAATTTACAGTATTGGAGCTAGAAACACATTTGTTCATGTTCTGCTCAGACCAAACATGTCGCTGGGAGGAGGGGCTTGAGGGGCTTAACCTCCCCCCCCCAAATTTTCAGGGTGGTCTATGAGAAGGCCTTACTGGTACATTATTTAAACTTATGTTTATTCATATCATGATCTGATCACTATGCTCAATATATCCCATATGCATGGGGGTACGGGGAAACGATTCAAGAGGTTTGCTAGGGTAGACCCTCTCTCACTCAGACTCAGCGCCCCCCCCGCCCAAATCAAACTCAGACCCCCCGAATCAAAATCCTGGCTACGGGCCTGGCTCAGACAGTTACAACTAAGTCTACATAAATGCACAGGATTTTCCCCCTTTGTCCTTCCCAATCCTCTTTTTCTGCAAATTGCACAAATGTTCAAAGCCCTCTAGCGTACACGGAATAAGTAGTGTCATTCTCTGGAGTCGATTTCCTTTTATCCACAAGCTATAGTTAATTTTGTTATGCAGCAGCATATTTTATCCAGCGTCCCAATGCCCAAAGTCCAAATGCAATAGACCCACAGACAAGAGTAAAAGTGAACAGAAAAATCTTTACTCTTTACTTAACAGAGATAAAACATAAACTGGCAATGTTGCATACAAAAATCAAACAATGCAACAAACTTACAGTACATAGTATTTGTAAGAAACACAAAATAAGGCATTTTCATCTTATATCAAATGAGAGATCAAAAATAAACCTTGAGTAAATAGCTATTCTACCTTTAGCCTCCTTTAAGTCTCCAAACCGCTCCCCAGAGCAAACCTTTGAGCATAGATCACCTCAGGAACTGTTCTCCAGGATCTCTCCTTCTGCACCTGCTGCTGGAACTGTATTCTATAACTCGTGCAGTTATAGCCCCTTTGGGTGTGGTCCAAGCTTGCTGGTTGACCTACATTACCAACTGCACATAATTAAACTATAAGCTTTTTCTTCAACACATACGCACGGTCCTGCTATGACTTAGCGTAACAAATTTTTACCACAGTTTAAGAATGATTGAAGTCACATCCTTTATTTTAAAAAGCGACATGCATATATAATATGTGGCAGAATACAATTTTAGGAATACACTATGTAACAGTAAGAATATTGTTCTTATGCAGTCTTCTTGTTTTTGTTGCTTGGTGTATGCATGAATTCTTTTTTGCTTTTTGATCACAAGGTCACCCTTGAAGTGCTGAAATCTGTGCTTGCTTACCACTGTGTAGCCTTTCCCCTCCTTGATGCGTGAATTGGTTTAGGGCTGGACATCATTCATGAATGTTGTCTTTAATGGTTATTATGAGGATACAGAGTTAATGATGATCATTGATGCAAGCAATTAAACACTGAGGAATAAAGTGCTGTATCATTTATCCTGCTTACTTACCATATCAAATACTGTGTCACAGCTGCAGCACAAATGAATCCCTCATTTATAATTGCAGGATAAATCTGAATTGTAAAAATCTGTTTACTTTCTACAGGAACAGTGGCAACATCCTTACAAAGCATCTTCAGCCTACTTTTTTACCCCAAGAACGCTTTATAGATAAAATAAAATGAACCTACTGATATAGAGTGAAAGTCTCTGAGTAGAGATCTGACAGTGTTTTGGGTACATATCTGCACTGTATGTTCTCATCCCAAGCTCTCATCTCTCTCTGCCAGAGTTATTGCATTTTCTTTCTTTCTTTGCTAATGGGAGTATTCGATTTGCAAGGGTTAAAAAACTCCTTGTTTTACCACCCCATCTCATTGTGATGCTCTTTCTTTTCTGCCCCCTCTTTTTGTTCATTGGCATTTCTCTTTTTCCACTCTTGTGCCTTTCTCCTGCTCTGTCCTCCCGTTCTTGTTTATCAGTGTTTCTTAAACATTTGAAGACTCGTGACTAGGCCTTTGCCTAGGCACACAGAGGAAAAATCAATGTCTGACTGCAGATGTTAAGGGAAGCCATCTAATAACCAGAGGAGGGTAAGGTGGAACTTCAGGCTAGAGGCAGATTTTATTTTAAGTAAAATATTATTAATCCCTTTTGAAAACAAAATAATCTCAAGGTGCAGATTCCTGGGGTCATGCAGTCATGCCAAGTTGCCAGATTTTTATCACTCTTGGATTTGTGGGGGGGAAACCCACATATTTTCTTTCATTATTGTAGATTTTTTAAAGTGCTGTATATATAAATAACACAGTCTTTAAAAATCTTGGTGTCTTGGCTTTTAGGTCTGTTTCTGTGGTTATTTGGAATGCTGATTCAGAAAATTGCATTTTACAGACCTCATCATTTCTAGTTTCTTAGACATGGTTATTATGGTTTTCTGTGGGTAAGCAGATGGCAATTGGTAGATGGCAAATGTTCTGTATCTCAAAAACTGGAGCTGATAAGGGAAATGGTGCTATTGCTAGAACCCGCAGGTCAAATATACCCAGAAACAGGACTAACATTTAAGGCACCAAAATGTGTGTTGACCAGTGTAATGTTTTAATCTGTGAAAATACTTGTTTGTTTTTTCTATTCCTGAGCCTAGAAATATGGGAATTAAAATTGTAGCTGTAGTTAGCCCTCCACGTTCACTTGCAGGCACAGGACCCCACAAAAGTTAAAAATTCTCTGTGTGTGTCTATGTGTATACACACACCTGTATATATGTGTGTATGTATATTTATACAATATACATATTTATTTATTTATTTACATTATTTCTACCCTGCTCTTTTCAACCCCCGAGGGGGGACTCAGAGCAGCTTGACAAAGGCAGCAATTCGATGCCGATACACAATATACAATATAAAACCATAACATTCAGCATTAAGATACAGTTACCATTGAAAACGTAATACACATTCACTTAAGTTAAAACATATCCATTAACTTGCCAGTACAATTACAATCCAAAGTGCTGCATTGTGCTAATGTACAAAAGTCTGGTCCCATAGCCAAGACTTTACTTTTTCCTGAATGCTAGGAAGGATGGGGTCAATTGTATTTCACTTGGAAGCACATTCCACAGGTGGGGAGTCACCACCCAGAAGGCCCTATCTCTTGTCCCCACCAACCACTATACACACACAGAGACACATATATATATAATATCTGAGAGAACACCTCTTTAGGAATCTCTAGGTTTTCCAGAACAACTCTATATAGTCAGCTTACACCAGAGTTGTACTGGGTGACTTAGAGCAGTGTTTCTCAACCTTTTTTGAGCCGCGGCACACTTTTTACATTTACAAAATCCTGGGGCACACCACCAACCAAAATGACACAAAATGACACTCTAACACAGTAATACATATAGTGTTGTGATTGAGCCTTCAGCTACTACTACCGTGTTTCCCGAAAGTAAGACAGCGTCTTACTTTCTTTCCCCCCAAAAGTCCCCTACGGCTTACTTTCGGGTACGTCTTATATAACCCAAGACGCGTGCCCCGTCGCCCACGCCCACGCCGCCGCCGCCACGCCGCCGCAACCGGAGGTGTGCCGCGGCACACCTGCGGCACACCTCCGCGCACACCTCTTCGCCAGGGCTCCAGGCAAGGGGGAAAGGGCCAGGGGCGGGAGGAGCGGCGACGCGTCACTGTGACGCTGCGATCCTCACCACGCCCTGGCTCCTTTCCTCCCTTGCTTTGAGGAAAGAAGGAGAGGGAAAGGAGCCAGGGCGTGGTGAGGATCGCAGCGTCACAGTGACGCGTCGCCGCTTCTCTCCGCCCTGGCTCTCTTCCCCACCCTTGGAAGGGAGGAGGAAGAGAGCCAGGGGGCGGAGAGAAGGGACGACGCGTCACTGTTGGCCCCTTCCCTCTCCCTTGCCTGAGCCCTGGCGAAGAGGTGTGAGTCCACAGGTGTGCCGCAGCACACCTCCGGTTGCGGCGGTGCGGCGGCGGCGGACGACCCCCAGACACCCCCGATACGTCTTACAATCGGGGGTGTCTTACTTTCGGGGAAACACGGTACTAGTTATTAAGGCAAGACATCCCAAAATATCTGCTTTGAACTGGATTATCTGAGTCCACACTGCAATATATCCCAGTTCAAAGCAGATACTTTGGATTTCCTTGGATATTCTGGTGTCCCTTCCACACAGCCATCTATCCCAGAATATCCAAGGCAGGACATCTCAAAATATCTGCTTTGAACTGGATTATCTGAGTCCACACTGCAATTTATCCCAGTTTAAAGCAGAAATTGTGGGATTTCCTGCCTTGGATATTCTGGGATAGAGGGCTGTGTGGAAGGAACAGCAGAAGTGACACCCCTTACTTCGCAGAGGCCAGGATCTCCTTCAACCTTGAAGCAGGTGAGTGTGGCAGATTTCCCCCACCGGGTTGGAGCTGCTGCACTCCTCCCTCCCCTCTTTTTGTATGGTGTGTGTGTGTGTGTGTGTGTGTGGACATATAGATAGATAGATAGATAGACTGCCTTGAGGTTGAAGGAGATCCTGGCCTTGGCGAGGTAAGGGGTGTCACTCTTGGAGCAGACTCTCTGGATGGGAGAGTCTGCCTATGCTCCTGGCTCCCTCCCTCCTTCTCTTTCCCCTCTCTTGCCAGCTCGTCCCAGGAGGACATTGGCCAGTTTTTCCTTTTCTCTCCCCCCCCCAACCTGCTCAACTCTCTCTCTCTCTCCTCCCTCCTCGGATGATGCCGCCATTAAGGTGGGTACGGCGAGCAGGGTCGCCTGGCGAGCTGGTGGAGGAGGAAGAGGGAGAAGGAAGAGGAAGGGGGAAGGGGAGAGAAGGAGGGGAGGGGAAAGATAGGGAGCGAGGAGCAGAGAGAGAGAGAGAGAGAGAGAGAGAGAGAGAGAGAGAGAGAGAGATATGCAGCTCCTGCATCTGCGCTCGGACTGAGCTCTTCACTTCCACTTCTGTTCCCCGCCGTCCCTGGATGGCTGGGGAAACGGCTGAAGGAGGCGGCGCCCCAGCCCCTTCTTCTTCTTCGCTGCCGAGGCCCGGCCCTTCCTCCTCCTCCCCCTCCCAAGCAGCAGCAACAACAGGAGTTCGGCAGGAGGGGGAAGGAAGGGGGGCAAGAGAGGGTTTTTGCGGCACAGCAGGTGGTCTCCCACGGAGCACCTGTGTGCCGAGTCACACCGGTTGAGAAAGACTGACTTAGAGAGTCCTGGACAGAATATTTTAATCAAATCAATGAATAACAATCCACAAAAGTCAAACCCATAAATGTGGAGAGTTGATTGTATCTTAAAATAAATTCAGATGTGATGGTAATTATTGGAAATTATTGGAATACTATGTGGAATAACTACTACACCAAATTTTCCATTGTCAATGTACTTCTTTGCTAAAACTGGTTTACCTGTTTTAGAGTGCAAAGACATATTAAAGACAACATGTTTGACATACCTTAGCCAGCAGACTGACAATATAGAATTGTAGAGTATGATCAGTAAAAGAAAAGTATTATATAATTATTGGAATTATTATGATATTACATTACTTAATTGCGGCCTGTTTGTCCATGTCATAGCTAGAAATACCCTTCTACTAGTCACACTGTTGGCCAATTTCTGTCACTGATATACTGGTACAAATAGTTAAAAGTCAAGTTGAAATATTGTCTTTTGAGCAACATTATTTACTTTCCTGTTTCATTTTCCCCCATTTCCATAGTCTTATAATCATTTTTTGTGTATCTTGTGTATCTGTGAGCTTTTTCAATCTATGTTTCAAAGACCCCTGATATTCTCACTTCCGTGCCTCATTAACTGCATATGCCAAAACCATTAAAGCCAAGCAGTTAATTTGAAATAAACTGAAATTAATCTCCATGGAAAAAGAAGAGTTTCTCACCCATGAAGGATAATTAATGTTGCTGTCATTATAGAAAGAAACATACTTTTGCTGTTTTGGTGCCAATGCTCATAAAATGCTGTTCCATGTGTATGTCTATAAAGGTACAAAATTCACGTGTGCAGTAGATGGTTTGGCCTAAATGTCACATATATTAGGAGTCTTCCTACTGGGATACATAAAGCAAAAGCTGAAAGATGAACCTCATGCTTCCATTATAGGTCCTATTCTGAAAATGTCAGTGCCCAGAAATAATTTTATGTAGCTTTTAAACAGGGGTGGAGGGAGAGGAAAAGATGAAAATAAATTTACACAGGAGCAGTCAGACATGCAATAAAGCAAAAGCACCTAAGGCTGAATACTGAAGTAGTATTAAAAATGATCTAAATGAATTTATGCCAAAACTCCAAAGATGGGGAGGACAGTGTGATTTCATCTTGAAGATTGGAACAAATTAGAATTATTGCATTGAATGTACTTCCACATGTATTTATTTATGAAGATTCCATAATAGAGACAGGCAATAAAGTGATGCTTGTACTGAGTACTGCATTTTACAACCTCTCACAAGAAATCATTTTATTCCACTGTAAAAATTCCACCAAAATCTAAATGAAAGCAGGCACTTACTATGTTATGCCTGACAGCACCACCCCAAGCATGTCTCAAGTGCTTCAGATGGGGCAATGATCTCTGCAGCACTCTCTGAGTCCCATTGTGCATCAAGAACAGGCAGCCAGATACGACCCTCGAGGTGGTCTTGCCCCAACCATTTTTCTCAGGGCACCCGACAAGCAGTAGAACATTGCAGATATAATTTCCCAGTACCCTAATCTGCAGTGACGAAAACCTTTAATTGGGTGCTTTTAGGCTGGGACACTAGAGATTTGGGGTCACTTTATGTTAATGACTGTAAACCTGAATCTCTAGAAAATATATAAGTTCAGCTTATGATCGTGTAACAACTGAACACAATGGCATCCAGATATATCTTTTAAATGGAAATTTAAATTAAAGAATTTAAAGGCTAATAATATTTAAATTGGGATCCTATAAAACAAATTTCAAATGCTGACCCTAAAAACCATAACATTCTTATAGGACAACTGCAGCATGCAAACTTAAGTAGATATGCAGACTCTGTTTATGAAATCCAAATGTAGTAGGAATTATTAGTAATGGCAAGATCATGTTTTTGGCTGAACAGTCCAATAAATATAATTTAGAGGAAAGAGGATAAAAAGTAGTCAAGTAACAGTGTAGTGCTCTTGATATTATGTGATTTGAATTCTGGATGGCTCGTGTAAAATCAAATTCAAACTATGGCTCATTTAGTTGACGGTTTCTCACTGATGCAATCACAAGAAGAGCTCTTCACGGGTTATATACAATGCATTCTCCCTGAAATTGGAAAATCCCTCTTTATCAAAGCTACTATGCAACAAATAATGTGGATCCTATCTGTTACTATTTTGGACAAATGCACACATATCCGAAATCTGCACCAGAGGGTTAGAAGACCTTCCTAAACATGACATCAAGGGAAGCATAGGGAATAAGGAGGCATAACTCCTACAGGACAAAAATAAGTCCCCTTGCATTTGCTGGATTCCACCAGATACTAGAACAAGCATGGGTAATATTCAGCCCTCCAGGTGTTTTGGACCTCCAACTCCCACATTTCCTAACAGCTGGTAAGCTGACTAGGATTTCTGGGAGTTGAAGTCCAAAACCCCTGGAGGGCCAAAGTGTGTCCATGGCTGCACTAGAAGATAATGCTGAATAAAACCTGTGTAGTCCAATGATTAAAAGGCTCAACTTAGAGCAGAGAATGCTGGCTGAGTCATGAGGTTTTGGCAAACCATTCGACTACAGATTCAACTTCCAATAGGAAAAAGTAAAGCTGTTGTTAATACAAACATACAATTGGATACACTTATAGTGTTGAGGAATAATTATTATAATTGTAATTATTATTACCATCGTATGTAATTATTATATCTATATCTATTATTTAAATGAATGGGGAAACCACTGTGATGACAGAGCTGCAGCTGTTGCTTTTGGCAAATTTGCATTTTGAAAATTGTCATTGTTTTAAATATAGAGCGCGTCTCAACATATAATCTCTCATTCAGGACGAGGTGATTACTGTTGACCCTCATTACCATCCCGCATCTGCACCAAGTGGTAGTGAAATTCTTTTTTTTTTTGGGTAGAATAATATGGATAACCAAGTGAGGTCATGTCAAACAAGTACATATGGGCTCACTGGCATCAGGATATTTTTTAAACAGAGTTTGCATAGAAAAATCTACTTCATGGTTGCCAAACAGACATAAGTGCTTAAAAGCCATAACGTACTTAGAGCACTTCAAATGTGAAACAAGAAAAAGAAGGAGAAAGGGAAGGAACAGAAAATTAAGGTCAATGGAAGGAGAAACAACAACTATTTTAAACACAATTTCCCTTGAGTTCAATAACTGCCTACATGGAAAAATTACTCTAATTTAACATCTGGACCAAAACAAGCTTTTACTATTTTAAAACCCACAGTGCGTTACCAACCAGAACATTTACACATAAAATCTTATGCAGTGGCCAGTAAATGGTTCAGTAAAGGAACAGAAAAAAAACACTATTTTGTATATTTTTGGAAGGAAACTGTCCCAAATAGCTCCTCTCAGCCAGGGTTGTCGTCATCATCAACATTTATTATTAATAAAAGAGCCTAAAATATACTATGGCACCTAGAAATGACATATAAAATAAAGAAATCCCTCTATACAAACTCACATTTTTCACAAAAATGAGACCAAAATGAGAGAAGCAAGAGGCAGGGGAATCAAAAGAGGGAAGTTGGAAAGGGAAACGATCTTAGCAGGAGACATCGGATTGAGAAACTATCCTGCAAGCAGGTAGAAAAGCTAAATCATTTCTCTCCTCCACTGATAAATGGAAAGGAAGCCATTATTCTGCCATTTCCACTCACCCTGCATAAGACACCTAAACCATTCACGAGCGAAGGACATCCTAGTTCACCCTGGATGTAAGCCTCAATGATGTTAATCATAGAATCTTAAGAGTTAGGAGAAGGTAAAGCCATCTAGTCCAATGGCCAGTCATGTGCAACTAAAGGACTAGTAAGAGCTGCCCATCAAACTTCTGTTTAAAGACCTCCAAAGAAAGAGAACCCTTTATTCTTCAAGGCAGTCTGTTCTGTGTTGAACAGTATTTTCACTAATGACGTTCTTAAGTATAGGTGGCCATTGGTTCATACTCTAGTCTAAATTAAATGTGCATATGAAGATACATGTTTCAGGATGTGCAAAAGATGGTAGAGTAGCCTGGGGTATTTTTGGTCTACGTGTACACTTAAGGCCTTCCTCAGAGACACCAATTCAGAATTAAACTTCACAAAGCTTTCATTTAGATTTTGGTGGAAGTTTTACAGTGGAATAAAATGATTTCTTGTGAGGTTGTAAAATGCAATACTCAGTACAAGCATCACTTTATTGCCTGTCTCTATTATGGAATCTTCATAAATAAATACATGTGGAAGTACATTCAAAGCAATAATTCTAATTTGTTCCAATCTTCAAGATGAAATCATACTGTCCTCCCCATCTTTGGAGTTTTGGCATAAATTCATTTAGATCATTTTTAATACTACTTCAGTATTCAGCCTTAGGTGCTTTTGCTTTATTGCATGTCTGACTGCTCCTGTGTAAATTTATTTTCATCTTTTCCTCTCCCTCCACCCCTGTTTAAAAACTACATAAAAATTATTTCTGGGCACTGAAAGTTTCAAATAGGACCTATAATGGTAGCACTAGGTTCATCTTTCAGCTTTTGCTTTATGTATCCCAGTAGGAAGATTCCTAATAGATGTGACATTTAGGCCACAAACAAATTTGCAGGAAAATCTTCTCACCCTACCAAACCATAGATTTGTCCTCCTGGTTTTCATTTGTTGGCATCCAGATTCTCATTTACCATGTTACTTGGAAGCTTTGACAGTTGGCATGACTAGCAAGAGGATGAAATATAGGGTTTATCAACACTGTAGAATTATCAATGCCGCTTGACACCACTTTAATTGCCATGATCCAATGCTGTGGAATTATGGGAATTGTAGGTTTCCAGACTCTTTAGCCTTCTCTATATATTATGTTCTGTATTTTAATTTATACAGGTTGTACCCTCAGTCCTAATCTATCATAATGGTCATTGTTAGCAAGGAGTGGCTAAAATGCAAGTCTTCATCCTATATACCAGGCATGGGCAAACTTTGGCCCTCCAGGTGTTTTGGACTTCCGGCTGTTAGGAATTGTGAGAGTTGAAGTCCACCCGTAGGGCTGAAGTTTGCCCATGCTTGCTATATACTACTATATAACTTTAGAAATTGGAGAAAAAAACAACCCCAAAATGCCTGGGCAAACTTATCCACAAGTCAGTGTAAATACTGTATTTTATCTCTTATCAAAAAAGGAACAACCCCTTCTCTAAGTAGAGTGGCAAAAGGTAAGAGCTTACTTCATAGCAGCAGAACCTAAAAGACGTGTTGATCCCCTCTACTCTCTCTATTGAGGTGCTACTTCTGGCCATTTTGAATGACTGAATGGGGAAGTGGTGGCAGTGGACAGGAGTAGCTGACCCTCTGAGGCAGCTTTCTCATCTTCATAGAAGGGTCCTCGGCCCCAAAACCTGCCCCCAAGTTATACAGGAGGTAGATCTATATAGGAGTATAAATGACATTTGTCTTAAATGAAAATTATTTATGTTAGAAATCTCTGCTGCATGGAAGAAGGAATGATGTACAGTTTATAAAAGAGATCTCAGGCCATTTATGAAAGAATGCTAGTGAGATACTAAAAAATGGAAGTGCGTTAGCTTATTTTAATTTTGGCCCCCTGGTATGACCAAACTGTGCAGGCCTGGTCTAAATCATAAAGCAATAAAGACAAAGACAAAATATTAATTTACAGCAAACTAGTATGTGTTTAAAAACTATAACTCACAAGGGGAGCTTTGGTCTTGAATACTCAGGTATGATAGATCTACAAAGAAACAAGGGCTAATTCCTTCCATGATAGTATGAAGTAGACTTAGTATGAAGCATTTGTTTGTTAATTGTATATGAATTATACAATCCCCCCATTTTTTTCAGCCTTGGGATTCTATGGTGTCTATAAAAATTAAAGAGGTTACAGTTCACTATGTGTTCTAAAGTTTAAAACACTGGCCAGCTTATACTGGTATGTTAGATAACAACCCCCCACCCCCAAATTTGAATTGAAATGTGGATGTGTGTTATGTTTTGTAGCAAGTGAGAAATATTAATTATGGATGATATATTTTGAAATGTTATATACAATTTCAAAATCCATGTTCTGTGTAATAATTATTACAATAAGTGGTTAACCATGAGAGATGACAAGATTATCTGTAACTGTTACTTTGTAAATGAGGGCAACTATTTGGTAGTCTGCCAGATTCTAGTAATGGTGTTATTGTTGCCTTAGGAGAGGTCATGGCAGGCTTCCATTTGGTTCAAGTATTCATATACTGGATGAACAAGGGAATCAAATGAATAATAGCCTTATGATTGATAGGCTAGTTAGCAAACTCTCATGGTGGCTTTTAAGTGTATACCAGTGAACTTGCATCTAATGATTTGTCAGAATGCCATTTGCAAAGGATGTTGGGAACAGAATATGAAAAGCTATAGATTTAGTTCTGGCAGATGATTACATAGGAGAGACATGAGAAAACAGACAGCAGTAAAACTAAGGGGGAAAAGTGGTTGTGTAGAAGCAGATCTGAATTTATATTTTAGAAAGCAAAATTGGGAGCATCTGCTAAGAGAATGATTGCAAAACAAGCTAACTTGGAGGCAAGCTAACAGCTCAGTAGACCAGAATACAACTTTTGTTCATGTTATATGGCTTTAAATATAAGCAAATACCGCCTTCTCCATTAATGAAGGTGGGGACAGTAGGGCAACAGATTGCCCCGACTTAGTTCCTAAAAGAAGCCATGTTTTGGGGTGTCAAATCTAGCTGGAAGCCTAGCTGCATGGAGCCATATATTCTCTCCTCACTAAGAAAGGTGTTTGTCCCCTTCCTCTGCCAAGATGAATGCAGCCAGGCCTCCATGTTTCTGTCTGCCAAGAAGAGAGTTCATTTTCTTTCTCAGTGGAAAGAAATGCAGCTGGGTGTTGCTTCTCTCTGCTGAGAAAGGAATTTAATGTATGGCTCTGCACAGTTAGATTTCCCACTGGAATTGGCACTTGAGGTGGGAGACTGCTTTCTGGAGCTGACGGTTGGCAGCTTGCACCCCAATATGTGAGTCTTGGCTGCTCTCCCCTCTGTGTGGCAGGAGATGAGCAGGAGGGGACTATATTGTCTCTATACTGTGCAGTCTTTGCAATAGAATACCGACTGGGTGAGAGGACTCAGTATATTTCATGCGAATAGTATTACACAAAGGATCCTGGAATAGATCCCTTGCATAGTATGTGGGCCTTCTGTAGTTGGTAAATGGGGTTTGATAAGGAAGGGCACCAGGGATAAGTTATAATTGTTCCATTGCATAACAGAAACTTTAAAAGACAATTAGGTTATTAGGTTGTAAGATTATATTGAGAACATATAACCTTTGGTATAATTTACTATACTAATATGTAAATACATTTTAAATAAGCAACAGCGATGTCTTTGTTTCTCGCTTCCCATGTATCTGGAAACAGTGGATCTTCCCTTCAGAATAAGCACCAGCCTCCTACACCACACCTTTTGGGGAGCTGTAAGAACATCCCACGCACACCATTTCTTCTTTCGGCCAAGTGCAAATCTGTTTCTTCAGACAGTAATGTTTCCTGTTAAGTAGTAAGTCAGTCAAACAAGTGGAAACTTTCATAATTCAAAATAGGGGGGGGGGTCACTTAATGAAAGTGAGAAGTTAAAAAAAGTTAAATGAAAAGACATGGGGTAAATCCCAGCATGTATCATTACCGTAATTCACTGGATTATCTCTAGTTGTAACTAGCAAGAGAATTTAGGCCAGTGCCTGTCATGTTAAATGCTGTTACAAACTCAATGTGTATTACCAAAGATTATTCCACTAACAAGAGTACAGAAAACATGGCTCTTCAAACGTTGAATTCCATGGGCCCCAGATTGCATGACTAATGATCCACTAGCTCCAAGTTCTTCACCTATGCCTTACAGAACCTCTTTTTGCAGTAGAGGATGGTATCAGTGCACAATGAATGATGATGATGATGATGGGACCATAAACCTGCAAAGGTAATGGAAAATGAACACGCAAAAATACTGTGGGACTTTCAAATCCAGACAGACAAAGTTTTGTAACACAATACACCAGACATCACAATTGTGGAAAAGAAAAAGTTTGGATTATTGATGTTGCCATACGAGGTGACAGCCGCATTGAAGAAAAACAATAGGAAAAACTCAGCCATTATCAAGACCTCAAAATTGAATTGCGAAGGCATAAATCAGTACAGGTAGTCCCAGTGGTGATCAGCACAATGGGTGCCATGCCAAAAGATCTCATCCAGCATTTAGAAACATTAAACATTGACAAAAATTGCGATCTGCCCACTGCAAAAGGCCACCTTACTTGGATCTGCGTGCACCATTCGAAAATACATCACACCGTCCTAGATGCTTGGGAAGTGTTCAACTTGTGATTTTGTGATACAAAATCCAGCATATAGATCTCATTTGCTGTAACATACTGTGTTTTTGTGTCAGAATAATAATAATAATAATAATAATTCTAGACTACCCTCTCTCCATAAAGGGACTCAGAGTGGTTTACACACACAAAAAGGCAAACATTCAATGCCTCGGGTGAGCACAAACATATCAAAATAATACACAATAAAGCAACAGTGAGCTCACAACGAAGAATTTAGCATTGTGATGAAAAATGAAACAAAACAATCCAATAAGAAGTAAATTAAAATATAAGTAAACATTACAATATATACCCTAAAACCAATTTAAAATACAGCTTCATTAAAAAAAATGGCTTGTGTCAGTGTTTATTTGAAATGTAACGTGGCGGCCATATAGTATAAGTAAGACTAGCCAGCAATCCAAGTACTTAAAGTGTCTTAGCCCTCCTCCTCTCCATACGCTATTGTGCATAGGTGCATTTCAGAAGTTTCGTAAAGGAGAGGATGGGGGCCATTTTTACTTCTTTGCAGAGGGAATTCCAGAGATGGGCCCCCTCTCTTGTTCCCCCCAACCGAGCTTGTGATGGAGGTAGGACCGAGAGGAGAGCCTCCTCCATTGACCGTAGTACACAGGATGGTCTGTATAGGGAGATGTAATTAGTCAAATAGCCTGGATCCAAAGCATTTAGGGCTTTATAGGCAGTGACCAGCACTTTGTATTTAGCCTGGAAGCAGACCGGCAGCCAGTGGAGCTGCCTCAGCTTAGGAGTCGTCCTTGGTAAAGAGTCTGGGGGTCCAGTTGGACCCACTGCTGACTATGGAGGCCCAGGTCTCTATGGTCAGCAGATCTGCATTTTTCCATCTGTGACAGGCTAGACGGCTGGTGCCCTACCTCTCCAGGGGTGACTTGGCCACGGTGAACTAGGCGATAGTCATCTCGAGACTGGACTACTGTAATGCCCTCTACATCCGTGTCCGTGATCCGAAAACTTAAACTGGTTCAGAATGCTGCAGCTCGCCGGGGCACCGGCTAGATGCCACATAACTCCCATCTTGAAGCAGCTGCACTGGCTCCCAGTGGACTACAGGATCACGTTCAAAGTGCTGGTTTTAACCTTTAAGGCCTTATATGGTCTGGGGCCCATGTACTTGAGGGACCGTCTCTCGCCGTATGTTCCCCAGAGATCACAACGATCTAAAGATCAAAACCTACTAGAGGTTCCCCCCATCCGAACCTATCACCTGTCTTCAACTCGACAAAGAGCTTTTTCTGTAGAAGCCCCTACACTTTGGTATGCTCTGCCAGACAATGTCTGGGCTCTTAGGGAGCTTTCGGCCTTCCAAAGAGCCTGTAAAACAACCCTATTTTGGCAGGCCTTCAACACTTAGTGCTCCATGTAATCCATGCTGCAGTGGTATGGCTTGTTCAATTGCAACTGGGGGCGATTGTTTTACTGTTTTTATTGTTTTTACTGTTTTAATTGTTGTTCTTATTGATTTTATTGTATTTGCTGCTATGTTGTGAACCACCCCGAGCCTGGGGTTCCAGGGTCAGCGATGAGTCCAAGATCACCCCCAGACTGTGAACTTGTGTCTTCAGGGTTAAAATCCCACAGCCTGATCCACCTTACGACTGACCAGGAGTACCCCTGTCTTGTCTAGATTTAATTTCAGCTTGTTGGCCCTCATCCAGTCCATTACTGATGACGGGCAGCAGTTCAGGACCAGAACAACATCCTTGGCATTTGGTGGAAAGGAGTAATATAGTTGGGTGTCATTTACATAAATTTGACACCAAACTCCAGATGGTCTCTCCCAGTGGCTCCATGTAAATGTTAAACAGCATGGGGGACAGAATTGAACCCTGAGGGACGCCACAGGCTGCTGGCCAAGGAGTCGAACAGGAGTCCTCCCAGCTCCACCATCTGGGTCTGCCCCTCAAGGAAGGACTGGAGCCACTGCAGAACAGTTCCCCCAAGGCCCATCCTGAAGAGGTGGCCCAGAAGGATACCATGGTCAATGGTATGGAAAGCCACTGAGAGGTCCAGGAGAATCCGCAAGGACACACTCCCCCGTCTAGCTCTCTTCGTAGATCATCCACCAAGGCAACCAATGCCATTTCTGTTCCATAACCAGATTGAGATGGATCCAGATAATCAGTTTCATCCAAGAAACTCTGGAGAATTTAGTCTTTTACAGAAGTTATTTAAATTCTGAGTCTATATTGGAGATATGATCCATCACTTTGGATCATGCTTGCAATGTTTGGAGTAAAACTGAGAAAGGATTCACTAACAACATGGAAGCCACCAGCTTCCCCTTTTCCCCATTGAATAGTTCTGAGCACGGCTTTAAAAAAAAGGTGATGTTACACTTTCTGGGCAGTTTGAAAGTTGAAAAGCTTTTTCTTAATGAGAAAGTTATTCAAGGCATATAACTTTCCCTGAATGACTTGCCCATCCTCATAATATGCAGCTCTTGGAAAATATTTAATATAGCCTTGTATTCTCCTTGCAAGTGGTTACATAGAACTTCTATAAGTAATGCAGAAAGCTGCTTAGCAGAAACGATTCCCTTAAGACAACAAGACTGAAGACCACTGAGCTAGGCAATTATTAGCCTCGCTTAGGAAGACCTGAGAAGTGTCTAGCTTTTAAATCCTCAAGCGTTGTAATGAGTTGTGCCTAAAATATCGAGTGAGGTGGCATCCCCCAAAGACTCCCCCAAGGAGGTAGAACAGAGAGAAATCCCTTGGTATAGTTCCTCTTTTCCCCTCAGGGATACTTGTCACTTGCCTTTTAAACATTTTTTAAAGCAGCAATGTGTATTCTTAACAACAGCTTGCAGCCCTGTAACGCATATGGTATAAAGACAAGGCCATACTGAGCAAATACTACTATATATTCAGCCACATTTAATGGAGGGTCAGTAAGGTTTTTATACCAGCATTTCCTATTTAGGATGAAAACCAAAATGAGATCTTAGAGGTAATCTAATCTTCCACCTACACATGGTGAGTAACTACATCTTCTCCTTAAAAATCCCCAGTGAAGGAGGATATAGCACCTTGCATTGCTCTCTTTCCTTTATTAAACCATATGGCGTTTACCATAATGTTTTTTTTAATCATCTAATTTGAACCCACTAGTTCCATTCCTTACTTCTACAACCTACAAACAAAGTAGCTCTATGATCTGTGACAGACCTTTAGAGATGGTGAGCATAGCAGCTGGTAATTATAACATTGTCTTTGATGTTTCCACATCAGACTCAGGTTGCATTTACACTGTAAAATTAATGCAGCTTGAGACCATTTTAACTGCCAAATCTCAGTGCTATGAAATAATGGGAATTACAGTTTTGCAAGATCTTTAGCCTTTTCTGCCAAAGAGTGCTGGTTCCTCACCAAACTACAAATCTCAGGGTTCCATATCATTGAGCTATGGCAGTTAAAGTGGTGTCAAACTGCATTAATTCCACAGTGCGGGTGCATCCTTGGTCTCCAAGCACCTTGTCATATGTGTTGCTGTGTTCTGGACTTTTTCCAGTTTCTTGATGTCTTTTTTGAACTGTGGGACCTGCAGATATCTGACCAAGTAGAATAGGATGAGCCTATTACTGTTTAGACTCAGCCTTTCCTCCCTCCTCGTTTTCTTTTTTGGCCAAGATGACATTCATCAGCAATGTGACGCATACTGAAAAATGCAATGTGCTTGTCATTTTGATCTCTTGAGGTTGAGTGCAGTGGAAGTGACCATTTTTAATAAGGACTTTCTATTTAAAACATCTCCACTGAGTGTCTGGTGGCTATTTTTAATAGGGCCTTACAGTAATTGGTCCCCCACCTTTCTTAGAAACTTTCCAATGTCCTGCAACAAAGGCCCAGAGTTCAGCACTAATACAGGAGCCCTCATATTAAGTACTAAAAGAACCACTGATACGTCACCTCTTTCATTCTCCCCTTTTTCTTCTATAGCTCTGGAGTCACAGTAATTGTTTTTTAAAAACCCCACTTAACAGGTATAAAAAAATCACCTGCACTCTGTGAACCTAGTCTTACATAAGTGGCATTTGTTAGCGGTTGATCCATCCATTACATCTATTAAGAGGTGTAATGGTAGCTGTCTTTTAATATCTCAAGGAGTGTCCTACTATGATTGCAACTTGTTTTCTGCTACTTCAGAGACTGGATTTTGTCTCACAAAGCTCCTATCCCATGGCGGTTATGTAGTCAGTGATAGCAGCAACATACCAGTTTGAGCACTCTTGCTTTCATATCTCTCTGCATTCACACAACTGCTCCAATTCACCAATCCATGGTCCTTGCAGTACTTCCCTTCTGCACCTCTATAATTAAAGCAATTTTGCATTGCCAGCATGATGTGTTCTGTATACAAGTTAAATAGGTTGGGTGAGAGTATACAACCTTGCCGTACGCCTTTCCCAATAGGGAGGAGAGGAAGCTATATATAAGATGTGTCGGCATCATATGATTGGTCTTGATTCAATGCTGGTTTGTGATAACATTACACAAAATGAACCAATGGATTCAAATAAGAAGAAACTAGACTTCATCTAAACATTAGGGAGAATTTACTATAAATGCAGGTAACAATGGAATGCATTATCTCAGAATGTGGTGCAGTGTTCATCTTTAAACAAAGGTCAAATAGGAATATTTCAGGGGTGCTTTAGTTTTGCATTCCTGTATGTCAAGGGGTTCAACTACATGGCCCTTATGTTCCCTTTCAACTCTTTGATGCTATGATTCCATTGTTATATTATTCTAATAACAGCCCTTTCAGTTAAAAAAACCCCTTTCTGGCATTCCTCCAAAAGACTCTTTATCCATTTTACATTTGCTTGAGGCCTGAAGCTATAAAGTGAAGCTGAAAAGGCTACTGATAAAAAAGGAAAGGAAAGAAAAGAAAAAGAGTTCAGTCAAAAACTGTAATATGGCAAACATTCCTAATGGTATAGGCTCTTCCCTATCAGGTTACCTTTGGATGTAGAAAACCACAAATTCAATAATTCCCACCCACGTGACAACCTAGTTGAGGAGGATGGGTATTGTAGTTCAAGACAGCTGTAGAATACATCATGCCTTAATATGGTTTTAAAAAGCACAGCAGCATTCAAGGGTGCCAACCCTACCCCTTGTTCCTTGATTGTATAAAAAGTCTTCCAGATTTGCCAAGATACTTTCTTGCTTTCAGTTCTGTTTTCTTCTCATCGTCTTCAGGGATTAACAAGATCGCTTTCACACTATTGCTACAGTGGTTTTTTTTGTCATTTGTTTCTGTCTCAGATCTGTCTTAAACTGCCCCAACCTGTCACTCTTCCTCTGTAAGGGTCAAATCACAAGCTACATCTTCTAAGAAACAAGGTCATGGCTGTAAGTGAGCTTCATACAAATATTGTGTGTAAAATAGATACTGAGACTTACTGAGTGCAAGTTGACAAGGAGGCAATTTTTGTGTGTATAGCATTCATACAATTCATTTTCAAGATAATCTGAGTATAGGAATCTCTTTGAGAAACATGATTAATTGGAAAGGGTAGTGTAGCCTCTTCATTTTGAACATCAATCAATCAATCAACCAACTAATAAGAACTCTAAGAATGCCTCTTCAAATTAGTAGTTTCAGAGTCTCAAGCTGTGTGAAATGAATCAGTGATTCCATTCTTTACTAACTCTTTTGCTTTATTCTTCTCAGCTAGAGTAGTGGACTATGTGTTATATTATTCATTGCATAGGGAAATTTTCTTGAGAAACAACAATCTAGTCAATACATGCAGGTTTGTATATCTGTGTGTAAGTGAGGGAGACAATATATGGGATTGATTTCCAGATCTTACCTTTCACTTCCAAGTGATTTGGCATTGAAAGCACATCCCTTGCCCCATAATGGAATTCCAGCACCTCCTTTTTCTTTGCTTGGAGTGGACTTCTCACCTTCAGAGAAAGGTGGGGACCCAACAAGCATAATAAAACTACTTAAGTCAGATTTAAAATGGGGTCTATTGGTCTTAATAGACCACAAACTGAGCACAAGTCAACAGTATGATGCTGTAGTGACAAAAGCCAATGCAATCATAGGCTGCACCAATAGGAGCATATTGTAAAAATTCAGGGAAGTCATAGCCCCACTCTATTCTGCTTTGGTGAGATCTCATCTGGAATAACCCTATGTCCAATTGTGGGCACCACAATTCAGGAAGGATCTTGACAAACTGGAATGTGTGCAGAGAAGGGTGGCCAAAATAATCAAAGGTTTGGAAACCAAGCCCTATGAAGAGTGGCTGAGGGAGCTGGATATGTTTAGTTAGAAGAAAAGAAGGCTGAGAGGGGACATTATAGCCATGTTTAAATAAGCCTGCCCTCTCCACATTGAGGAGGGGGCAAGCTTATTTTCTTCTTGCTCCAGAGACTAGGACATGGAACAATGGATTCAAATTGCAGGAAAAATGTTTCCATCTAAGAATCACTTCCTGATGATCAGAGCTGCTTGGCAGTGGAATTTGCTGCTTTGCAGTGAAGTCTCCTTCTCTGGATATTTTAAAGCAGAGGCTGGATGGCCAACTGTTGGGGGGCTTTGATTGTGTCTTCCTGCATTTTATTTTATTTTTATTTATTTGTTTCAACTTGTCTGTCGCCCCTCCTGTGTGGCTCTGGGTGACTTACAACATTAGAATACAAGTAAATACAGATAAAATCACATCCACAAAATAACATATATTCCCAAAAACCATTAAAATAGAATTATAAAAATTTAGCATATAGGGAAGTAATCTAGATGAACTTTTTGGTATCTTCCAACACTATGATTCTATGACTCTATGATTGTATAAGGCATGTTGTGCCTTAATTTATGTAGGGAGTGACAGTAGTAACAAGAACACAACCACTAATGTAAAGCAAGGTTGGATTGGGTCTATTAAGATACTAATGGTACAGCATTTCTATCTACAGTCTGGGGAATCTGCACTGAAATTAGGAAAATCAATGTACACACAACTGTTCTAAAAGACTGGATACTTGACCATACTATTTTCAAATTTGCAGAAGATAGTAAGGAAACAATAGCCATTAGGCTGTCATCAGTGAAGAGACTAATATCCATGTGGTATACAACAATTATTTGAATGTATATGCATATCTGTTTTTATAGTTAACTGTCCCAAATATGAGATATGCAAAACACTTGAAGGTGGAAATGGGGCAAAACACTTGAAGGTAGAAATGGGGCAGGCTTCACGATTTTCTAACTATTATGTATCGTCAGCATAGGGCAGTTGTAAGGAGGAATAACAGATTTTTCATTTGGAGTGCCACTGGCAAGATAGAAACCTAGTCTTAACTGGCAAAATAAGTATAATACACTGGTTTAATTGTATTCCCCGTAGTAACCTATGGATGTTAGAGCTGGACCATAAGGAAGGCTGAGTGAAGGAAGATAGATGCTTTTGTACTGTGGTGTTGGAGGGAAATTCTGAGAATGCCTTGGACCACAAGATGATCCAACCAGTCCATACTTCAGGAAATAAAGCCCAACTGCTCACTGGAGGGAAGGATATTAGAGGCAAATGTGAAGTACTTTGGCCACATAATGAGAAGACAGGAAAGTTTAGAGAAGACAATGATGCTGGGAAAAATGGAGGGAAAAAGGAAGAGGGGCTGACCAAGGGTAAGATGGATGAATGGTATCCTTGAAGTGATTGGTTTGACTCTGAAGGAGCTGGCGGTGGTGACGGCTGACAGGAAGCTCTGGTGTAGGCTGGTCCATGAGATCACGAAGAGTCGGTAGCGACTGAATGAATAAAGAACAAACTGGTTTATCTTATTCCTCTCTTTGTATTCACTTTTTCCTTCCCTTCCTCTGACCAAGAGAAAGTTACACTGTCAAGTGACCATCTGCTCTGAAGAAACTAAAAGGGAAATTGTCCAGAAAGCCAGACTAGTAATATGAGAGGGAAATGGAAGGAATATTTTTTCTAATTAGCACTTCATTAATTGGAATCGCCTTGAAAGTAGAAATGCACCTAGCAGATTGCTTTGCATTTCCAACCCTCTAACTTCTTGTGGCAGAAATCTGATTTTATACTGATCAAAAGTTTAATATTTTGAAGTCCTTCTGCCATCTGTCAGATGAAGAAATAAATTGCTATATTGTAACAATGAAACTAGCATTGTGTGTTCACAGTACACGTGCCATGATATTGTGTGCTGGTGATATGAAAAAAGTCACAAAAGTTCAGAGCTTGGAAAAGTTGCTTTTTTGGGTCTACAGCTCTCAGAATCTCCCAATTACTCAATACTAGGCCCAAAACAGTTTTAACACATTGGATCACTTCCATGTTTAGACAAACTCAGAATATATTCTCTGTCCAGCTGAGATGGAAGATACCACTACATTCATGTAAAAGAAGCAGCTTATAAAAATACCTTGACAAGTTGGAAAGTGCACTTTCAGAGATATAGTTCTACCTTTAACTGTCACGAGTCAATTTTCTGGATACTGGTATTTGTAGTTTAGGTATTTAGATTTCTCAGCCAGAGAGTTTCTAGTGCCTCATCAAATTACAAACTCCAGAAAGTTTGTTCACACTGAAATGAAAACGGAAAAAATGCATCACAAATATTATATTCTGAAGTCCCTCCTATGGTAGGAGAAAGAGGATATGTAGAAAGAACTCTTATCCAAAAGTAGGTTATTTCTCTCCTCTTCCATTTGCACTGGTTTTCTGCTAAATGGAAAGAAAATACATTCAAACATGACAAGCTAAGAATAAACTCAGACTAGAAGAGCTTGTAAGCCTTTCAGATAATGTTTCTCTCTGGGGCCCGTAGTGCCTCATCACATGAGTTTTTAATTCTCTAGCAATTCTCTGATAGCACACAAATGTGCCTCAACACTGTTACGGAATCAGTGATGCTGATGATTATGGATGAAGGCTTTTTATTTCTCTTTCCATGAGCTTTAGGAAGTGGCAAGCAGCTTTTCTGTATCCTTATGCTGAGATACATATTGAAAACTGTGGTTTCTTTTGTGATTTTTACCCCTGTTTTGAATCACACTTTGGATGACCTACAGAGTTGTACAGCCATGGATCCTACTAAAGTCAGGATCCTGTCTGACTTTATGCACAGTGCATATCCACAAAAACATCTGGTGCCTTTGTAATAGTAAATTCGAAAAATAAATGGCAGTGCAAATGGAATTATCTGCAGCTGAACATTTTCTTTTCTCTTTGGCACTGTTTCAGCAGTGAACATTTATAGTATGGGCAAATTTTAGAAAATTTCTCTCTGTTATTTCTCACAAGCACACATCTTTCTCTGTGACGTATGGGTTCTGTCCAAGGTGCTGAATACTATGCCCAAAGCAGCACCTTGAATCACTCTTCCATGTTTGAACTAAAACCCAGAATATATTCACTGCCCAGCTGAGATGAAAGATACCACTACATTCATGTAAAAGAAGCAGCTTATAGAAGTAGTTTGACAATGTGTAATGTGTCCAGAGAAAGGCCAAAACTATAAAAGGTCTGGAAGCCAGACTCTATGGGGAGCGGCTTAGGGAGCTGTGTATGTTTAGCTTGGAGAAGAGAAGGCTGAGGGAGGACATGATAGCCATGCCTGAACATTTAAAAGGATATATTGAGGAAAGATCCACCTTGTTTTCTGGTGCACTGGATCAGTGTTTCTCAAATTCTGCTCCTCCAGGTGTTTTGGACTTCAGCTTCCAGAAATCCCAGACAGCTTACCAGCTGTTAGGAATTGTTGGAGCTGAATTCAAAAACATCTGGAGGAGCAGAATTTGAGAAACACCGCTCTAGATATGAGGACACAGAGCAGAAAATTCGAACATCAACAACAAAAAATTCCAGCGAAACATTAGTAAGAACTTCCTGATGGTAAGAGCTTTTCTGCAGTGAATTATTTGCCTGGAGTATGGTGGAGTCTCCTATCACTGAAGTTTTTTATGCAGAGGCTGGATGGGCACCTTTCAGCAGTTTTTTGATAGTTCATTCCTACATGAAAGAATGGGGTGGGTTTGGATGGCCCTTAGTGTCTCTTCCAATTCTATGATTTGATTCTGTGATTTTATGATGAAGCAGGTGAACTGCTGCAAGAAGGAAGCTACCTCCCCACTCCCTGCATAATCACACAGCTCAACAGCCTGCCCCTGCCAGCCCCCAACAGGCCCATATATTTTGTGGATCTCTTTACAATGCTAATTGACCTCCTTGTGTAATGAGGACCTGTTTTCCTTTGTTTAGCCATTTAGACCACTTCCTGTGTATTTCATTGTTCCACTGAGTTTTGCTGTGTAATCCAAATGTGGTTATCACAAAATAAAGAATGACAAATCATAAAACAAGCAATGCGCAAGCGGTTTCAGGAAAATGAGATTAAGAGGATCAAAAGTACTAACATGTTGCTGCCGTCATCCCCATATATTAATGGCCTAATGGAAATTGGTTAGAACCATATTGCAAGTGGCAAGCAGATAAATTTGTGCACATCATACACTTCACTACATTGGCTGGCTTCAGTACATCCCTTGATTGATGTTTGTTATTCAGTACAGATTGAGGAGCTGGAAACAGAACAGTTTACTTAACTCCATAAACGTTACCTAAGTGAAAAGAATTAACTATCACATTTCACAGCGTAGTTCTTATGGGCTCCTCAGAACTATCAGAAAGTATGTGTTTAGAAGAATCTAGACACATATTTTTGTTTCCTCTTCAAATATTTATTTATTTATTTAATTTACTTATCCTTTTGATTTGCTAAACTGCCCTTCCCGAGGCTCAGGGCGGTTTCCAACATATGAAACACATAAAAGTTTAAAACATCCTAAAAACACCACAATACATCATAAAAACACAGTAAAACAATCTTACCCAATTACATTCACCTAAAATCACACGAATCAGAACAAGCTGGTTCATGACAAGAACAGTGGTAGCACGGCTAGGCAGGGAATTATTGATTCAGGCACCAAATGCTTACCTGATCAGCCAGGTCTTACAAGACCTACGGAAGGCCATCAAGTCCCGCAGCGCCTGTGTCTCGGCCAGCAGTGAGTTCCACAGGACTGGGGCCACCACCGAGAATGCTCTCTGTCATGTGCTAGAAAGCCTATAGAGCTTCAAACCTGGGACCTCAAGCATGTTATGGCCCTCTGAGCGCAGTGATCTTCTGGGCACATATGGGGTAAGCCGCTCCCTCAAGTACACTGTATTGAACAGAAGTATTGAATCATATAGTAGGAAGGGGCCATCTAGTTTAACTGCCTGCCATCCAGGAACACAGAATCAAAGTCATCCTGTCTCTATTTGTTGTTCTTTTGTATTACAATATTTTCTTGAATAGCAAAAGAACACTATTTGAGATATGTTGGCTTTACACCTACCTAAAGGTCCTTGTGGTGATATAGCTCTCTAAAACTTGACTTAAGGTGCACTCAGCCTTCTATGTTTTGCAGGTTTGATATTGCAGTTTTTATTGGTCATAAATGGAGATCAAGTGGAGTGTTCGGCCAGTTTTAACTTCCTGGGTGTCACTATTAAGGAGGATCTGACCTGGGGCACCCATATGGCAGTGTTGGTTAAGAGGAATGGACAAAGATTGTACTAGCTGAGGTCTCTAAGGAACCAGCAACTGAATACAAAACTGCTGGTGACTTTCTACCACTGTGCTATAGAGAGTGTCCTAACCTATTGCATCTGTGCATAGTTTGGTCACTGCACAGTGGCAGATACCAAAATACTCTAAAGGGTCACCACTTCTGCACAGAGAATCATTGGTTGCCCTCTTCCCTCTTTGGAGGAACTTTAGACATCCCACAGCCTTACAAAAGCTCAGAACATTTTTAAGGCTCTATCTCACCCAGCATACTCTTTTTTTAATTATTAGCATTTGGCAGATGGTACATGATGTCAAAGACAAGGACAAACACACTGAGAGATAGCTTTTATCCTAGAGCTGTAATTATATTGAACTCCATGGTTTCGCAGTGATATGGCATTGGGGGCTGTGCAATGGTGGTTGGAGTGTAGAGGGATGGGTGTGTTGTTTTTGTGATGTGTGCTGCATGTACTTCATTTTAAAAGACATTTGCATTCCGGCTACAAACTCCATATTTTTCATGTTAAGGTCAATATTATGTGATTTATTTATTTATTATTTATTTACTATGCTTCTATACCGTCGCTCTCAGCTCAAAGGCAACTCGAGGCGGTGAACAAGCGGCAGCAAGTGCCCACATACAAAACACATCATAATATGATAAAAACAGCCATATAAAAATCATATAAATTAACAGTTAAAAACTACAAAATATAAATCTCAGCATCTCATTCTTAACATCAGTTTCCGTTGCATCGTCATAATATTCCTTTGGTCTCAATTAATTAAAGTTCATCTGCAAATGCCTGCTCGAACAGCCAATTGGTATTTCATCCCTCCTTGTCCAGCTTGTGTGATTTTAGAGTTAATTTCTTCTCCAAGAAGCATTTTATAAGCTTATTTTCAGTAAAAATTTATAGCTTGTCATAAATAAGGCACTAGAACAATACAAAACCATACAAACATAAATATGCGTTGATTTCTACCCACTCTATTCCTTTTGGTTGTTCCTAGTTCCCTTTTATTTTTAAGAAGGAATTAAAATGAGTTTCTCAGTTAATGAACACTCTCAACCAGGCATGTAGCCGAGGGGGGGGGGGCTAAGGGGGCTTCAGCCCCCCAAAATTCTCAGGGTGGTCCGCGAAAAGGCCTTACTGGTACATTATTTAAACTGTTATGTTTATTCATATCATGATCTGATCACCATGCTCATTATATCCCACATTAATCGGGTTATTGGGATAACAATACAAAAGGTTTGCTAGGGTAGACCCTCTTCCACCCAGTCTCAGCCCCCCCCCCCCGAACCAAACTCAGCCCCCCCCCCCTGAATCAAAATCCTGGCTACGGCCCTGCTCTCAACTGAGTCATACCTTCTGTCATTCAGGGTTTGAATGCAAGGTGTGCAGTGGTGGAGAGCCAGTCTCATCACCTGCTGGAAAGAAGCCAGCATGAGCAGTGGTGGAATCTATTTCTTAAGATGGCATTGTTTTTATGTATGTGGATCTGGATCAAAATAGCATGAATTACATCATAAAGTTGGACTACAAGTACCATCCAGTCCAACCCCCTAGTATGCAGGAATATACAACCAATGCATTTCTGTCCTCGCTTTTCCTTCTCTCAGGATTCATATCATCAGTGACTCAGAGAGACATTTTTTGCATTCTTACCCTTTAAAAATTATTTCACTAATTCATGACAGCAGAGAGCATGACAGCTCTCTTTTTTCCTGTGAAGAAATTGTCACTTGAACTTGGCCTCTGCAACTTGGGCAGGAACCTAAAACACTCTGCCCGATTTTGAGTTATTTATCATGATTAGTTATGTCAGGGACCTTATTTTTGCTTCTAGGCTGCTGTTCCTTTGGAATTTTGACTTTTTGACTTGGAACCAGGCATTGTCACTTGGAGATAAATGAAAACATGCTCACTATTCCCTTCTGGGATGTAACTGCCCTCTATTCTAGCAGAGTTGCCCTTTGAAATGTTTATGCAAACCTCAGCACTATAGCTTGGGCAACAACCAAATATATACTGTCAAGTTTTGAAATGTTCACATTCTGATGAGTTATGGGCATAACAGATAGGCAGACATAAGCATTTTCTTGTATTGTTACAGATGTGTCTGTATGTAACTCTCCTTTTGCAATAGCTCTATTAGCTGCCAGACCGTTTCTGGGCACAATTCAAAGCACTGTTTTTGACCTATAAAGCTTTCTATGGCTTGGGCTTCTTTTTATCAGCCTCATAGAATGCTACAATCACCTGGAGGGGACCTTCTCTATGTGACACTACCTTCTCAAGCTTGTTTGGTCAACACCAGGGAGGTGAGCTTTTTGGTGGCTGTTTTAGGCTCTGGAAGTCCCTTCCTAGAGAGACCAGGATGGCCCCATCACTGTTTGTCTTGCTATCGGGCATTTTTGGATTGTTGGGAGATTGACTGCTGGAGATGGTGTGATTGGGATTTTGGGATGGATATAGAGTTTGAATGCATTTTAATGTTTAATAGTTTTCATGACACAAAAGGATTCAATTGGTTTTTTAAAAATTTATATTTATATTTTATTGCATGCACATTGTTTTAATTTGCACTGCATCCTAGTTATTACTAGCTGCCTCGAGTCCCTGTATTGGGAGAAAGATGGAATAAAAATAAAGCAAATAATAATAAATCCTAAATTTATACAGAGTGAGAATGAACATTTCTGCTATCTTTCTCTTTTCTGTCTGAAAAGTGGGGAATGGAAATTTTGAAAATGGAAAGGAGAATGGAGTAAAATGGAGAAAAATACAAGTTAGTAAGAGAGTGGTAGAGTAGGGAGAAGAGAATCAATACAGCTTTGTGGACAGATGGACAAAGGTGTTTGCAGCCAATCCAAAACCGGAAAAGGCTGAATGAGTACCAAGGTCAAAAAAAGAAAGACTAGAATGAAAGAAACGTTGCTGGGGATGATGGAGAGAATAAGATTGAGTTTGTAAATATTTATATATATATATATGTGTGTGTGTGTGTGTGTGTGTGTGTGTGTACAAACCATATCAAGATCAAGAAATATATACAGGTTTGAATAATTAGGATGTAAATACTACTACTTTGTAATTATGTCTGAACATGATGGAATAGACAGATATATAAAAGTATCACTGACAAACTTGATTTCAAATTAGCTTTTCCCCTTTCCAGATTTAAATCACCTTGACTTAAATGGATCTGTCTTGGCCAAAATAATAGAAATAATTCCTATCCTATTGTGTGATTTGGAGTTAGACCTCCTAGCTCCTATATGTTGAGTTTCATAAATCTGTTGTAGAGGAATTATGACTAGGATTGGAGCCCAAAGGAATTAGTTTCAGTATCCTAGCCAAATTGCAATTGGGTAAAATCATTTTGAGATGAGTCTGTGGTTTTAATTAAGCAGTTTCATTGCACTTCCTAAACACTGCACTAAATTGTTTTGTAGATTACCTAAATTGAATGAATGCCTTGTCTCACCTTGGAGGAAGGCTGTATCACTGAGATGGGTAAATTAATAGTAGCATCAGAATCCTGAAAGAGATTTCAGCATTGTAATCCTGCTGGAGAAAGGCAAGCGAGAGTGACTCAGTAAGTGCATTCAGCTAGATAGGTTTTTGGCCACAGAATGATTCATTTTGGATTTGTAATCAAGCAGCAGTAAGAGTTTGTGTGTAGGTGGCTTGGGGCTTGAGGGACTTGGAGGTAATACATGGATCACACAATTGTTCCATAACAACAGGCTCTTCTCTGACTAGCCTTATTTTTTGAAGCTTAAAACAGATAGTACTATATGCAAACGGAAAATATCCCCAGGTGTGTGTTGGTGGAAGGTTTGCTATTCCTGGACAGTAAATTACTAGAACTGACCTTGGCATTGTAATTTGGTGAGAGTTATTTTAGAGATTTCATGGCCACTGTTAGTGTGGGAATGGAATCACTGCTATATTTATTTATTTATTTATCATTTTTTTAAAACTTTGTACCCCGGCCTTCTTACCTCAACAGAGGGACTCAGACCGGCTTCCACCAAAATTCAATGCTATACAATTTAAAAACATCTTACAACAACATTATTAAAAATACATTAAAAAATACAATACATAAAAACCAATTCACCACTAAACACAAATTCAACTCAGTCTGAGACGTGGTCATTCATTTCAGACTATAATCAGTCAATCTCGGCCTATTCTTGGAATGCTTTATTCCAAAGCCAGGTCTTCGCCAGCCTCCTGAAGGACAGAAGGGAGGGGGCAGATCTAACATCGCTTGGGAGAGAGTGCCATAGCTGAGGGGCCACCACAGAGAAGGCCCTGTCTCTCAATCCCACCAGATGCACTTGCGAAGATGGCGGGACTGAGAGCAGGGCCTCTCCGGAGGATCTTAATGTCCTTGATGGTTCATAGGGGAGAATCTGTTCGGACAGGTAAACTGGGCCGGAACCATATAGGGTTTTGTAGGTTAAGACCAGCACTTTGAATTGTGCTCGGAAGCTAATTGGCAGCCAGTGGAGCTGGCGTAACAAGGGATTTGTATGCTCCCTGTACCCTGCTCCCGTTAGTAACCTGGCTGCTGAACGTTGGACTAATTGCAGCGTCTGAGCAGTCTTCAGAGGCAACCCCACGTAGAGAGCATTGCAGTAATCTATACGGGATGTAACCAGAGCATGGAATACCGTGGCCAAGTCAGACTTCCCATTTAAATGTGTGGAACATACAGTTAGTATCTGCATTTGCTGAGATTAAAGGCACAGGACGCCTGTGAAAGTGAAAATGCTGTTTTCTTACCTGGAAAAACATATCTCTAGAAAATCCTGTGTCCTCTAGCATGACATATCTATGGCAGACATGAACAATGTAGCACCGGGAATGTGGCACAGCTGGCTGGGTGTCAGCTGTATAAGATCTCTACTGACCAGAAGGTCATGAGTTCGAGGCCTGGGTGAGCTCTCGGCCAATTTGTGTAGCTTGTTGTCAACCTTTGCAACCCGAAAGACAGTTGCATCTGTCAAGTAGAAAATTTAGGTACCACTTTGTGGGGAGGCTAAATTTAACTGATTTCTGGAATGTTAAATCACCTCTATATCTATCTATATATGTTGTATGTCAATGGCATTGAATGTTTGCCTGTATATGTGCATTGTGATCCACTCTGAGTCCCCTGTGAGGTGAGAAGGGCAGAATTTAAATGACTGAAATAAATAAACAAATGTAGCCTTCCAGGTGTTTGGAACTCCAATTTCTGGAAGCACTAGCCAGCTTCTCCAATTGTTAGGAATTCTGGGAGCTGAAATCCAAATTAGAGGATCTAAATTTCACGGAGAGATGTTCTCTTTAGGAATCTCTAAGTCTTCCAGCATGGCTTTTTGGTCACCTTTTGGAGTCACGCTGGATGACCTAGAGATTCCTTGAGAGAACATTTCAACCAAATATGTGAACAATTGAATCAGCAAAAGTCAAATCCACACTACTGGTCATATTGATGAGGATTTTGGAAATTCAATAACCTTTCCAAGCTCTGGATTTCTTCAGGGACAAGGGTAGAACATCAGGTTTGAAGTGTAAGACAACAGGCATCTATTGAGAAAGGTTGTTTTTTAAACAACTGCCATCCTCAAGTATTTTTTGTACCTGTATGTGAGTTTTCATTTGCTTTTGCAAAACTGGTGCTGTTCAAATTAGTCCAAGTTGCTGATGTTTTCCTACTGAGGCATTTCCACTTAAGTAAGCATTATTAATTTAAGATTAAGTCATTCATGGACTATGATGAGAGATTCATCCAATCCATTCCTGTGTTATGTTTAATTAGATATGTCATCCCACTTGTCACAAAGGACCTTCTGAATAAACACGGCAAGGACTGGCATCATGTCTTGTAACATGCATTTTGAAGTACTTAGAATGGCAATCTATGTGCCATCATTGTTTGCCTTAAATTACATTAACTGCCACTTTGGGCAGTTTGCAAAGACTTAGGGTGTATCCATGGCTCAGTGCTCTAAAGCATTGACCCAGATGGCATTGTGGGATGATGCCTGCTCAGACCCCTGGCCATTGGCCTGTGGTGTCCTGCAAGGCTCTATTTTATCCCCCATGCTTTTTAACATCTACATGAAACCTCTGAGCGAAGTCATCTAGAGTTTTGGAGTTCGGTGTCATCTGTACACAGAGTTCTGTTACTCATTTCCATCACAATCCAAGGAAGCTCCCTGAGTTCTGAACCAGTGCCTGACAGGTGTGATGGGCTGGATGAAGGCTAACAAACTGAAGCTTAATCCAGATAAGACAGAGGTCCTCCTGCTTAGTGGGGTATAGGGTGGCAACCTGTGCTCGACAGGGTTACATTCTCTCTGAGGACACAGATTCGCAGTCTGGGGGTCCTCCTGGACTCAGTGCTGACCCTGGTAGCTTAGGCATTGGCCATGACTGTGAGGACCTTCACACAGTTAAAACTTGTGTGCCAGCTGTGATCGTACCTTGTAAGCCAGTCTTGGCCATGGTGGTCCATGCCTTAGTTACGTCTCGCATTGATTACTGCAATGCACTCTGTGCGGGGCTGCCTATGAAGATGGTCCAGAAGCTTCAATTAGTGCAAAGATCAACAGCCAGATTGCTGACTGGAGCAATCTGCAGAGAACATACTACCCCCTTTTAAAACAGCTTCACTGGTTGTCGATCTGCTTCCAGGCCTAATTTAAAGTGCAAGTTATTACTTATAAAACCCTCTACAGTTTGGGTCCTGCCTATTTATGTGACTGCATCTCTCCTTATGTACCTGCTCGAGCTCTAACATCAGCTGGGAGGCCCTCTTCTCAGTTCTGCATCCCTCACAAGTGCGGTTGGTGGAGATGAGAGAGAAGGACTTCTCAGTAGTGGCCCCCCGACTTTGGAATACCGTTCCCAGGGAAATAAGACAAGCACCCACCCTTATAGCATTTAGGAAGGAGCTAAAAACCTGGCTATTTAAGCAGGCTTTTAACAATAGCTAAAAGTAAAACCATCCTATCGGACACGATTCCAAGTGGGTATTATGACTATAATCCATAATCTGGAAACTTTAATCATTGGTTTTAAATGGCATTATATACTGTTTTTATAGGAGTTGTATGTTTTTTTAACTTTGTTATTTATTTATACTTATATTGTTGTGCTATTTGATTTTATTAATTGATATGTTCTTATTTCTATGTATACTAGAAATAATATACATAGAAATAGGAAAATATCAATTAATAAAATAAAGCCCCACCAGCTTAATAGATATCTTGAGCAATAATTAATCTATTTGCCCCGAGGAACTTGGAAATTATTGTTACTATTCAATGTTTGATGTTTCATCTTATGTCTGTTATAACAGGCTGTGTTTTTTAAATTTAATTTTAGTTGTTAAGTCATAATTAATGTTTATATGTTGGGTTGTTTAAATTTTGTTAGTATGGATGTATTACTACTACTAATACTATTAAAATTGTAGATTCAGCATGGGAGTTGTAGTTTTAGAAGTTCTTTAGCCTTCTCTGCCAAAATTTGCGAGTGCCTCTGCAAACTACAAATCACAAGATTCCATAGCATCGAGTCATTACAATTAAAGTACTATTTCTACTCTGAGCCCCCTGTTCTCTGTGTATGACTTCTCCTCCTTTGTTACACTAAAATAGTATTTCACCACCTGTTCTCATCCAGGCCTGTTGGAATACAACTTCCATAATTCTGTCTCAGTTCAGAGTGTTCTGTTTGGGACGATGGAAGTATAGTCCCACACTTCGGTAGGACACCAAGACGAGGAAGACAGGTCTGGAGCCAGGCCCAATAGAAGAAAACACTGTATCTTTATAGACAAAATAGATAAAAGCATATGTTTTAGAAACTTATGGTCTTTGCTTTGCTCTAAAGCAAATTTAAATGTTTTAAAAATAGAATTTTGGTGGATTACTTAATCCTTTAACTGTCTTTTGTAAAACCCTCTATATTTTTATGTTTTTAAAAGTCCTGACAAAAAGGAGCAGAGTACATTTGTGCATTTCAAGCAGCCCATTTTCAATTCCTTTGAGATCAGCTGTTAACATTTAAAAGATATTTGAATGACTGTAATTTCATTCATCCTTAATAAGGCTGCATGATTATGCCCCTCTACCCAAAACACTAGGATCTTTGGGGAATTTCAGCTTAATTTGGTTTTACAAGCCTCCTTTTGTAGTTCTACTCCCCATCTATATCTCACAGTGTATCAGTAATCCTTTATTTTAAGAGCTGGAACAAGCTAACGGGAATTGGATTCCCTCCAATTGCTCCTTGAATAATTTGTCGGCAGCCAAGAATAGCCAATCAGCTTCCGCTCTTTGCAATTCTTCATCTCTTTATTTGTAGTCAACCAGCTTGCAATTAGCTAGTTCAAGTGAAGAGGGGGGGGGGCACCTCAAACTGGCCATTTCTCTAGTGCATTCATGTTAAATTAGTTTAATCCAATCTCTTTTATGTCACTTCTTAGATTTAATGAAGAGGTCCCATCTCTGATGAAAAATTGTAGTGGGAAGAAGTGGCAGTTGCCTTCTATGATAATTTAGAAGGATGTACAAGAAGGCAATTCAAGAAAATTAGCTCACAAACATATGCTAAAAATTGGAACAGTCAAATAATAATACAGAAACACTACATATCATTCATGGATTTCCAGACAATGTTATACAGCTGTGTTGCAATACCCCAGCTGCAATCCAATGCATAGCCAGGCCAGCTGAAAAGAAATAGTGTGTGTGGGAAGCCTAGAACTGGGTTATATATACTCATTAGTCACCCACAACCTTCTAATTCCAGCACAGGGTGCTGATGGTGACACAAAAAGCCCCATAGCGGCCGTTCCCTGGTTGTTTCCCTTTCAAATATTCACCGGACATGGCTTGCTTAGCTTCCTATGTGATCTTTTATTTTCTGGGTATTTAGGCTTAGGATCTAAATATTTGAAGGAGGCAACACTACTTGCTGGATCATTAAGATCTGCTGCTGGTGGTGGTATTATCTGCAGCCTACCATTGGGAACAGTATATCATAGTTGATATGTGCATTATTTGCAAAAACCTCCTAGGCTACAGCAGCCCAGTTGCAATATACCGTTTCTGTATCTGTGGAGGATACATTCCAGAACTTACAATTGAAACAGATAAGTGTGGACAATAGTTAAGGCTATTTAAATGAACAGCTTCTAACATAAGTTATTACAGAGTCACCTTGGAGAACCAAGTAAACTCCTAGAGAGGTAGCTCCTCTAGGAATTTGCTATGTCCTTCAGGGCAACTCTATGTTAGCTGCTGGCTGAAGCATGCCATAGAATTACCTGAAAGACCTAGACAATTTGTAGAGAGGACACATTTGGTTGAATGTGGGAAGGTGGAACTGCAGACACCACACTATGCTCTCCTCTTGGAAGGCAACTGGCATCAACATTGCCCTTATTACAACATTACGTTAAAACATGGCTATATAAGCTATCCTTTCATTGTATTGTTGAAGGCTTTCATGGCCGGAATCATTGGAGTGTTGTGTGGTTTCCGGGCTGTATGGCCATGTTCTAGCAGCATTTTCTCCTGATGTTATGCCTGTATCTGTGGCTGGCATCTTCAGATCATCTCATTGCTTAAGTATAGTCTGTCACATGGTGGTTTTAATTTTGTGAGCTGATTTTTTTGCCTAATTATTTAAACTTCTTGCATGTTATTTCAATTGTTTTAGATTGTTTAATTTTAAATCTCATATTGTATCCTTTCCTGAGATACAGAGAGAGAGAGAGAGAGAGAGAAGAGCTAGCATATTGGGTATCTAGTAGCCCTGCTTTCACTTGTAGTAAGTCAGTGACCTGTAGACGGGAGGGAAGCAAAGCACAGAGGAATAGATTAGTTGTTCAAGTTTACATTTCTAATCTCTGTTAGACAAATAAAAATTCTAATTAACAACTGAGAATGGTAAGTATTTTTGAAAAACAATAACTGCAACAAATTGATTTTTGGGTGTCTCATAATCATAGAATCATTACTTTAGTTAATGAAATAAACGCGTTCTTGAGCAGAAAGTTTGATGCCAGGGCAGAAATAACATGGAAAGAATAGGAAAAGTCTATACCATAAAAAAGATGAACAGTTCACTCTGTTTTAGCAAATGTTTACTGTATTCCAAACTGACAGTATGCACATGTGAAACAAAGCAAACACAGAGACTTTGAATAAGTAAACAAAAACATTTTGATCCTTCTGGGGACCATCAGAACACATATGGCTTGGCACGGTTTAGTATGGTATTGTGTTGTATTGTTTATTATGATTATTATCAAATGTGGTTGGGTTTTAAATGCTTTTTATTAAATTATCTCTGTATGTATGTACTTGTTGGTATTGAATATTTTCCTTGTATGTTGCTAGCCTCCCCGAGTGTCTTATTGGGAGATGGGACGGGTTATAAATAAAACTTATTGTTATTATTATTCCCAAATTCACCCAGAGGTGACTATTTTTTTCCACCAATCCCCATTTGTCTTAAAATGTCCATGTTAAGTATGAACTTTTTTAAAAAAACCTATGCTTTCTCGCATGTTAGGGTAGCTCAGACATGGGCAAACATTGGCCCTCCAGCCATTTAGGACTTCAACTCACACAATTCCTAACAGCTGGTAAGCATGGCAGGGGGTTGCACTGGATGGCCCATGCGGTCTCTTCCAACTCTATGATTCTAAGATTAAAAGCACAGTAAGTGTAGATTATTGTCAAAAGCCATTCCTTAAAGCTATCTGTGCATTCTTATTTGCTTTCACATGAACTGGAGAGTTGGAACACACATTTACTTTTCACTGAATACATTATGGCTCAACTTTATAATATTTCTCCTCTGCCAGTTTATGTTACCTATATTTAAATTGAGGTATGTAAAGCCAGGCCTCCAAAATACCAAGAGATTGTTAGTCTCCCTTTTGCCTGAGCTTAAAAAGCACATGACATTTTAAGGCAGCCTATTTTTGTCTGCTGTGCAAAACCATTCCAGACGTACCCTCATCTCAGCAGTCTGACCTCATTTGAACATGGCAGACATATTGAAGGTTTGAGCAGTGTAATGAGAATCAACGAATGGGTGTTTTTGTAAAAGTGAACAGCTAAGGCAGAAAAAGACACTGGAGAGCAAAGAAGCAACAGAGAAAAACATATCCAGCTGCAGTGGTTAAGAGTCGTATGTCGTTAAAGGACGCTTAAAGGAATTCACATGAATAACTAATCTGTCATAACTTTGTTGAGATTCGTGGTATAACACAAGCTTTGTAAAGTGTCTTTTATTTGTAGCATGTTAGTCATTGTGTACAGAAAAAGAAACCGAGGCACTAGCACAAAGATAACTTTTTTCAGTTAGACCAAACAAGACAAAAACATGAATCAGACTATTAAAGGGGTGCCAGTGACAGCCATCATGCTGGTTTGAGCACCAGACTAAGACTTTGGAGACCAAGGTTCAAATTCCTGTGCAACCTTGGAAATCTAGTGGATGACTTCAGCAAATCACACTTTCCCAGCCTCAGCAAAAGACAAAGGTAAACTCCATCTAAACAAATCTTGCAAAGGAAACTTTGCAATAGGTTCACCTTAGGGTCACCGTAAGTGAGAAGTGACCTGATTGATGGTACACAATAATAACAAACAGTGAAAAACAAGGGGTAATTGTTTCTCCTATTTAGAATGTTTGTTTTTTTATTACTTTTGATGGTAATAGGCACGGCTATACACCCCCAATGACGCAGTGGGTAAACCACTGAACTGCTAAGGTTGTTAACTGAAAGAGAGGACCTTCTCGGTGGTGGTTCCCCGTCTGTGGAACGCGCTCCCAAGCAACATACGATCGACCACATCCCTCCTGGCATTCAGGAAAGGAGTGAAGTCCTGGCTGTGGGACCAGGCGTTTACGCATTAGCACAATGCAGCACTTTGGACTGGATTTGTAAGGGCAAGTTGATGGAGATGGCTCAATGCCCCTGTTATGGACAGAACACTGTTTTTAACTTAAGTGAATGTGTGTGATGTGTTAATGTTAATTGTATTTTAATGTATTTTAATGCTGAATGTTTTTGGTTTTTATATTGTATTTTACTGTGTGGGCATCGAATTGTGCCTTTTGTTAGGCCACCCTGAGTCCTCCCTCGGGGGTTGAGAAGAGTGGGGTAGAAATGTTGGAAATCAATCAATCAATCAATCAATCAATAGATACCGCTCCAGAGGGAAGGTAACAGTGCTCCATGCAGTCATGCCAGCCACATGACCTTGTAACCCTAACCCTAACCCTAGCCGGCTCTGCGGCTTAGAAATGGAGATGAGCACCACACCACAGAGTTGGACACGACTGGACTTAATGTCAGGAGAAAACCTTTACCTTTACCTATACACCTGTTAATTGATTTTGGATGGTTTTAGGAAATGTATTTTTGCACAGTAAATCTTTATCCAATGATATTAACACAGGATAATAACTCATACCAATATCAGTCTGTTGTGTGTTATGCACTGATTTCAAATAGCCCTAGGGAATTAGATATTGATAAAATTTCAGGTATCAGCCCTATGTCTTTCAGTTTGCAAAGATTTCAATTTCATGAAAATCTGAATTAATTTAGCAATTTATTCTGATCTATCCGTCATACCATGAGACCTACAAGCCCCCCAGTCCCTTTTATATGTCTGCCTTGCTGCTGGGTCAGTTAAGAGAAATTATCTCTTATCAGCTGAAACTGCCTGGGCAGCAAGCTGTACATCATAAATTTGGAGAACCATGTTGCAAATCATCCATATCATACTGTTTTGGTCTCAACTACATTGATATGGGCAGGGGGGGGGGAGGGAGAGACAGAGAAAGACCATTTTCTTTCTCCGACTGCTGCTGTAGACTTGTGAGAGGGTGAAATACAAGCGGTATTTACAAATAGTTTAAGGCCTTTAGCAACTCAATCAGCCACTGGCTTAGCATAAATCTAAAATGCTCTTTATCCAATTGCTCTTTCTCTCCCCATTGGTTTAAAGCCAGTATCGAAAAGTATACTGTCAAGTAAAATTAAAAGTCAATTTCTGTGCCAAGTGGGTAGATATTATAACAATATTAGCCACACATCAATGAGGAATGCTTCATACCTGTACCCATAGCAGTATTCCACATGATACATTTGCATGCGTACTTTGATTGTTGGGTTTCATAGCATGTCAGAGTTTGTTCTTTTTTCTCATTTTCAATTATTTGGTGCTGTTGTGAGATATGTAAGCTGGTTCTTCCTAGCCTTGTAAGATCTGCTGTGTGAGCAACCTGCAAAGTTCCATTACATAGTGAACCCAAGAGTGTTCTTACAAGTTAATTCAACTGGAGAGCCCCTGAGAATATATATTATTCATAGACAAATATTCATTTTGATTACATTGATTTTTCCCCTCTCCACAAAAGTTAAATGTTAAGTATTTTTATCTGAAGGCTTTAGAAGCTGCTGATGTATGACCCCTGCTGTATTAGTTTTTACTAGGCTGTTGGAAATCAATACATCTTGATACTTAATGGTTTAAGATGGGACCCAGAAAGATCCCAATCAGCAAAATGGCTCATTGACAAGATTTGAGATGTTCAGCACATGGAGACCTAAATCAAATTGTTTGTTCTGGTCAGAGTATAAAGTCACCAGATCAATGAAAATTTTGTAATTTATTCCTTATGTAAGTTCAATTGATTGAAGTCAGCAGTGAAAATAACAGTAAAAGCGAACTCTTGGACTATAGATGTGTGAAAAAGTCAGTAGATTTGCTGTGTTGCAGAAGTAGTTCCCTTTTCTTTCCTGATTTTTTTCACCTTCAATAGATGCTTCTGGATTCTAATTTTAATGGAGATTGAGAAGTTTTTGCTATCTACTTCTTCACAGATACATAATCTTATATACCTCAGTCATGACATAACTTATTCACCTTGTTTCCTAAGTGAAGCAGAACCAAAAGGTTGCAGTATTGAAAGCTGTTTCAGGGGTTTTTTGTTTTTAAAAATGCCATTATGCAACCAAGTTTTAGCTATCCTTAAGGCAATTGAAATCAGCGAGTTGGTCTGTTGCTCTCGGATGGAAATGACTTTAGGCTTTTTCTTTAATACATCTTTATTGTTTTTAAAAAGCAAACATTCTTCCTTAGTAGCTGATAAGATTTATCTTCAATCTGCACCTTCTTTTTATTAGAGAAACTATGGAAAATAATGATTTTAACAATATGTATAGATTTTTGAAAATTCCAAAGACAAATGTTGAATTAGACAACTTTGTGCAAAGGAAAACACCCAATCAGAACATGTTCCTTCTGATGAATATTTTGTAAAGAAGCTGCAAATCAAAGGACAATGGCATTTCAGAGCACTGCTTATTTTCTCAGTCCTGTTTTTACTTTTTTAATGACACATTTTCAGTCAGATGCTTACACAGATAGCAACCTCTTTTGGCTTGCACACAAAACAAATGCTCTTAATATACAAATGTGGGAAAATCCTCCCTCTCTCCTCTACAAGTTTCCACCTCTCATTTCTCTCTTAAGCATATCCCTAATAAATAAAAACCACTGTGTTATGCGTATTCCTCTTCCTTTGAATGCATTCAACTTGTCAGCCTGGGATCCTTTAAGTGTGTTTTTATTTTATATATTCCAGGAAAAATTACACACATAATTATATGAATAAATCAACAAAGAAAATATAAGACCAGTACTCGATAATACTTCCGTGTACAGTAAAAATACTGCAACGGTTTGAGAAAATGAGGGGATGTTTGCCTGATGCCTTCAAGAAAGCCTGAGGTTAAGGCATTCCTTAACAAGAATCCCTTCCATTGAAAAAGCCCCTCTCTTGTGTGCCACAAATTTTGTTTCAGAAAGGGAAGAAACATAAACAGAAATGTTAATCTTAGGTACATAGTAAGTTGATATAGTGAGCCAATGTGGTGTTGTGGTCTGAGTGTCGGATCAGAACTCTAGAAATTCTCCACTCAGCCTTGAAAATCCACTGGGTGGCCTTGGGGAAAATGTATTTTTCCAGTCTCAGTAGGAGGCAAAGGCAAATCCATTCTGAACCCTATGATTGGTTCACTAAAGATTCCCGTGACTTCTAGGCACAAAATAAGAAAGTTAAGGAAGCAGAACCTCCTTCAGACACCTGAGCTCTTCTGCTAGTTAGATCTTTAAAACATTTAAATATCTGTATGTTTATGTATATCTCCCCTGACATCTATTTCTTTGCATCTGTTATGCCATTATGTCCTTTGTTTTCTCTTGTTCAATGACAATTTGTGGCTCCACGTCCTCTTCCTCCTCTGAGACTCACACTAATCATGTTGAAGCTTTGCTTCTTCAAGCACAGGGCCCTATAACATGCTTTGTCTGGAAAAGATAAGGAGTTAAAGTACTGAGCTTGCTCTCTAGTTTAAGAGGCTTTCTGGAGTCCGTTTCTCTGCATTACTTTATTTCTCCTTGCTACTCATTTATATGACGAGTGTAGGGGATTTCCAGACCCATTCAAATGCAGTTCTATCTCAGTGAAGTTATGATGAGCTTTGAAGTTTCTTATCATTTTGCAGCAATTTTTAAGAACATATGGAATAGAAAATTTTTCAGAGGCTGCCATAGCCCTTCATGGCAGTGTTTCATAGCTTTTCTGTGGGAGTACAGATTGACTTTGAGAAGAGATAATCCACGGGAGGCAATGGAGAGAGTTTTTGAAGAGAGTCTGCTGGGAGATTGGAGGATTGTGTTCATAGATGGTTTTCTTGTTCAGGGCATAAAAAGGACAATACAAGAAGGACAACTCGTTTGTATTTTTAGAAAACAGCACTTTTTAATTTTAAAAGTAATACAGGCTTTTGAGTTATAATCTGCTGGTTCTCTTGCATAACATTTGCTGGTATTTTTAGCTGTTTTATCAGCTTTCAAAGGTTATATATATATTTAAATGAGTTTATTACAGTAATTCATGTTAATGTACTTTGGGAAGTCATGGAAAAATGAGAATATTCTTTACCTTAAATCAGTCATTGTCAACCAGTGTGACTCGGCACACCAGTGTGCCGTGGGGAATCATCAGGTGTGCCGTTAGAAAGCCTCTTCCCCCCCTCCTCTCTTCCCCCCTCCTCCTCAGGGTGCCATGAGGCCAAGGGCACATATGCCGCGGCCGCCAGGATCATGCCCAGCGGCCAACCGAGGAGAAGGGAGGGAGGGAGGAGAAGAGGAGGAGGCCAGGAGGAGGCCATGCCTCTTTCCCTCCCTCCCTTGCTTCCTAATCTCCTTTCTCCCCTCCTTCCTGCCTGCCTTGCCTTCCTTCCGTTCTTCCTTCCCCCTCCCTCCCTCCCTCCCTCCCTTTCCTTCCTTCCATTCTTCCTTTTTCCCCTCCCTCACTCCCCCTTCTTCCTTTTCCCCCCTCCCTCTTTCCTTCTTTCCATCCATCCCTCCCTTCGTCTCCTCCTCACTTCCCTTTCTTTTCTGGCTTCAGTGCACGAAAGGAGCAGGGCTAGCTTCCCTCCCTCTTCAGCATTGCTGGTTTATTATTTGCTGTTGCTTGTGGGGTTTCTGTGTGGTAAGTTTGCCCCAATTCTGTTGTTGGTGGGATTCAGAATGCTCTTTGATTGTAGGGGAACTAAAAATCCCAGCAACTACAACTCCCAAACGTCAAGGTCTATTTCCCCCAAACTCCATCTGTGTTCACATTTGGGCATACTGAGTATTCATGCCAACTTTGATCCAGATCCATCATTGTTAGAATCCACAGTGCTGTCTGGATGTAGGTGAACTACAATTCCCAATTCTGCTTTGAACTGGATTATCTGAATCCACACTGCCAGATAATCCACTTCAATGTGGATTTTATGCAGCTGTGTGGACACAGGGCCCTTCCACACAGCCATATAACCCAGAATATCAAGGCAGGACATCCACATCTGCTTTGAACTGGATTATCTCAATCCACACTGCCAGATAATCCACTTCAAAATCCCACGTTTTCAGCTTTAAAATTTCCCCCTCTAGAGCAGTGGTTCCCAACCTTTTTTTGGCCACGCCACACCTAAGCATCTCCAAAATCCTGACCCCCACCCCATGACATATAATTCTTATTTTTCAAAAAGTAAAGTTGCATTGTTTTTAGCTGATATTTTAATTGTAAGCATTTTCTTTTGTTTTAATTGTCTTTGGGCTTGTCCCTTGTAAGCCACCCCAAGTCCTAATGGGGAGATGGTTGCGAGGTATAAAAATAAAGTTGTTGTTGTTGTTGTTATTATTATTGTGAGTATTATTACAACATTATTTAAAAGAATAAATTCAGAGGCTTATTATACTCACATATATAGACAAGGTCTATTTTCCCCAAACTCCATCTGTGTTCATATTTGGGCATATGGAATATTCATGCCAAGTTTGGTCCAAATCCATTATTGTTTGAGTCCACAGTGCTCTCTGGATATAGGTGAACTACAAATCCCAAACTGAAAGTCAATGCCCACCAAACCCTTCTAGTGTTTTTTGTTGGTCATGGAAGTCCTGTGTGCCATGTTTGGTTTAGTTCCATCATTGGTGGAGGACAGAATGCTCTTTGCGAGTGAACTACAACTCCCAAATGACAAAATCAATTTTTTGACTGATGGTCCCTCCTTGGGTTAGTATTAGTATGTTTTGTGGCCAAATTTGGCAGCAATTTGTCCAGTGGTTTTTGAGTCATGTTGTTCAGCAGTGGAACTCTCTGCCGCAGAATGTGTTTCCGTCTGGCTGCTCTCTTTCCAGCCGGCTTCCCTGAGGACCAGGTACGTTTTCCATGAGGAAAGGGTGACTGCAATAAAAACTAAACACAGAGTAAGTCTGACAGCTGTTGAGCAAGACCTCCGTGTGTGTCTTTCTACCATTCCTGCCAAGATATCCATGTTGTGTTCATCGAAACAGGCCCAGGTTTCACACTGAGTGTATAAATACTGTGTTAGAGTGTCATTTTGTGTCATTTTGGTTGGTGGTGTGCCCCAGGATTTTTTAAATGTGAAAAGTGTGCCTCGGCTCAAAAAAGGTTGAGAAACACTGCCTTAAATAATGTGTCCAGTTCTGAGAACCACAATTGACAAGCTGGAATGTGTCCATAGAAGGGCAACCAAAATGGTCAAAGGCATGGAAGCAAACCTCATGAGGCGTGCCTAAGGGAGCTGGTATGTTTAGCTTGGAAAAAAGAAGGCTGAGAGAGGATATGAGCCTCACTTGTCTGAACACATCTCTCTTTATGAGCCAGCTAGAACACTAAGATCTGCTGGGTAGGTCCTGCTCTCGGTCCCACCGCCGTTGCAGGTGTGATTGGTGGAAATGATGGTGGCCCCTCAGCTGTGGAACTCCCTCCGCAGCGAGCATGTAGAAAACAACTTCAGACCTGGTTGTTCAAAAAATCATTTGACAAATATGGAAGCAGTTAAAGATAACCACGGGATTGATGCAAGACTTAAATATGGGACCAGGCGTTTGCACACTAGCACAAGGCAGCATTTTAGACTGGATTTTAATGGAAAGTTGATGAATAGGGCTCAATACTTTTATGGACGGAACACTGTGGTTTTTGTTTGTTTTTAAACTTAAATGAATGTGTATGATATGTTGATGTAATTGTATTTTAATGTGTAATGTTTTGGGGGGTTTTATACTGTGTTTTATGTGTTTTACTGTGTTGGCATCGAATTGTGCCTTTTTAGAAGCCGCTCTGAGTCCCCCCTCAGGGGTTGAGAAGAGCGGGGTAAAATGTCGGAAATAAATAAATAAATATTTTCTGTTTGTGATTGTTGTTAATAGTTTTATATTTGTATGGTTTTAATCTATTGTTATATGTTGTTAATTTGATATGTGATGTTTTATACATGTAAAGCATTGAATTTTGCCATGGATCATGTTGTGAACTGTTTTGACTTGCCCCAGAAGTGAGAAAAGCGGTATATAAATACAATAAATAAAAAAAATGCTTATATATTTGAAAGGAGAAGACACACTGGTTTCCTATTGCTCCAGATAATAAGTCAAAGATTCCTAAACATTAGGAAAAAACCTCCTGACTATAAGAGCTGTTCAAGAGTGGAATATACTGAGTGTGGTGGAATCTCATGCTCCACAGGTTTTTAAACAGATATTGGATGGCCATCTGTAGGCGTTCTTAGTGTGTTTCTACATGGCAGGGGGTTGGATTGGATGACCCTTGTAGTCTCTTTCAACTCTGATTCTATGTTATATTGCTGGTAGTAAAACAGTACAGTATGAACCCTTTAGCCTTGGGGAATACTTGTCCATGCTTTGAGGGAATATGTGAATATGTGAAACTGTGGACAAAAGTGATCCCTATTATTTTCAATGGGATGAACAACAGAGACAACAGCTTATATAGGAGACCCTAAGTAAATAGCTGAACAAGTGAAACCAAGGATAAATGAAGCTGCTTTTATTAGTTCTGTGGATGTGTGGGCTGTACAGTTTATGGCAAGCTGTTCAGAGGACTAGAGGGCTTTCTCTGCATTTTGCTTCAAATTTCTTATCATAGATCACTGCGAACACAACAAAGCACAACACATTACAATACAGAAAAATTTCCATTGCACTCACTGTGCATTCCTCTCTTGTTGGTTGCGGTTTGGGAGAGCAAGACATACAGATCTGAAACTAACACAGATTGAAATGAATTCCTGTTGTTCTCTTAGCTCGCTCATTCACAGATAAATGTGTTTCTACAAAACTCATACATTGACATCATGGAAATAAAAAGTTTCCTTGTACTAAGTTAGAGCACTAAGCCATCAAACCCAGTATTATCAACTGTGGCTGACAGAAATTCTCCAGGGCCTTAGTTAGATGTGGTTATCAAGCTCTGTCACTAGGGAGCAATTGAGTGGATATTCTTTATACTGTACATACAAGTAATAGTAAAGCAGCCACCTTAGCCTGTAGATTCTTGGATGTTATGCCAGGAGAGCAAATTGCTAGCTATTTAATTTGTTATTGCTGCATTTTAATTCTGGAGATGCCAGAGATGGACAGAAATGCTTGCACCATTTTCTATTTTATTTTCTGTTGCAGACTATCTTCATTTACTCTTGTAAGAACATAAGAACATAAGAAGAGCCATGCTGAATCGGGCCTCAGCCCATCTAGTCCAGCATTCTGTGTCACACAGTGGCCCACCAGTTGTACACGGGGATCTCTAGCAGAAGGGAGGGCAAAATAGATCTTGTGTAATAGATCCCTTGACCTTGGTGTGCTGCATTAGACCATTGCCAATTCCAGTATTGCCCCCAGCTACTGTATCACATACACACAAAATAAAGGTTGCAATATTGGGTGTGGGACATTCCTCCTTCCATATTTTCCCTTACTCCTTCATGTCTGAAAAGCAAACCTTGATTTTGCCTTTTTATAGGGGACAGAACATCATGTAATGGGACTAAAACATGCACAGTTTTGGGATCTATGGAAGGCCTGGAACCAAACCCCAGTGGATAGCAAGGGTCCACTGTATTAAACACATCCCAATATTGGGAGAGGGCTTCTTGCTCTTCTCCAAGAGAATAAGATCAGGTCCAGTGTAACTGTGAGAAATTTCTATGAGCATGTTTTCTTCTGTTCAGCTCATTCACACAGTTAACAGCAGTTCGTAACAGATTTGGAAGGAATTGAGACAAATAAATGGCACACTCTTGTCTAAGTAACTGTTTCTTGGCTTCAGAAGTCTTGGGATAGTGCCACCAGCCACTTCAGATTGCCTCTGTTCATTGAAAATCTTTCTGACTTATTGCCTATCAAAAGAAAACTCTGCTCCCCTTTCCATGAGGCCAGCCTTGGCAACCAGCCAAAGAGAAACAGTCCTACTCTTGAAAGATATAGATAGATGAACACAGATGCTCTAGCAATGAGAAGAGCTTAAGTACTCAGATCCCAACAGCACATTGGCCTCACTCCAGAGTTTGTCCCGTAAGTCCATGTAGGGTAGCACCAGCAAGACTTGTTTCCACAAGCAGTCTGAAAAGTATCAAGCACTACTAAACTGATCTGTTAAATAGCAGAAAACCAAAGTAACAAGGTTCCGGCAGAACAGGTAGCTTTGGGTAATAAGTAAGTGAATTATACTTTTGTTTTATTCTATTATTAGAAAATTAAGAGTGCGTCTCTCACTCAAAGGTTTTCAAAGTGACATACAAGCACATCAACCATTAAAAACTAAAAAAGATGCTGACTATGTATAAATATACAAATTACAGCTAAATCAATAAAGCAGCAGAAGTCAAAATACTGCAGGAGTATGAGTAAGTTTGAAAGTCCTGGTGAATAATGTATTCCCCACTTAGTACATAAGCTTTATTGATGTTATTGTCAGTTCACAAATCTATTTTGGAGGATTGTTCCAAAGATAGAATGCCTCCACTGAAGAGCCCTTCTCCTTGGCTACTGTTCTTCTCACTGCCAATAAGAGATGCACCCAGCAAGTGACCTCTGAAGCTAAGCTTAATGATCAGACAGATTGTTTTAAATAAGGTTGTCCTTTAAAGCCATTTAGAGCTTTAAAAGTCAAAGTGTGCTTGAAAACAAGCTATTAGCTCATGTTGACTTTTTAATTTTGGCAAGGCCAATCTTGTAGTGTTTCTTCCAAGGCAGCTCAAGCATAGTATAGTTCTTCTGTATCTGCAGGTTTTGCATCATTGGACTAGTTCATCCACAGCTTGAAGGTATTTTTTAAAAATCAAACCTTGATTTTGGCATTATATATAAGGGACACAATTTTTATTATTCCACTGTATATTCTAGGCTAGGGGGATCCTGGAATCAAGCCCCAGCAGATACCATGGGTCCACGATATATTAGAGTACTTTGATTGGATTACTGTAACACTGCTATTCTGTCTACGAAAAGCTGTGACTGGTGCACCAGCCTATAATGACGAAAGGGGGGAAGTTATTTGGTCTAAACTAGGGGTGTTTACTGTTATTTACAAGATAGGAATCTTTTTGTCTGGAATAATTTGTTTAATTTCTAATCATGATGGGCAATGATTAGCAATTTGGAAAGTTTTAATCATCAGGTTGCCTCCTCTTCCAATATACAATGCTAGGCTCCAAAGCGGACCACAGACCCTGTGAACTTCTCAGCATTGTCCTTGTTGTCAAAGCATTATTCTCTACTGGGGGTATTTTTGTGGAAGCTAGACAGAAATGGAGGGTAAGGTATACAGTTAGCGTAGCAAACAGTTTTGCAGCTTGTGGTTGCTGGGGAGGGGGAAATTGGGCATTAATAGAGCACCATACTGGTGATTCAGCTGGTCTGTCCCACCACCCATTCATGTACCCAGTGGTTCCTCCTGGAGATCTGGAATATCATTAGGATTTTGGGGGTATTACACCTGGGCCATGTCATGAGTTGGCATGAGTCACTGGAGAAGATGGTAATGCTTAGAAAAGTTGAAGGCAATAAAAAAACATAGGAAAACCACATTCCCTGTAAAATGATGAAGTTGGCTTGGTGGTAAATAACAACAAACAAACCCAGCCCACCCCTTCTCCTCCCCAGTTGCTCATTTGATCTTCCCCCATTTTTCTTGTCTCAATTTCACTAGAAAGGGAGAAACACCCAATGGATCTGATCATATTTTCTACTCACATAGGGTATTATGAGAATAGCTGCTTCCAGGATGTGGATGCTGAGCTTTTAAAAATGATGTACCTGCAATCTTTCCAGTGTTCAGAACATAAGGATATCACTGGTGGAAAGACAGAAAAAAATAATACTTACTTTTGTTACTGACTCACGAAGTAGAGAGAAACAGTCAGAATACCAAGGCTGACTCATTACTAGAAATTGACTTTCTACAACATTGATTCCATCTCCAGATTGTGATAGGTTGTGTTATATTTATTTTATACCCGATCCTGTGCTTTTGATCATACATTACACCTGATCATCATTGCTTTTTATAATTTGGTTTTAAAAGACATTACCCCACTGCCTAATGTTATCTGAGTGAAGAGAGGTCCTTACAGACTGGATGTTGAAGATTCCTAGGTTGGTAGTTTTGGGGAGACAGCAACATCCTCCATACTGAGGTGCTTTCTTGGAGATTCTTAGGACTTAATGGCCCTGCCAAGTTGCTGCTCAAATGTATCATCTAACCAATACATTGTTTGGGACATCTTGATTTGACGATCTTATTAGGATAGGAGAATATCAATTTTAACATATTTCATTTTCATTTCCTCATCCTGGACAGCTCATTTTCTGGTGCTGTTTAGACAGTTTGGTGAATCCAGATGGATTGTTGTAAGCCCTTCGCTATCGTGGCTGTCACTCCTGTCAACTCTTCAGTTCTACCAGGTGAGGCAGATATCAGTTGGGCAGTTGACATGGTTACTCCAAAGAAATCCCATCTAATAAATAGGTACATTAAGGTACTTGGGCTGAAAGGGACAAAGCAGATTAGTCAACAGAAACTGTTGCTCCACAAGCAGCACAAAATGTGAAGTTAATCAAATTGAACAGATAAGATCACATGAGGTCTAGAGCAGACAACCTGTGACCCTCAATCTAATGGCATGCAGCCCTCAGTCTAATTTCAGTCATCTTCCACAAAGTGATTACTTCAGATCTCTAGCAAGAATAATCTGTCCTTTTACTGGCAGCCTTCTGAGTGGATGGATAGTGTGTGGCAGGGAAGTAGGCACAATAAACTACAAGCATGTAGTTCCCAACAGATTAATCTCTAAGGGAATGTAGCCCATGTAAGAAGAAATAACCTTCCAGTCCCTGCTCTGGAAGCTGTTGTAGAAAATTGACAGGAACACATGTATACACACATATACAGAAAGCAGTATTTCTCTATTACTGTGTGGGGTAAATTTTCCACAGTTCTGATTTTCACTGCCTTGGGGTGAACACTCAAGGGCCCATGATGGTATACTAATTTATTTGAAAAGAACACAGAAACATCCTCATTGTTTACATTATTATCAGGGGAAATGACCTAGAATACTAGCTAGTAAATTTGCTAGATATGTTAGAATGATCGAGACCTGAGGATGTTGACAAGGTGACGGGCAAAGTTCAATTCACTTGCACATTTCCTGTCCATGTTCTAAAATAATTACTCTGGCTCCTCATTCTTTTCTGAACAAAGTAAAGCTACTAAAAACTCTAAAAATGCTAGATTTGTCGTGAATATAATTTTTTGTCAGATGAATATAATATCAAGTTCTCTAATACTAAGAACTTACTCAGAGGCTCTTCTACAGATGCTTCTCCTTCACAAGCAAAGTGGCTAATGATAAGTCTTTCCCCCTCTCAGCTTTGAAATAGCTTTCCCAGATAATCATGCCTGATACTGAGCTCCATGTCCTTCTGGGAGTCAGGCTTAAAGAAGACCATTGTTCTGTTGTTTATATGCTCAGACTGAGAAACAGAATTGTACTGATGGAAGAAAAATGATAAATAGTAATAATCTGTTTTGCACTGTAAGCATCAGGTTACTTGATGGTAATAAAATGTCAAATGTTAAGTAGAGAATCTGAATTCATTTGCACAATCTTGTATATATTGTGGTATTTCCAGTTTTTATGCTACGTATGTACAGAAGAAAATCCCATTGGATGTACTTCAGTGAAAACAATTACTACTCCCATTGGATATAGGATCAAAACATTAAACAACAATTGACCCCTCTCTGCTCCTGAATGTGAGCTTTCCTGAGCTTTCCTGAAGTTCATTGAGTTCAGATGAGAAGTGAGAAAGAAAGAATTAGGAAACAAACCCTTTGCAGAAGCTGACAATGTTTCCTCACTTCCCAACTTTTCATCTCTGATCATTATGTATAATTCTGAAGGGACTATCTGCTAGAACTCACCTCTCTACTACATCTTGCAAGTACAATGTAGTTGTTCCAATTGCTATGTGCATCAATTGCAGACAGATCCTCTGGATGAGCAGAGAAGCAATCACTCACTCAGTCTTACTTCCTTTCCCATCTCCCTCTTACCCAAGCCTTGTGCCTTATGCAGAAAGCATAAGCTTTCTGCAGCAGAGAATCTTGCAGCCAGAACAAAATGCAAACCCCATAATTCTATAACATTGAGTCATGGCTGTTAAAGTGGTGTCAAGCTGCTATAATTCTGCAGTGTGGCTCCATCCACAAGACAGCACAGGGATCTTCCGTTTTCTCCTCCATCTATGCAGACCAAGTGGGAAACATCCAGCAATGAATAACAAGCAGAATATCAATTATATTACAATGAAATGTACTGAATTAGAATGCAGGCTGTGAAAGCAAAAAAGTGACAGTGTGTTACTGCCCCTCCCCCAAGTTATTAAAGTAAGTAGTACAACACTGTACTAAATAGATTTGCAATAAAGATACCAGCCTATCCCCTCTCTCAGAGGAAAAGGAGTGAAGGCCTCTTTCTATGTAGCATCTCAGCCTCAGTCAAGACTGGGACCCTGTGTAGTTGTTCCTAATTAAAGACGACATCAGAAGGTCTGCTGGTGGTTCTCCTATATCATGTGTAGCTTGCCCTGAAGCCTCTCATGTTTTATAGAAGTGTTTCTCTTTTTCTGCTCTGTCCTCCTCTATCCACTTTCTTTAATTCAGGGATTTTGGCAGGTAAGTCAAGGCTTTTGATGTCTTAATGAAATAATAAACCTTTCCCTGCTACAATTGCTGGCTCTTTCTAGCTCAGGAGAAACCAGAATGGGGTGGTAGTGGAAAAGGCAAAGCTAATAGGCTATTACTCTATGAAGATGCAAGAAGAATACATGAATGAGGAAGGCACTACCTTTGCCTTTAGATCTGAGTCATAACAATCAGTACTGGAAGAATTAGTTTAACTGAAATTTAATTTTCTTCCAATTATAAAAAAAATGAAACATGGTTAACAGCCACACTTTCTTCCAGAGAAGGCTTAGAGAACAAAAGCTATTCACATTCACTCACACAGTCTTCTTCTGCAGAGTAATATTACTATCTGATAGCTTCAGTCTGGCACCCATGAATGTTTGGTCCTAATTGGAAATGGGTTTTACCTGAAGCAGGATAATCAGCAACGAATATATGCTAGCTTGGAAATTTTGTAGAAAAGATGAGAAGTGTATTCTAGTCTCCTTCAGCCCCATTTGAGAGGTCAATGGTGTGTGTGTGTGTGTATACACACACATACACACATACACACACACTTAAAATAGGCCAGGCCAAGCTCATTAAGTAAATATCAGGGTTGTTAAGATACTTTGGGAAACTGCAGCTTTTTCCAAAATGGGGCTTTGATTATTGCATGTTTGAGAAGTAATTGATCAACAAGTGCCCCAGTTATTTTCATTGTATTTATGTGAATGTCAAACCTTAGTTGCAGGTGCAAATGGAGATGCACAATGTGAACCATTTTTTTCTTAGCCTGGTGTACACATGGCTATATTTAATTAGGATTATCTTTTAAGTTTTAGCACACTAAAATTCAACCCATAAAGATTGCTCTCAATTTTATATATATCTTGGAGTAGAGAAGGACTGAGAAGTAGTGTAATAGCCATATTTGCTTTTTTTGAAGGTATGTCATGTAGAGAAGTTGGAGGCCCCATCTACACTGACAGATAATGCAGTTTAATGCAGTTAAACTGCATTATGACACTGCATTATATGGCAGTGTAGGTGGGGCTGAAACAATCTTATTTTCTGCTGCACCAAAAGATTACAGCATATATCAATTTATTTATTATTTATGGCATTTTACCCCGCTCTTCTCAACCCCCGAGGGGGGGACTTAGAGCGGCTTCCAAAAGGCATAATCTGATGCCTACATTACAGTATAAAACACAATATAAAACCCTCCAGCATTCGACACTAAAATACATTAAAATACAATTATATTCACACATCCTATGCATTCACCTATGTTAAAAACAGTGTTCCGTCCATAAAAGCATTGAGCCCTATTCACCAACTTTCCATTAAAACTACTAAAGTGCTGTCATGTGCTACTATGCGAACGCCTGGTCCCACATCCAGGCTTTCACTTTTTTCCTAAATGTCAGGAGGGATGGAATTGATCGTATGTCGCTAGGGAGCGCATTCCACAGACGGGGAGCCATCACCGAGAAGGCCCTCTCCCTCGTCCCCACCAGCCGCACCTGGGAAGCCGGCGGGAGCGAGAGCAGGGCCTCCCCAGATGATCTTAAAGTACGAGGTGGGACATAGCGGCAGATGCGTTCGGACAAGTACGCTGGGCCAGAACCGTATAGAGCTTTAAAGGTCAACACCAGCACTTTGAATTGAGCCCGGAATTGGATAGGCAGCCAGTGGAGCTGACACAACAGGGAGGTGGTATGCTCCCTGTATGTAGCTCCAGTTAGTAGTCTGGCTGCCGCCCGTTGGACTAGTTGTAATTTCCGAACTGTCTTCAAAGGCAGCCCCATGTAGAGCGCATTGCAGTAATCTATTCAGGATGTGACCAGAGCGTGGACGACCGTAGCCAGATCAGACTTCCCAAGGTACAGGCGCAACTGGCGCATGAGTCTTAACTGTGCAAAAGCTCCCCCGGCCACCGCTGAGACCTGGGGCTCCAGGCTCAGCGATGAATCCAGGATCACTCCCAAGCTGCGAACCTGCATCTTAAGGGAGAGTGTAACCCCGTCCAACACAGGCTGTAACCCTATGCCCTGTTCGGCCTTTCGACTGACCAGGAGGACCTCTGTCTTGTCTGGATTAAGTTTCAATTTGCTAGCCCTCATCCAGTCCGACACAGCAGCCAAGCACCGGTTCAAAGTCTGGACAGCCTCCTTGGTGACAGGTGGGAAGGAGTGACTGATCTGGACGTCATCTGCATACAGATAACACCTTACTCCGAAACTCCGAATGATCTCTCCCAGCGGTTTCATGTACATGTTAAATAACATAGGGGACAGTACTGAACCCTGAGGGACTCCACAAGACAAAGGTTGCGGAGCCGAACAGGTGTCACCCAATAACACCTTCTGGGTGCAACCTTCCAGAAAGGATTGGAGCCACTGCAATGCAGTACCCCCAAGCCCCATATCTGCAAGGCGACCCAGAAGGATACCATGGTCTACAGTATCGAAAGCCGCTGAGAGGTCCAGCAGAACCAACAGGGACACACTTCCCCTGTCGAGTTCCTGGCGTAGATCATCAGTGGGCCACTGTGTGACACAGAATGCTGGACTAGATGGGCTGAGGCCCGATTCAGCATGGCTCTTCTTATGTTCTTATGTTCTTATGTTCTTATGTTCTTATGTTCTTATCTACCAAGGCGACCAAGGCTGTTTCAGTACCATGTCCCGGCCTAAAGCCAGACTGTGCCGGATCAAGATAATCAGTGTCTACCAAGAATCCCTGGAGTTGAGAAGCCACCACACGTTCCATGACTTTGCCCAAATAGGGGAGATTGGAGACTGGCCGATAGTTCACTAATTGAGTGGGATCCAGTGATGGTTTTTTCAATGAGTTCAGATTACACAAAAAGGGATCCCACCTAAACACTGTGATAAGAGTGTTCCTGATAATAAGAGCTTTTCAGCAGTGTCTTTAGAGATTTTTGAACAGAAGTTGGAATGGCCATCTCTCAGATGTTTGCACACAAATACATTGACTATTATATGAGAGAATACTTATTCGGTCATTCTAAGTAACATCAGTATTATCATTTTGGACAAATTTCTAAGTATTATCATTTTGGACAAATTTTGTACTTTGAAGCTTTTAGAAAAGCCTAACCAAATAATTAAATTTTGTTGTGGAAATATCCATCATATCTTGCCCATTGTTTCTTGCTGCTTCTTGCATTTCAAAATGGTGATTTAAAAAAAATGAAACCAACATTCTGCAAGTGAAAATTTCACTGAGTGAAGCTTTACCTTTAGCAGCCAGTCCTGATTTGAATTTCCTTGCAGCTTTATTTATAACTGAGTGTGAATTAGATAACTGAATGCATGTCAAGCAAAGGAATAGAGAACATACCTCACAGCTACTTCTTGCTACAAGTGGCACCGTACCTCATTTTGTTTCTGAACTGCAAACAGGCTGCATAAATCTTTATCAGTCCAGTTACAGCTACACTGTATTAGAAGTCTTAGAGGCAAATCATCCTCTCTCAGTGACAGAATTTTGAGAAACATTGAAAGAAAGAATGTCAGAAAGTCATTTCCATGAGCACTGATTGGACCCTATTATTTCATGCTTCCAGTTTAATGAAAGCAAAAGTTGGAAACAAGAAGTGGAAGCAATGTAGTTACATGGAATGAGTTACTCTTCAAACCCAACAATATAGTAGAAGTTGCATTTTAAAGTAATGCAATGAATGTAAGTAAAGTTACATTATTTCCTAAACAAATTGTATTTTATATATACAGTGGAGGAGCCCTGGTAGTGCAGTGGGTTAAACCACTAAGCTGCTAAACTTGTTGGGTTGCAGGTTTGAATCCGGGGAGCAGCGTGAGCTTCCGCTGTCAGCTCCAGCTTCTGCCGACCTGGCATTTTGAAAACATGCAAATGTGAGTAGATCAATAGGTACTGCTCCGGTGGGAAGCTAACAGCGCACCATGCAGTCATGCTGGCCACATGTCTACAGACAACACCGGCTCTTCAGCTTAGAAATGGAGTTGAGCACCAATCCCCAGAGTCGGACACAACTGGACTTAGTATTGGGGAGAAACCTTTGCCTTTACTATATACAGTGGAACCTCTATAGCCGCACAGGATATGTTCTCAGACTTCATATAGACACATGAAACCTCAGATAATAGCTACCCATATTATTTTCAATGTGGCAAATAGTAATGGTACAAAGAAGAAGGTGTAACCCACACAAAAAAGTCTAAATCAGCTGTTCGCAACCTTTTTAATGCCACTGCCCTTTAATACAGTTTCTCATGTTGTGGTAACCCCCAAACATAACATTATTTTCGTTGCTATTTCATAACTGTAATTTAGCTACTGTTATGAATCATAATGTAAATATCTGATATGCAGGATGTATTTTCAGTCACTGGACCAAATTTGGCACAAATACCTGATACATCCAAATTTGAATACTGGTGGGGTTGTGGGAAAGGATTGTTTTTGTCATTTGGGAGTTGTAGTTGCTGGGATTTATAGTTAACCTACAATCAAAGAGCATGTGATTGTTCTACCAATGATGGAATTGAACCAAACTTGGCACACAGAACTCTAATGACCAACAGAAAATACTGGAAGGTTTTGGTGGGCATTGATCTTGAATTTTGGAGTTGTTGTTCACCTACATCCAAAGAGCACTGTGGACTCAAACAATGATGGATATGGACCAAACTTGCCACATTTACTCAATATGCCCAAATACAAACATTGGTGGATTTGGGGGGGGGGGGGGAGAATAGACCTTGACATTTGGGAGTTGTACTTGCTGGGATTTATAGTTCACCTACAATCAAAGAGCATTCTGAACCCCACCAATGATATAATTGGGCCAAACTTCCCACACAGAAACCCATTAATAACAGAAAATACTGTTTTTAATGGTCTTTGCCAACCCTTCTGACACATCCCTCCCATCCCTCCTTGGTTGAGAAATGCTAGTCTAAATGAATAAGAAAAACTGAATAAGTGAAAACACATAGATTATATGGGTGCAAGGTGATTTTATTTCTCTTACACAGTGAAGCAATCTTTTCTTTAACATCAATAATCTAAATGGATTATCTTCCTTCAAATTGCATAACATATGCTCATAAATTACATATTACAGACTAACCCCACAGTTGTGCTGGTAAGATGCCCAGCAGCTTAGACTCTAAGGCCTGGAATATTTTAAGAGGACCAGTGCATCTCTTACCTGCATGCAGTCTTCCCATTATTGCTGAAGCTCATTACACTATTGCTGAAGACTTAATAGTTTTCTTGTAAAGTCAACAAATTCAAATGACACTAGAACCAGTGGGATGAGCCCACTGTATGCCCACTTGGGGAAAAAAGTCTGTTTCATGCATTCCTACAAGTTATCAATCAGATTGAGATGCAACATATAAAAGATACTTTTGCCCACCAGATTTCAGCTACTTGTCTATCCAAGATCTGTAACTAAACAACAAATTAGGTGACTCTTGATTGGTGCAGAGACACTTCATTGTGCTATTATTGTTCTGCTGGAACCTAAAGTAGATCCTTGGAGAACTTAACTTTAGAGTAAGTCGGGATATAAGCTAATCTTTATTAATGGGATCATTTTTTATTTTTTAAAAAATAGAACACCAAAGCATAGAACAATTTGGATGAGATTTGGCATAATGTTTGTTTAATGTGTACATTCTTGGCAATCTGTGTGGCCCCGGAAGGGTCCTTACTTATGATCATTGGCCACTAACCCCATTTTCCCAGTGATTTTTTGCTTTTTCTACCTTGGCTATGAAAAATGATTTTTCTTGTTCTACATCTTCTGAGTTGCTCACCTCTGACATCCAAAACTACACAGTAAATTCTCAGCAGCAGCAATTGCATTAAGGAAAGTGATACTAATTTTGCAATTTGAAGTAATGGCTTCACTGGACTATGATTACATCATGAAGATTACGGCACTTGTAATGCAATGTGGAAATAATGGCCTAGAAAGCATTTGAGATGACCATATTGCCAACGGAAACCTATGTCAGATTCGCAGCAAACCATAGATAGTTTATTTGAAGTATGTGTCAACATAGTGTGAATGGGAACAAGCACAGAAAAATCTAATGAGGCTCTCCAAGGACTCCTATAAACCTGGCTGAAGGCTCCCACTTAAAAAAAATAATCTTGATAGGTGTGTGTATTCATCATTATGCTGAAGTCTTGGTGGGGAAGCATTACTCAGTGCCACCCTGCTGTTAATAGAATTAAATTAGATGAGAAAAAAAAGTTAAAATGAGAAAATGAAGAATGCTAGCAGACACCTTGAGAACTCACAAGAGCTAGGCATCTTAACATATGAATTTCTTCTTAGCATCCTTAGCATACATATTTTTCTTCCATTAGATACTGCTAGTGTTAGATGCTTAAGAATCAAAGCTTCATAGAATGAATACATGCATACATACAAACAGCAACACCAGATATGTGCTATTTTTCAACTGTAGTTAAATCAAATTATAAATATTCTCCACTCTCTTAAGTTCTGAGAAATTCAGGGTGAAGGTGACTATTTATTCCATGATGGATTTTTGTAAATTCATCTTCTGTTGCCCTAAAGTGAATTTAGATACAGTCACAATGACTGTTAAGCAACAAACTAACAATGGTAACTACTGCATTGGGACCTTTAGAACATAGAACGTTTTCTTATATTGACTCAGACCATCTATGCTTAGTATTTTAGCAGTGGCTCTTCAAAGCTTCAGGACTGATATTTTCCAGGTATATCTGAAGATACCAGGCACTGAACTTGATGTATTTTTCAAGCAAAGCAGTAGTGCTTGAATTGGGCTACAGACTTGCCCATAACATTTTTTTCATAATCTAAACACCTTTTTCTGACAATGGAATGGTGTGTGTCTCTGTGTTCATCTCTCTGTCTTTCTGTAGCATGACATTTCATTCATATTATAAATCCCAAATTTCTGTCATTATGTTATGTTATGTAGTGACTAGTGAATCACACCACAAGGAAAGCTGAAATGGTAAACTTTGTAAAAAAAATAATGTATATAAATGGGATGATATAATAAAAGTAATTTCTCCTTTTCTTAAAAATACACTTTCTTTGGTCAACTTAAATTACACAATTATATCAAATCATCCATATATTTTGGTATTAATGGGGGATCCTGGAACCAAACCCCAACAGACACCAAGGGCCTACTGTATCTACTTTAACCTATGTAAGCCACCTCGACTCCCTGACTGATGGAAAAAGTGTATAATTACATTGGAGTAATTATAGCCATAATGGGAGAAAGGGGAGTGGAGAAAGTAAATAAAAGGGAATTGAATAAATAATATACACAGACTTGAAAACAATATTTAATAGCTAGTCTACCAAGGGGCCACTATATATTACATACTTCCCAGGTTCCCATGCTGAGGGGTAGGATATAAGTGTTTTAATAAAATAATAAACAATAGTTGACTTATAAAAAGAAAACTGGAAATACACAAAAGGATTTTGGGGAGCATATTGCTGTTAATGTAAAGGCAGGGGCGGTCCTACTATCTTGTAGTAGTAGGCGGCCACCTAGGGCGCCATCTGGGAAGGGGGCGCCATCCTGGCCACATGGAGCGCCATCCTGGCCCTCCCGATGTTCCTCAGACATTTACATTTACATTGGGATCCTAATTTTGGACTTATGGGAGACTCCTATGAATTAAGAGTCGAGTAATATATTCTGATTTTGATGCATTTACATTGCATTTCTTGTTGATTATTATACAGTTCTGCTTAATATTGTCATACAATATAATACAAATACAATATAACAATAGAATAATGATATATTTTATATTACATGTAATATTACAAACAATATTGCAGTATAGTGGTATTGTACAAAATAGTAATATATAATATTTTATTTTACTTTATTTTGGGTTATTTGAGTTTTATAGGAGTAATGAAAATATTTAGTAGAGGATAATTTTATTTAAATGAATAATGTTATTATTTTATAATAATAATATAATAGAATGTTACATTATATTATAATGTCAATATATTATAATATAATTATATTGTAATGTAGTATAATATAAGTATGATATAATATAGTATGAGTATGGTATAATATATTGTATATACATTGATACAATATAATACTACTAATGGTATTGTGATATTATAATTGTATATTTGTTTTACATGGGGGCGGTAAAATAATGTTTTTTGGGGCACCAAAATAATGTTCATCTACCATTTAAAATTACCTTAGACCTCCCCTGCGTAAAGGCCATCCAATTTTTTGTTAAAAGACATGAAGAGCAGGGAACCAACAAGAAAAGCAGATTCTCTGTTGAATGACAGTGGAGTTAATGGAGGATAAGTATGTTGCAAAGAAGGTAAATGAATTATTTCTATCTGTCTTTGTTTCTGAAGACACAGGACAGGTACTCATGTCTGAGCTGATGCTTCAAGAAATTGGAAAGGTGTAGAAAATATATAATGAAGATGCTCTAGACCAAATGGATAACAAAGAAATCACCAGGTCCAGGCAGTGTTATTCCAAGAGTTCTTAAAAGTATAATTTTTTTGATATCATGATTAAAAAAGAAATGTAACATGTCTGAGATCGACCAATATATCAGTGTAATTACATGCCATTTGTTCAGGGTAAAATGATGGGAAACATTCTTAAAAATGAAATAAAGCATATAGATGAGCAAAGATTGTTGACAAAGACTCAAAGTAGTTTCTATGACGCAGCGTAAATCTTTTCTCACTAACCTTTCAGAATTCTTTGAAAATGTCAATATACACAAGAACAAAGTCTTGTCTACTGGCTCTTCAAAAAGCTTTTGATAAAGTCCTCCATCAGAACCTTCTGAGAAACTGGGTTGGATTTTGGTCCATTTTAAAACAAACATATGAGTGACTTTGTCAACAGAATACCATCACTGTTCTCCATCTCTTCGGTTAGAATTGTCAGCTGTCAGTAATGTTTTATGCTAAAGATTTCATTTTGAGCTCCCAAAGATGAGTAGTTTGAAGCTGATGGTTCATTTTGAAGAATTTTGCAGGGATGAATAGATGTCAGTTAATTATCAAAGGCCAAGGACTGTTGAATGGAAGAAATTGAAACTAAAATAGAACCAGATAAGGTCCACTTATTTTCCTTACATGAAACTGAAGGTACTGGCTACTGAAAATCGATGGGAAAGCAGCACATTTTGGAGTGTTTTTAGATGTTGTACCTCCACTTCTGCTCAATATGTATATTTATAAATTAATATTGATCTTCCAAAAAACTAGTTAACCTCCCACAACCTAATTTCAATAGATCTAGCTGTACAAGTAGCACTGTCAGTCTGCACATTCTCATATCGTGAAAGCTGGGGTGAGTGTCACACTATTTTATTTGGATCTCTTCAGAAAATAGCATCACTGCTATTATCTTAGGCAGAGGTTTAATTCTTTTGTTCTGCTCGCTGCTTCCATGTTTCCAAGTTAATCAGTAGCTGGGTCCTTGAAGCGTACAACAGCAACTGTATGAGCAAATTGGTAAAATGATTACAGAGTTTTCAGATCTTACTCCAACGAGATGCGTATCTGTTCTACTGTATTCATTAGGTGACATCCAGTTTTACGCTTTTACACATCTGCTCTTTAAGGCCACAAAGGGTCATAGACATGAGAAACATCAAATATAAAACAGCCTACTCTGGCACATTATAGAATATTCATGTGCCTTTCAGGACAAGCAGGTTTTGCATTACTTATTTATAGTGACCTGCATGTTTGACATTTATTCAAAGGAAATGAAGTGTTTGTATATTAAGACCAAGTTTATCATGGTCATTTCTTAAAATATAAATATAAGTAAAAGCTTTACAATAGCAACAAGATAAGGGACCATATAAAAAGTTAGGTCAACATTACAAGGCTGTTGCTGACAAAAAAAATCAAATGAGATGATATGAATGAATGACCCAATTCCTTAAATGAAGACGAACAGAGCTCTGATTTTAAATGGTGACAGCGACCCTATCTAAAATATCTGACCTTTAAATCTGGAGATGTGCAAGGTTTTCTGAAGCTTAGGATTTTTGAAAGAAAATAAAATTCATACTTTTTTCCACAGGTTTCTATTTGAGTGGGCTTTTATAAAAGAATACCTTTCCATCCTTCGTTCTGCTTAGAAACTGCAAGACCTTTCCAATGATTGTATGAAAACCTGTCCTATGCTTTTGAAGCAGAATTGAATGTAGATGTGTCTTAAGGAGGCCAAGATTTACAGAGTTAGTCTTTTGCAACTTTTTAGTTATATTTCAATTTTGGAGAAAACCTTGGAAAGTTTTAATAGGGTTTTAAGCTCTTGTATGAAGCAAGCAAAAGAATTCAAAGTGCTAACCTTTTCTTTTTGTAGGCAGGAAGCATATGAATGAAATCACCATCCCTTCTCACTAAAGAAGGGCAGAGGTTTAGCCTTTACTCTCCAACTTTCTTTATAATATTGAACTCAATGGAATATGCACACTAAGGGTAGTTGAGAAGATTCATACTGGAAAGCAGAGGTGTGTACACATTTAATGTGTGCATGCATATGTATTTTAAAAGAGGGAGTTTTTTTGTCAGGAGTGACTTGAGATACTGCAAGTCGCTTTTGGTGTGAGAGAATTGGCCATCTGCAAGGATGTTGCCCAGGGGACGCCTGGATGTGTTGATGTTTTACCATCCTGTGGAAGGCTTCTATCAAGTCCCCGCATGGGTAACTGGAGCTGACAGAGGGAGCTCATCCGTGCTCTCCCCAGATTTGAACCTTCAACCTGTCAATCTCAGTCCTGCCAGCACAAGGGTTTAACACATTGTACCACTGGGGGCTCCTGTTTAAAAGAGTAAAACTTGGCTTTATTTGATTTCTGTGTGTTCTCACCCAAACCAAGGATCATCAGACAAAGTAATACATTAGATCCCATTTTTACAAATCCTGCTATAAATTTTGTATTTCATTGCCACAAAGGATATGTCAGCTTTATTACCTGCTCTATCATAAAGACGTAGATAAAAAATATTCCAGTAAAATTTAATATGCTATCACTAGATGGTAGGAACATAATACTACAGCAGCCACATTAATAAATATATTTTTCCTCTGTCATCTTTTATGGGCCAGCCTGAAGAGAAGAAGTGTATTCCATGTCTAAAAGATGTTTGAACTCTTTGTATAATTCTTTTTTATCTCTAGATATTGACAGTGCAAATCTTGAGAAAGATATTAACTTTTGTCTCACTGGCACCACATCCATTTTAGAAAAAAATGCATGGTTATATTTCATTTCTTGCTTCAGTGCTCTTTCAAATAGATGAGAACTTGACATTCTTAAAATGTTTTTGTTTCTTGGACATTTAATTATTTAATTCACTCTTCAAACAAATCAGAAGAATTGACGTTTTAAAAATCTCTTCTGGAGATGTAGGTAGTAATATAAATAATATCAACTCCAAGACTGAGATGGTCTTGATAGGGAATGGATGACTGATAAAGATGAGGAGATCCATCCATCCATTCAGTTGTCAACTTGTAGGGCTGACCCTTTGGTCTGCATAAATGTTTGAAAATAGTATTCCCATCCATGGGATAACATCTATATATATAAAGGAGACACGGTCGTGCAAAGAAGGATATAGACAAAGAAACTATAAGTCGCAGAAACACCAAACTAAACAACTAACTGGCCCTGACCACGAGGTACAGACAACAGTAAAAAACCGAACCTACATACCTCCCAACACCCCAAAAACGATCCCCAAAAATTGCCAACGGAACTCCCACCCGGCCACTTCGCTGCCAGCGAACGTTTAGAACGTTCGCACATGGCAGCCAGAGCGCTCCTCCGCCTCCTCCTTTGAACAGAAAGAGCGGGGGGAGAACCTGGAAGGAGGAGGAAACCCCTCCCTCCTCACCAGCCCCTGCCACCGCCCAGTAAGAAAGCGGGGGCGTGGCAAGAGGCGGGCCACCCCTCCGCTCCCCCAGCCCCTCCCACCTCTTCCCGCGCCCCCGCTCTTCCCGGTAAGGAAGAGTGGCGGGGGCGGGCAAGAAGCGGGCCACACCTCCGCTCCCCCAGCCCTCCCACCTCTTCCCGCCCCCCCGCTCTTCCCGGTAAGGAAGAGTGGCGGGGGGGGCGTGGCAAGAGGCGGGGCCACCCCTCCGCTCCCCCCCAGCCCCTCCCCCCTCTTCCCGCGCCCCCCCCGCTCGTCCCGGTAAGGAAGAGTGGCGGGGGCGTGGCAAGAGGGGGCCACACCTCCGCTCCCCAGCCCCTCCCACCTCTTCCCGCGCCCCCCGCTCTTCCCGGTAGGAAGAGTGGCGGGGGCGTGGCAAGAGGCGGCCACCCCTCCGCTCCCCCAGCCCCTCCCACCTCTTGCCCCCGCTCTTCCCGGTAAGGAAGAGTGGCGGGGGCGTGGCAAGCGGGGCCACCCCTCCGCGCCCCCCCAGCCCCTCCCACCTCTTCCCGCGCCCCCCCCCGCTCTTCCCGGTAAGGAAGAGTGGCGGGGGGGCGTGGCAAGAGGCGGGCCACCTCCGCTCCCCCAGCCCCTCCCACCTCTTCCCGCGCCCCCGCTCTTCCCGGTAAGGAAGAGTGGCGGGGGCGTGGCAAGAGGCGGGGCCACACCTCCGCTCCCCAGCCCCTCCCACCTCTTCCCCGCGCCCCGCTCTTCCCGGTAAGGAAGAGTGGCGGGGGCGTGGCAAGAGGCGGGCCACCTCCCGCTCCCCCAGCCCCTCCCACCTCTTCCCGCGCCCCCGCTCTTCCCGGTAAGGAAGAGTGGCGGGGGCGTGGCAAGAGGCGGGCCACCCTCCGCTCCCCCAGCCCCTCCCACCTCTTCCCGCGCCCCCGCTCTTCCCGGTAAGGAAGAGTGGCGGGGGCGTGGCAAGAGGCGGGCCACCCTCCGCTCCCCCCAGCCCCTCCCACCTCTTCCCGCGCCCCCGCTCTTCCCGGTAAGGAAGAGTGGCGGGGGCGGGCAAGAGGCGGGCCACACCTCCGCTCCCCAGCCCCTCCCACCTCTTCCCGCGCCCCCGCTCTTCCCGGTAAGGAAGAGTGGCGGGGGCGTGGCAAGAGGCGGGCCATACCTCCGCTCCCCCAGCCCCTCCCACCTCTTCCCGCGCCCCCGCTCTTCCCGGTAAGGGAAGAGTGGCGGGGGCGTGGCAAGAGGCGGGCCACCTCTCCGCTGGGCTTAAGGGAAGGGGAAGCAGGCGCCTGCTTCCCTCTTCTAGGCCCCACCCCCTCCGTCCCGGCTCCCAGGGCGCTGTCAGATCGCGATCCGCGGCGCCCTGGGAGCCAGGGAGAGGGGTGGGGAAGGAAGGGGGAAGCAGGCGCCTGCTTCCCTCTTCCTAGGGCCCGCCTCCTCCGTCCCGGCTCCCAGGGCGCTGTCAGATCGCGATCCGCGGGCGCCCTGGGAGCCAGGGGAGGGGGTGGGCCTAAGGAAGGAAGGGAAGCAGGCGCCTACTTCCCTTCCTTAGGCCCACCTCCTCCGCCGCCTCCTCGGCCTCCTCCACCACCTACCAGCCGCTCACGGACCCGACCCGCATGGCCGACGCCGGGACCAAGGTGGCCACCGCGCCTCGAGTCCGGGACCGGCTGGGAGGCTGCGGAGGAGGCCGAGTCTTCTCGGCCTCCTCCGCAGCCTCCCAGCGGGTCCCGGACTCGGGAGGCCCACGACACCACCCGCGGCAGAGGAGCCGCCCACGACACCACCCGCACAAAACAAGTCCAAAAGCTGCTGAGAGACGCCAGAAAAAGCGTCCACCACCAAGGGACTACCGTTCCCAGAAGACCCCGCATGACCCAGTCTCCGCCCTCCTTCCCAGTGAGCCCAGTGAACTAGCCCCTCAAACAGTCAAACAGGAGCCCAGGCAGGCAGCCATGGGGACCCGCATCAAGTAAGTCCAGGCATCAGGGAGGGGAGAAAAGCGACGGAGACAGAAAAAAAAGGGGGGGACAGAAACATTCTCTCCTGGCATTACTCCCCATCTATGGCTACAGGCATCCTCAGAGGAGGTGGACAGGTCTCCAGAAAAATCATAAACAAGGGAACTCCAAACAAGAAAAAAAACAGGGACAGCTAATCACCTCCCAACAAAGGATCCAACTACAACAGTAACCAGCCACACCTTGAAACTGCAAAGCCATTATGTGCAGATCACGGTGACCCGTTGCAACTTTCGCTCTTACAGCAAACAGACAAGAGTTCTTTCTTTCTCCCACCCTATTCATTATTCTACACGTATGTCCACCCCACATTCATTCCTTTTCCTTCCTTCTTTGCCTCTTTCCTACCTTTCCTGCTCACGAGGCTACACAACATCAATTCCAACCCATACATACTCAAACTTTCTCGCATCTCCTAAATAGGGCACAGCAACGCGTGCTGGGTACAGCTAGTTAATATTTAAGAGCAAGGGAAAATATAATGTATGCTTTTATTTTGGTGAATCACAATTTACCAGCTTTTAAACTGGCCAGCTAGGAATTTTGAAGACTGTCATGACTGTCAGCTTATTCTTACAGTAACTTTTATGTTTTATTTTGGCAGGGGCATTAAATTTGACCTCCCAGGAGCCTGCCAGAAGAAAGGAAATGACAGATAGCAATAACAAATTGCAGGGAACTTATGTCCTAGGCAGATAATAGTTGTTTCTGAGAGCAAATATACAGAAATCTCAAGGGAAGCAAAAACAGGCAAGACCTGAAATAGTTCTGAGGGAACAAATACTTTGCTCTGACAAGATAGAGCACTTAATGTGCCCTTGTATCAGATGTTTGCTGAAGCCCAATCCTGTTCTGTTAGTAGAGACTTGATAAGAACTTCAACCACTCAATAAATAAATAAATAAATATCCCCTAGACCAGGGGTGCTCATTATGGTGATCGGGAGCACCTAGGTGATCTTCGGCCCTCTTCCAGGTGATCTTTGGGCCTCACCAGCCAGATGGCGCGCTCCTGCCATGCGCGCGCACGTGCGCTCCCGCCTTCGCTGGACTTCTTTTGCCAAAATGAGGCTTTAGTGGGCGGGCCCTGGCACTCGTCTTGCCATGCATGGTGTGGTGACATGACCGCCCATTGGTTGCTGCTGGGGGGGGGGAGCAAGGCGAAGGCACGCGCATGGATAGGATGCGATGCTGTGGGAGGGATGGAGGGAATGTGTGTGTGTCTGTGAGAGAGAGAGAGCCAAGGAGAGAAGAAAGAAATCCGGAGGGGGGGAGGCTGCCGTGGGGAGGCTCCAGCCTCATGTGGGTCCCTCTCTCGGTTGAGTTTCCCGGCCCAGGCAGCAGCCAGGTGGCCCCTCTTCCCAGCCCTGCGCCTTCCGAGCCGCCGCCGAAGCCATATCTGGGCGGGGCGCTGGCGGGTGCGCCTATAAATACCCTCCTGCTGTGTGAGTGGGAGGGGCCTGCTTTGCACGCAAGAAGCAGGACGGGATGGGGACTTCCTTCTTCGCGAAAACACGCAGCAGGAAGGAGGAAGGCAACGAAGACATTAAGAGAGAGCGTGTGTGCAGGCAAAGAGGATCCCCTTCCCAGGTGCGCACGGCCGCGAGTTTGTGGACAGGCAAGAAAAAAGCCCCGCACGGACGGAAGGCTGCAGTAAGAGCACATGCACGCGCATTCGCGCGCACACTCACACGCACAACAGGTGATCTTTTCAACTTGATTGTTCATATAGTAGCTCGCATGATGAAAAAGTGTGGGCACCCCTGCCCTAGACCTATCTTCAACAGAGAGTGACTTTTTTCTCTTTCTCTGGTACCTCTGCCTCTTTCTCATGCTTTGAATCCAAATATCTTTACACTTTTGCAATGAACTATCAGAATATCTACTCCTCCCCTTCTTTCTCCTCTTGCTGTTCTTGCCAAGAGCCAAGATATCCCTTATTTCAGTAGGAGACAATAAGACAAAGGAGTCTTTCCTCTGCCAGAAACTCTAATAGCAACAAGATGTGAAGGAGAATAAACTACTTTGGTGTGTAGTGGGCAAAAGTGTGGACCTGCATGTTTCTGCATGTCAGTGGCGAAAGCTGGGAGACTTTAGTTTTTCAACTGCAGCTAGATTTTTTCAGCCAGAAGGATCACATTGGGGGATGCTGGTTGGGGAGTTGTAATTTAAAAAAAATATTTTTGGAGCTCTGATAGTGGCTCTGAATCACTGCCTTGATGGTTTCTTCCTTATGAGATTTATGGGCAAGCTCTACCCTCTCCTAGGGAATGTGGGGTCAGATGTTCTTGGTACTGAGTATACAGTACAAACCAGACTATTTTACAACCAACAGTGTTAATATCATCTGTACAAAGTAGTGAATGTTCTGTGATTCCCTCCCTAGTTGGCTCATCTTCAAGGCCAGCTGGTCTAGTCTGACTGCTCTGGATTCACTGCAGATGCAAATTTCCATCCTCTGGTCCATATACCATAGTTTTCCTCATCTAGAGTGTTTGTTCATTGAAAATGGTTAATATTTGGGTTTTAGACCTCTTTTCTTTTGTTTGTGACTCTCTAAAACATGCAAGGAATACAGTCAGATTCATGTTTTCCAGTATCCTCACACAGTCTACTGATTGACTACAATGCAAACAGAAAATTGGACTAAAAAGACCTTTAATCTGATTTAGCGATGTACTTCATGAGCTCTGTTGTTTTTGTTGTTTAAAAATTATTGGCTCAATTGCAGCACTGATTAAATCTTACTATGTTTTGTGTGTGTGTGTGTGTGTGTTTTGTTAAGTGTCAATGGGGCAAGGGTGGGATTGGGGATAGAAGAAAGGATGCAAAGCCACAAAATGTGGTTTTGCATTAGAGTTTTAAATGACAGGGGTTCAATATGCAGCTAACCAATCTGTCATGAACTGGAAATTACCTGACATTTTCTAAGTGATAACAGAGTTAATACCTCTGGTCTAACCAGCCGTAAAATAGTTAAGCCACTGTAATTAAGATGTGGTGGTTAATGCAATGGGAGTAGTATATAGGTTGTAGTTATTTTATTATTATTTTATTATTATTTATTGCGATTTCTGCGTCGCCGACTCCCGAGGGCTCGCGGCGACTCACATACTAAGGCTCAGTGCCAGGTACAACATAAAAGCATAAAGTACAAAAAATGTAACACAGTTAAAAACAGGCAGTACAGTTAAAACAATTAAAACAGTTAAAAACAGCGATTAAACAACAGCGGTAGCCGGTAAATTGGACCGGGGGTGGGTAGGGGCCTACTCCCCAAAGGCCTGCTTAAACAGATAGGTTTTGCAGGCCCGTCTGAAGGAGTAGGTCCCCCCAGAGACTCTGGCCTCAGCCGGGAGGGCGTTCCATAGCGTAGGAGCTATCACGGAGAACGCCCTCCGGCGAGTGGATGTTAAGCGAGCCAGCTTGGCAGATGGAACTGCCAGCAAGTTGGCCTCTACAGACCGTAGTGATCTCGGTGGGCAATATAGGGTGAGACGGTCCCTCAGGTACGCTGGCCCCAGGCCGTGAATGGCCTTGAAGGTAAGAACCAACACTTTGAAGGCGACCCGGTGCTCAATAGGCAGCCAGTGCAGATCCCGCAAGATTGGAGTTATTCGGCAACCTGCTGGAGCCCCAGACAGGAGCCGGGCGGCGGTGTTCTGCACCAGCTTGAGCTTCGGATCGACGGCATAGGCAGGCCAACGTAGAGCGCGTTACAGTAATCTAGCCTCGAGATGACCGTGGCTTGGATCACCGTGGCGAGGTCGTTCCGGGAGAGATAGGGGGCCAGCCTCCTTGCCTGGCGGAGGTGAAAAAAGGCAGCCTTGCTGGCCATGGAGACCTGGGCCTCCATGGTCAGCTGGGAGTCCAGATGGACGCCAAGGCTCCTCACTGACGGCGCTGGATGTAGTGCCGCACCGTCCAGGGTCGGAAGCCGGGCACCCATCCCGCCCGGGCGGCCCAGCCACAAGATCTCCGTCTTCGCCGGATTCACCCTCAACCTACTGGCTCGCAGCCATCCAGTGACGGCTTCAAGGCAATGTTGGAAATTATCGGGGACGGACTCCGGCCTGCCCCCATCCTCAGAATGAGCTGAGTGTCATCAGCATATTGATGACAGGTCAGCCCATAACTCCGCACCAGCTGTGCAAGCGGCTGCATGTAGATGTTAAATAACAGAGGGGAGAGGATGGCCCCTGAGGGACCCCACAGGTCAGTGGGGAGCCCTCAGAGACCACCCGCCCCTCCTCACACGCTGAGACCGCTGGCGGAGGAAGGAGGCCAGCCATTTAAGGGCTGTCCCCTCACTCCGGCCATGGCCAGGCGGTGGATCAAAAGATTGTGGTCGGCCGTGTCAAACGCTGCCGTGAGGTCCAATAACACGAGCAGCGCAGACCCGCCTTGGTCGAGCTGGCAGCGGAGTTGATCTGTGATGGAGACCAGGACCGTCTCCGTCCCGTGCCCCGAGCGGAAGCCGGACTGGAAGGGGTCAAGCCATGTTGCGTCATCCAAGAAGGACTGCAACTGCTCCATTACTGCCCTCTCAACTACCTTGCCCAGGTACGAGAGATTCGACACCGGGCGGTAGTTGGAGGGAACCGCGCGGTCAAATGATGCTTACTTCAGTAATGGAGCCACCACCGCCTCTTTCAAGCACTCTGGATAAACTCCTTGCTCAAGGGAGCTGTTAATGATATTCAACAGAGGCCACGTAGCCCTCCAGGCAAGATCTAACAAGCCAGGAGGGGCACGGGTCGAGGAGCAGGTGGTAGGGCGAGCTGCAGTCACTATCTTGTCAACAGCATCTCGTCCAGTGGCGAAACCGGTCGGTGGGCCCGGCGGAGGGCCACGGGTCTCTAGCTCTCTCACTGTATCAACTGTGGCTGGGAGGTCGGCGGAGGCTCAGTATCTTGTCTGCAAAAAGCTCTGGAAAGCACCGGCAGTGAGGGCCTGATCACTATTTTTGGGACAGTAGGGACCGTCGTCAAGGACCGAATCACCTTAAACAATTGGGCCGGGCGTGAGCCTGCAGACGCTATCAAGGCAGAGAAGTATTCATTTTTGGCTGCCTTGACAGCATGCTCATAAGTCTCTTTTAATAGCTTATAAGCTGATACTGAGTAAGTTTTGATGAGAGTTGCTGAGGGACTGATGGTGGTTTGGAGAGTGTGTTGGAGAATTGCTACTGTGACTAAAAGCTGTGAAGTTTTATACTTTGTATATATTTTGTATATTACTGCAACAAAGGAGAAAGAAAAGCCTTCCTGCTTATTTGGGAAGGAACACAAGTCTGTGTGTTTGGTTGTTTGAATAGAAGACCACTTTCACTGTGCTTTTGGATACCTGGTTCCTTAACTGGAACTAATAAAGTCACTTCCGCAATAGCAGGAGTTTTATGACTGCGTGGAACCCCTGACAAAATCAGTATAGAAAACTTGCTGTTTCTCATCTAATTTTCTGAAGAGTCTGTTTTTAGGATCAGGTCATCAGTCCCAAGTGTAATTGGACAACCGTGGCAATCACATAGTTCAGTGTTTCTCAACCTGGGAGTCACAAGGGGGGTGTCAGAGGGGTTGCCAAAGACCATCAGAAAACACAGTATTTTCTGTTGGTCATGGGGATTTTATGTGGGAAGTTTGGCCCAATTCTATCGTTGGTGGGGTTCAGAATGCTTTTTGATTATAGGTGAACTATAAATCCCAGCAACTACAACTCCCAAATGTCACATGAAGGTCTATTTTACCCAAACTGCACCAGTGTTCATGTTTGGGCATATTGAGTTTGGCCCAGATCCATCATTGTTTGAATCCGAAATGCTCTCTGGATGTAGGTGAACTACAACTCCAAAACTCAAGGTCAATGCTCACCAAACCCTTCCAGTATTTTCTGTTGATCATGGGAGTTCTGTATGCCAGGTTTTATTTAATTCTATTATTGGTGCCATTGAGAATGTTATTTGATTGTAAATCAACTATAAATCCCAGCAACTAACAAAATCAATCCCTCCCAACCCCACCAATACACCAATATTTGGTTGTATCAGGTATTTGTGCCAAACTTGACTCAGTGAATGAAAATACATCCTGAATATCAGATATTTACATTATTTTACATTATGGTTTATAACATTAACAAAATGACATTTATGAAGTAGCAACAAAAATAATTTTATGGTTGGGGGGTCACCACAACACGAGGAACTATATTAAGGGGTCACAGCATTAGAAGGTTGAAAAACACTGGCATACTGGCATGCTAAGGTTTGATGAAATCACAATGATGCATTTGGCTAAAAAATGTAATGTGTGTCCCTCTGAGACCCTGACTTTGAGACCCTCCCTGAACTATTTTCAGCCTTTGAGAGAAATAAGAGACTGAATTAGGTGAACATGGGCCACTTCCATGCTGAAAACACTGCTGCAGTGAAGCTCAGTTGCTAGGCATTATGGGTATAATATACTGCAAATTGCTGTAGCAACGTAGGAACTATTTTCTTAGCTTGGGAACACCAGCTGAAGGATTAATCTGGCTCTTCATTATTAGAAGCTGACTGTTTGTTCTGAAGTGATTTTCACTGGGATTATGTAGAGCTTCAAACACTGTAAAGCATGTATTTGCTTCAAGTAAGTTCAGGCGTATGAAGGGAGAAGAATAAACAGATGTCATGGGCTTTGGATGAATAAATGTATTGTAAAGTCCTTTTTTTACTTTAATTACAGCTGGGAGTACAATCTCCTGCCAGGCATTAAATTGGGTCAGCAGCAGCTTGAGAACAGTCGCTGATGAATGCAAGTGGTATGGAGATAACAGAAAATAAACTGTGGTGCAATGCCAGGCTGGATAAGCCATGGTGTGTCTTGTAAGGTCCCCATTAGCATTCAAGAAAAGAAATACACAAGAGAATTTGTGGCCTTGAAAAGATAACCAATACCCTTAGAATGTTTAGTTGGACTTATTTAATTATGTTTAGTTTCTTGGATAATTGTCCCGAAAGGCTAACCCACACATTTACCAAATGCAGGACTGTTGTGAATATCTCTGTTTCCAGTCCACTGTGCTATTATACGTGGCTACATTTAACCTCTTCTGATAAAATATGCTATCTCTAGGCTTTTTCTGTCTTCTGCATTATGACTATGGTATTCTTAGCAAGGAAGTCTTCCATTTCAAAGGGGTTCATTGTCTATGGTTTCACATCTCCGCATGAAGTCCAAGAATGTATCTACCATAGATATGGGGATTGTACTATTCTTTGAAAAATAGTTTGCTGAGCGTACAGAGGAAATTATGAACCAGACATTCACACACATACACACACACACACACAGTATATGCAAAATTCCTGGATTATTTGTTGATATGGTAGTTTTGAAGACTTCCAAAATCATAACTTGCCCAGGATCTACAACTCACTGAGAAATCCTTTGTAGGCTTTCAAGAGGAATCCAGGAGGGAACATCGGCCTTATGGATATAAGAATCATACTGTACTTATTTCCTTCTTTATAAATCTCTCTTGTAATCTATGAGCAGAATGTTGTGGTTTAAAGGCTGAGAGCAGATTCTGTGTCAATGACTGGCATTCTTGCATGGAGCAGAAATGTGCTATGTGACTTTAAGGCTGTCCTATTGCAGAGCATCCGGTTATTTTTACTTAAATGGAGATGAAAAGTCCACTTGCCCCTAGGGTTGCAATTTAGAAGCAATGGAAGGGATTTGTTTGTCTGTATAAAGTATCGTGCGGCAAAAGAAAAGTAAGCTAGAAAAGGCCAAGCTTGTATCTTATAATATTTTTCCAGAAATTGTGCATGCTTACTTGAGACTTGGAAAAAAACCTACCAAAATTAGGATATTTTATGCCTAGTGCTTTTGCTTAAAGTCTAAAATATTTATGGACTAATTATCACAGTATTCACTTTTAGAACTGATTAGTGGTATTAAATTCTTTCTGCTATTGGTCCCTCTCAGCCAAAGTACTTAATGTTAGATGCAGAAAGAACTATGGCATGCTAATGATGCATGGAATTTTTAATAAAGATCAGTGTGAAGAAATGTTTTGTGAAGCCTAGAGGTGTGCATGTGTTATATTTCAGCAATAAATGTTGGTTTATTACTGAAATTATAATGTATCTGGATATAGTATCAACATCTGGAAGGCAGAGTCAAACCCCTCCGAACAAATCTTGCTGAGAAAACCCTGTGATAAGTTCACTTTGTGGTCACCGTAAGTCAGGAAGAACTTCAAGGCACACAAGAACAACAAATCTGGATTTATGTCATTCACCCATAGCATTAGTTGTGTTTGTCTTCCTGCTATATCTGAAGCTGTGCTGTGAGTTTTTAAACATGTCATTTTGCCCTAATTAGATTTCTCCTTTTTTCTGACAGCCTTTCTGTTCTCCCTTAAAGAAGAAGTAAATATAGAATTTTGCTATCGCCTTTTTCTCCAGGTACAGCCACTTTTCACTGATCTGTTTGAAAAGCGTGCCTTTAATCAGCACAACTTAGTATCTGTGCTTCATCAGTATCTATATATTGTATTCCTGAAAGGTGCTGAAGGTTACCTTTGCAATAACAGACTAGGAAAAATAGAGCCTCTGCAGAGCCATAGTGGATCAGTGTTATGTTTGCTTTCATGTTAGATTTCTGTTTAAGCAAAAGATGTCTGTCTATCTTATAGAATTAATGCAGTTGGACACCACTTTAACTGCCATGGCTCAATGCTGCAAGATACCGGGAGTAATAATTTTATATGGTCTTATCCTTCTCTGCCAAAGATTGCTGGTGCCTCACCAAACTACAACTCCTAAGATTCTATAGTATTGAGCCATGGCAGTTAGAATTGTGTCAAACTGCATTAATTTTATGGTGTAGATGCACTCTAAGCCACATATATTTTTATCCACTGAGGTCCTCCAACCAGCAAGAACCCGATAGGCAGCTGTCATCTAGAAGAGCTTTTCACCAGCCACCTAAAGACTGGAATGACCTGCCAGGGAGCTCCGACAGCTAAATTTATGTATTTATTTATTTACGACATTCATATCCCACCCTTCTCACCCCAAAGGGGACTCGGAGCAGCTTACAAGTTATGTACATACAATATATTATATTAAGAGCATAGCACAATATTAGTATTATATATTACTATATTGTACTATACCATTATACTGCAATATTATTAGTAATATTATATGTACTATATAATATACAATTATTATATTGTATTATTATTCGTATTTTTATTACAATATTATGAGCAATATTATATGTACAAACATATTATAATTATTAGCACTATACCACTATAATGCAGTAGTATTAGTAATATTACAAGTAATATATTTTTTAGTTTTCCCATGACATTAAGTCCAGTCGTGTCCAACTCTAGGGGTTGGTACTCATCTCCATTTCTAAGCCAAAGAGCTGGTGTTGTCCGTAGACACCTCCAAGGTCATGTGGCTGGCATGACTGCATGGAGCGCTATTACTTTCCCGCAGAAGTGGTACCTATTGATCTACTCACATTTGCACGTTTTCAAACTGCTAGGTTGGCAGGAGCTGGGGCTGACAGTGGAAGCTCATGCCGCTCCCCGGATTCCAACCTGTGACCTTTCGGTCAACAAGTTTAGCATCTCAGTGCTTTAACCCGCTGCGTCACCAGGGGCTCGTGTAATATATAATATACAATTATATCATATTATTAATATTATTAATATTATATTGTATTAGATTATAATATTATCAATATTATATGTGTATATATAATGTATTATATTATTAGCATAGAACAATATTAGTATTATATGTTGCTGGGGGGAGAAATGATCTATCTCTTCTGGCAGGCCTACCCAGGCAGCTTTGAACCATGAGTTTTGGATTTGCATTTAATTGCCACTGTATTTTGATCTTTGTACCATGTGTGCATGCATTTTATTAGTGTGTTTTGATATATCATTTTTGTTGTATATATTTTATATTGATGTGTTTTGGATTGTGTTGTAACCTGCACATTGTTATCCAGTGATGAAATACAAATGACTTAGTGATGAGATACAAATGACAGGGGGGAAATTCACCATCCTATCATACTCCGCTGATGCATGCAAGTGGTAGTTTTGTCAATATTTCTCATAATGAAATGACTTTGGGTTGCTTGTAAGCATGTTGCTCAGCCTCATCTTCCTCCTTTGCCTGAAGATTTCTAAGTATTAGCAATGGAAAAAGCAATACTATGTTTCTAGACCAGTCCAAAAAGGCAGTATCTTTCCTATCCTATGAAGAAAAAAGGCCAGCCAGACGCATAACGGGTTCTTACTATAACATTATTGTCAGGATAACATCTTCCACCACAACAGAGAGGGCAGGTAGCAGGCTTGGTGAGGAAGGGACAGAGATAGAATTCATGGCATCAGTGGTGTAATGGACACAATTTTTGTAGGGCTAAAACCTCAGAACTTTTTTCCTCTTTCCAGTGATTATGACATTATATGCCACTGTGTTAGACTCCTTTCTGATTTTAGCTGCATTACCCACTGAATCATAAGTGGAAATGGCAACAATAGAATGCTATTTTCTATGCACCTGTGTAATCCAAACTATTTTAGAGTGACTTGGTTTTAAGTGGGCAAGAATAATTATTTTTACAAAAATCTTGCTCCTGATAGAGAGGTAAGAAAGTTCTTTATATAGATCAACACAATCACGAATACACTTGGACTTCCTTCAGGGTGTTGCTATAGAGACTGTCATGGCAAGGGCCTGCACTCCAATATTTAATACTATACTACAGCATGGATCACAAAGCTCTTCTGTCCAAGTGCACACCATCATTCTTAACCATTTGCTTCTTTAGTCAGTTGCCGCACTCTGGCTAATAATAGAGCTAGCTCAGGTTTAGAGTTCAGTCCTACCGATATTCCCTTAAAAGCATTTAATGTATCTTGCACTCATACAATTATGTATAGTACTACAATGTTGACTATTTTGTTAGAAATTATAGACCATGCATGTCAAATGCAAGGGACTCAGACCGAATGCAGCCTGCCGCATCATTTTATGTGAAGCACAAGGCTTTCAATTCCAGGGCTACATAGTTACATGTATACAGTCTTATAATTACAAACGGTCCTTTAAAGGCAACTCTAAGCTTGATTTGGCTATTCGTGAAAATTAATTTGTTACCTTCCCATGGTATAGGTACTTCCCTACAGAGTTGAAGCAGACGTGTGAATTGTGTGGCCCATATGCTGTGTACAACTTGAGCAGGCCTTTCCATTGTCGAAAAAAGATCACAAACAGTGAAAAATAGAAACCAGAATGGGCCAGAATGTCACATCAAGTTTCAACAAAACAACTAGGTGTAGTCCACAAGAGCCAGAAATACAAAAAAACAAAAACAAAAAACATCAGGGAGGACACTTCCCCTGAACTCTCCATTGATGCCCATCCTTAGGTTAAAGGCACTATATAACGAGTTTCAAAAGACTAATGTTAAAGACTCCACATCCCAGGATTGTACAGTAACATGGTATAATTGTTCAAGTGTTTTTTGAAAATAATTTAATGGGCAAAGATCTTTGGCATGTTTCAAAAACAGATTGCTTTGCTCCAAGACATTTCCTGCTGGATCTGGCTAAGAAATTTGACACTGTGGATTATTTTCCATTCACTTTTGATGGTTGATTTTTTCCCTTTCAAACTCTTTGCTGCAATCTCTAGCTGCCTGCTTTTCATCATACAGTATAGTGCAGCATGACCTGTCTCCATAAACATCATTTTGATGCCCATGAAGAATGCTGGCCCTCTGATTTTTACTTCATCTGGCTGCTTTGCAATTTATTATTGATGCCCTTTCCAGCACTTCCTCTCGCCTGGTGCTCTCCAATGCCTTGTGCACTGCTGTGTAGGAATAGGTGGATGAACAGGCACGAAACCCTGGATGTGGCTCATTGGCCTATTGAGTCTGGTTTCCTTTTGTGGCTGCTCGCCAGAAAATTACATAGGCACCAATGATCACTAGGAGTAAGAGTAAAGCAGAAGCTAGTTGCATAAAAAATAATGAGACTAGGATGGCAGCAGCAGTAATAAAAGTTCAAACTGAACTTTCCATCAGTGATGCTCTGCCATATAAGTAAATATTCAGAATACGAAGTAGTATATAAATGGATCAAACTATAGTAAGATTTTGTTTGGTTTTTAACTTTTAATCCTGGGGAAGTGATGAATTTTCTTGCACTAATGAAAATAGTAGACCATAATGGATTTGTGAAACAAAAATCAATATGAATTTAATGCGACAGTTGGAAAATATTAATGTTTCAAAGGCCAGAGTAGAAATATAATACTTAAAAAAGAATATGATTTTAATCACAAATGTAAGTCTTCTAGGCTAGTGATGCTGCAGTAAGGTCTGCTGTCAGACCTGAACGCTTATAAGATTTGACACAGATTGGCACATGTTAAGATTGCTGATTTGCTGTCCCTTAGTGCCATAGATGGAAAATCTTTACTCTCAAGGTCATGCACATTTTTGTTTCTTTGTTAATACTAAAAACCAAAATGATCCCATCAATTCAAACATTTATTCTTCAGTGCAGCAAAATACTTGCATGCTGATTTGGAAGTTGTTCATCTGAGAATTGTGAATAGTATCAGGTTGGTGACAGATCACAGCTGCTGCATAAAGAATCACCCAATGTGATAGAATTGACTCATGGCCAACCATTTGAATTCAAGGGCTACATGCCACCTATATTTGACAGGCTTTTATGGTGTTCCAAGAGTTGTTTACTTTTTTTGTTGCCCCAGGATCAAGCAATGGAGACATGAGGCACATAGATTGTCTTTAAGTAATCGTGTATGTTTGACAGTTCTACAGGGGCATAGCTTTTGTCTGGTGCAAACTCCTTCCCAGACCTAGTTTTTCCTGTTCGCTGTGTCAATTGTGATTTATACACATGCATATAACATTGGAATTTGATAAGTGGCTTCTGATAGCTGGGCTCCACCAACCTAATTTTGTTGCCAGCAAATCTGTAGGTATTAGTGGTGCACAAAGGAAAATGGAAAAAAACAGGTGGCAGGAGTAATAGTAATAGGCAAGAGACTGAGAAGAAAGTGGCCTGGCAAATTGAATGGTGATTGGCCAAACCAACCTTCTCATACTAATTTAGCTTCATGATACCTACCACCTCAGGTCAGCATTTGAGGTGCTCCTTGTTCCCTTTACTAACATCATCATCTGCCTGAGCATATGTTTGCAAAATCTAGCACAATTCTGAATCCTGGCTACATATGTATGGGGATATAAGTTAACATTGTGGGAACTCAAGACATAGAGCTTCATGCCTCAATTGTTTTTAAGTCAATAATCCGTGTCATCTAGATTCCCTTCTAAATGGAAAGTTTATTGGAGTATTGAATGCCTCACCCTAATTCCTTTCAAAGGAAGCTGAATCCATATTTTCATTTATATTATGCTTTTCTTTTTGGGGATTATACAGTACATATCTTTTTCCTGTGAAAATGTTCTTATTTTGTATCTGAGTAAGTTGTATCTCTGGAGTCAGGACATGAGGGATAAAAAATAGAGAGAAGCAATTAAAGTACATCAAGCTCTGCAGTAGTAAGATAACAAAAGATCTATTGTACTGCGTAAGTGGTGTATATGGAGGCTGACGTCTCCTTTCTAGTAGTAGCCAATGCCATATGCTTCAAATGATGGTGCAGGATGTTACATAATGAAGCAGTTTGACCTCAGAGAAAAATATTTTTCCTAGTTTCTTTGTACTATGGTTAATATCTTATGCAACTGATATATAGTTATACTCTTGAATATAACTAAGTCAATTTGAATCTTCAGTTGCTGGGTCCATTGAGTGGTAAAATCAGATCTTAGAAAATTTACATTTGGGGGATTAAGAAATTTCCCAGAAATCATGGCCAGTAACTTTGCTGACCAAAGTGATTTTGAGGTGCCTGGTTCAGAAAAGTTCACATTTCTGGGCTCAGAGCAAACTCTCTATGGAGATTATGTATTGAATGTGTTGATCATTCTTGTTTCTCTTGAAAGATCTGAGAGAAAGACCAATAACCATCCTAACAAGCTGCCACTTTTTGGAAAGTGAGGGCCTTTCCACACAGCCCTATATCCCAGAATATCAAGGCAGACAATCCCACAATATCTGCTTTGAACTAGAACAGTCTTTCTCAACCAGTGTGCCGTGGCACACTAGTGTGCCGTGACGGACCTCCTGCTGTGCCGCGAGAAAAGCTCTCTGCCCCCCTTCCTACCCCTCCTGCTGAACTCCTGCTGCTTGGGGAAGGAGGAAGGGCCAGGCAGTTGTGAAGGAAAAGAAGAAGGGACCGGGGCGCCGCCTCCTTCGGCCGTTGCCCCAGCCAGCCTCCAATCCGCCATGACTCCCACCATGACTCTCGCCCCTCGCTCGCTGAAGCCGCGTGGGGGAGGAGCCTCGCCAACTGTAGCCCGTCCACCGCTCATGCTCCTCCTCTGTAGGAGAGCTGAAGCTGGGGGGAGGGGGCGGGGCATGGCGTGACCTGTAGGAGAGCTGAAGCTGAGGGGAGGGGGGAGGGCATGGCGCGGCCTGGCTCTGCCCCCCCTCCCTGGCTGACCTCTCCAGCAGCTGCTCCAGCCTTGAGGGACAGTGCCAGCATTGTGCTGGCTCTGGCATCGCTGGCTTGGCACTGACCCTCAAGGCTGGAGCAGCTGCTGGGAGAGGTGAAGCCAGGGTTGGGGCGGGGCTTTGCAGCCTGGGTCCGCCCCTCCTCCGGCTTTCGCACTCCCAGCAGCTGCTCCCCAGCAGGCCACCAACCCCAGCCGTTCTTTACTGTGTTAGAGTGTCATTTTGTGTCATTTTGGCTGGCGGTGTGCCCCCGGATTTTTTTAATGTTAAAAGTGTGCCGCGGCTCAAAAAAGGTTGGGAAACACTGAACTAGAATATATGGCTGTGTGGACTCAGATAACCCAGTTCAAAGCAGATATTGTGGAATTTTCTGCCTTGATATTCTGGGATATAGGGCTATGTGGTAGGGCCCTGAGGGAATTCTCAGAAATATGGGCTTTCAGCACATGTGTAACTAAAATTAATGATTCAGGATAGAGATGAACCCTACCTATGAAAGGACATATACAATAGGTGCCACTTACAATTCATATCACATTCTCACTCATTTTCAAGCATTGCATATAAATCACTGCAGCTGAATTGCATCGGACATACTTCTTATTTAAATATGTGTGGCAAATACTTTTGAGACAAGGCACTCCAGAGTGATAGGATATTTCTTCATACCCAGATCAGTATCAGCAAGGGGAGTTCTTAGCAGGAGCCTAAAAACCTCAAAGTACACTTCAGGCATTACCTTTCTTTAAGTGTTCGGACTCCCATGATCAACAGAAAATACTGGAAGGGTTTGGTGGGCACTGACCTTGAGTTTTGGAGTTGTAGTTCACCTATATCCAGAGAACACTGTGGATTCAAACAATGATGAATCTCGGCCAAAGTTTGCATGAGTACTCAATATGCCCAAACATGAACACTAGAGGATTTTGGGTAAAACAGACCTTGACATGACATTTGGGAGTTGAAGTTGCTGGGATTTGTAGTTCACCTACAATCAAAGAGTCTTCGGAACACTGCCAATGATAGAATTAGGCCAAACTTCCCACACAGAACCCCTATGACAAACAGAAATACTGTGTTTTCTTATGGTCTTTGGCAACCCCTCTGACACCCCCCTCGCGACACCCCCCCCAGGGGTCCCAACCCCCACATTGAGAAATGCTTCTCCAGACCATTACACTTTGCACACAAAGGCCTGAATGTGCCCAGAAGCCTCCGTGCATTTTGTAACCCAACATGATCAGAGCTACTGAATGTTTAAACGTATGAAGTGCATCTTCAAAATGCAGATAGAAATTCCTTTTGAACCAACACACCAAGTGCCTAAAGTTTCCTCCATAGAAACATAGGAGTGTACGAATGTTATAAATCTCTCCATTTCAGTTTTGTTGCCTTTCTGCCAATCCCATCTGCGTTTACTTCTTTTGTATGAGGGTGCCAGATTTTGCCGCCACCATATGGGAAGTTGTAAGGACTCACCTGCCTTAAGCAGGGCCGAGGCCTGCTTAGAAGGGGTTTAGAAATCCTGTTTTGGTTGTGCTGGCATCCATCTTGGAGAGGTGGCTGCAGCCAGCAACCATTAAGGGAAGGAAGCCAGAGCAAGGGGGCGTGGCCTTGCAGGCTTGTGCCTAGTTACAGTGAAGAGGCTGTGATTGGCTAGAGTATAGAGGGGGAGGAGTTGGAGCTGACAGAGTAGAAAGTCCTGTCAGAGAATGTTTCAGTCTGGAGTTTGGAGTTTAGAGCGAGGCTGTGCAGATGCACATCTCCAGCCTCTGCTGTTTAGAGTCAGGCTGTAGATTCAGCATCTACGCCTGAGGCAGTCTTGAGCAAGGTTTCTGGGGGAGTGTCACCAGATCCTTGGCAACAGAGACTGACAGTCTGTCCTAAGCAATTCACCACGTAGGAATAGGCTGGACTAGTGGGAGTCACGACTCAGTTCTGACCACCCTTAGGGCCAGTAGTCATTCTAGTGGAAACGCTTGTGGAAGAGTGCCATTTAGAACTGTTCTTGTGATAGGCAGTTGGGATACCTGGTCATCTCTGGAGATAGAGTGACAGGTAGTGGACTCTTAGACTATGTGGGTTACGAGTAACCCAGTAGTAGCCAGACTCAGGGAACGATCTAAGTAATTAGATGTTCCAGAACTTTAGTACAACAACCATCTAGTGGAACTATTAGGTGGGAGTTGGGAGACAAGTCTCAGTACTGTCTGTGGAACTGAACGAAAGATCTTAAGAAGTAATAATAGCCTTTTATAGTCAGAAATCTCTACACTCTAGCACATATAGTGAATCTTGTTAACCATCACGCTGTTCTAAGACTATCATTGCTGTAACCGTACGCTAGTTGCCTCTGAGTAGAACCAATACGATCTGTGCCTATTTGGTAGCCTCGTTTGTAGTTAATAAATACTTATTAACTTTTAATAGAAGCCTCAATCATCTTTCGGTCTCCTCAGTTTACATTCTTGGTGGGTGGGTTGTTGTAAGGCCAAACGCTACAGACACTTCATTTAATTAGAGTTTAATTGGAAAGTAAATCCTAATGACCCATTAGGTTGGTGGCAGTCTACCGGGAGTGTCAATTAGTCAATTTTGGTGACCGAGATCGTCACAGAAGTCATACACATTTTAATACATTTTTGTAGCATGTCTATTTCTTAACATATTTTGTGTAATTAATGTATTTTTCCATTGGCTAAAAGATGTCTTCGTGTATATTTGCAATTCTGTGCAATTTCAGATATTCTTATTTTTAAAATACAAACATTGTTTTTTGTGGACTTTATTTCTCCAAAATGCCCTGGAAGCTATACAGGTGTACAAATTGTTTTCACAACAAGTCTAGGGAGGTGAAATGTGAATGAGAGTGTCTGAGCAAATGAATTCTGAGGTCAGGCTAATGTGAGCTGTCTTGCTAGCCCCTCTCACACGTTCATTTCAAATGCCTAAAGGAGACTCTAAAACAATAAACAAATGAAGCCATTTAAACTTAAATTAAGCTAGTTTACACATTACCTGCATGGAGATCACCTAGCAACCCCTTAGAGACTCTCTGCTCCAAGGTGAAAAACAGGTAGGAATTACATTTAAACAATACATTATACTTTCAGCTCTGTATTAGGTCTTAGAAAACAAAGTGAATCATTGGGTTGTTGTAAGTTTTTCAGGCTGTATGGCCATGTTCCAAAAACATTATCTCCTGACATTTTGCTTACATCTATGGCAGGCATCCTCAGAGTTTGTGAGGTCTGTTGGAAACTAGGAAAATGGGGTTTATATATCATTTTCCTAGCTTTCAACAGACCTCACAACCTCCGAGGATGCCTGTAATAGATGCAGGCAAAACATCAAGAGAGAAAGCTTCTGGAACATGGGCATACTGCCCGAAAAACGGTACAAAAACCCAATGATTCTGGCCATGAAAGCGTTCAACAATACATTAAAGTGAATGATCCATAATCTGGGGTATAATAGCAGAGAAGTTCAAAAAGAGCTCTTGGAGCATGTCAGCAACTATGCAATTGTTCCTAGCCACATTGATGGTATACAAGGGCAGCTTGGTTTGATTATAATACTATGCTTGTCTGGCATAATACCAAGTAGTAATTTTCAAATCTGATAGACTAAATATTGTTTTTTGTTTGTTTGCATCTGACCATGACAGCTACTGTAACATTTAATTTCAAGCTCATGTCAGATCCAAGCTAATTTTAGTATGTATATTTGTCTGCTTTAATCAGAAACCTCTCATTGAAAGCACTCAAATGTTAATATTTTAAATCTTTGGGTCACTAAACTACATGCAGGGTGTATATGAAGTACGTCCCTTTCTTTGGCATCAGACTTCTTGCTTGTTACTTCGCATAACATTTCGATTTACAAATTGGGTTGAAAGCATTGAGCTCTTGAGTGATTAATAGGTAAGGGACATCTTTTTGTTTATTTAAAGTATTTTTTCATATAGTGGTCTCAGTAGACATTTCTTTGTTTGATCACATGGCATGATATCTATCCTGTATCATGTCCATATAGCAACTCTACACATATGCAGCATGTAAGCCATGCATCACAGTTAATGTTGATTAAAGAGCATGGCTGTAGCATGGAAAGTTAAAGGGAAATAAAGATGAGCTGTGCTAGATCAAATCAAAGGCCCACCTAGTCCAACATGCTGTTTACAAAGTAGCAAATCAGTTGCCCATGTAATGCCAACAGCAAGACATGAATACAACTTTACCCTCCATCTTCTACTCCTCAGCAACTGATAGATCCCTCTGATGGTGAAAGCGATAGCTGTCCTTAGTAATATTTATTTATTTATTTATTTATTTATTTGTTGGTTGGTTGGTTGGTTGGTTGGTTCAACTTAATATACCACTCTCTCTGGAGCCCAGAGCGGTTTACAGAGTTAATAGATAAAACACATAAAATGCAATAAAATACAATAAGACCAATTTAAAACCCCCAGTTAAGGGTGGAAGACAATATTGTAACCTCCATCAACTTATCAAATCTAAGTTTAACACTGTTACTATTGGAAGCTATCACTACATCTTATGTTTATGAATTTCACTGTTTAAAGAAGTACTTACTGTATTTTGGGCCCCTTCCACACATCTGAATAAAATCCCACATTTTCTGCTTTAAACTGGAATATATGGCAGTGTAGACTCAGATAACCCAGTTGAAAGCAGATATTGTGTGAACCGCCCCGAGCCTATAGGAATGGAGCGGTATATTAAATGGAATAATAATAATATTCTGGGATTTTCTGCCTTGATATTCTGGAGAGATCAAGGAAAGGTGCTTGATCTCTCCTAAATGTCCTGCTTCAATAGGTGAATCTGTGTTCTAGCACTATAACAGACAAAGAAGCTTTTCTACTTCCACTCTACTGTGAGAAGCTTTCCAGAAGAACCCATACCCTCTGTCTTTCATTTCCCAGCATTTCTTATCTGAAATTCCAAATTTCGATATCCTCCAAAATTGTCCTCATGGGTGACTGAGATAGTGACCCCTTTGCTTTCTGATGGTTCAGTGCACATAAACTTTGTTTCAGTATTACTAAAGTATTGTATGAAATATTTTTCAGTCTATGTTATAATGTGTACATAAAACATGAGTAAATTTTGTATGTAGACTTAGGTCTGATCTTCAAGTTATCTCATTATGTGTAGATATTCCAAAATAAAACAAAACATTCAAAATCCAAAACACTTATAGTTTGAAGCATTTTGGATAAGGAGTACTAAACCTTTTATTGAAGAATGCCGCTCTGGACTTGATGCATGCATTTAATCCCTTTTAAACTGGCCAAGTTGGCAGCAATCATTGTGTCTTGAGACACAGGATATTATACAGTTTAGCTATTTATTATGCATATAAGCACTTCCTTTCATGTCCTGAATCCCGAGCCAGTCAGTTTCAATGCATGACCTTGCATTAAGTATTATGAAAGAAATACAACATTATATGTATCTCTATCATGTCTCCTCTTCATGAACTTTTCTTAAAATTAACAGCCCGGACATTGGAATTGTCCTTATTAACTAATTGCTTCCTTGGCTATTTTTATTTCTCTTGGCACCTCCTTTTCTGGCTCTACAATATTCTTTTCAGATACAGTGATCAGTATTCCTTTTTACAAAAATCACTCTGTGGTGTCATTTTACTTCTTTGATTGTGTATTCCTGCATGGCAGGGGGTTGAACTGGTTAGTTCTTGTGAACTCTTCCAACTTCGTGATTATATGATTCTTTGCAATCTCCAACATCCCAGTGATCTCTTTCTTGGTCAGTCCCTGGCAACTTAGATCCTGATGATATTGCATTTAATCTCACTTGCCAGTTTACTGACAATTCTCTCTATTTTGGGAGCTCTAGTATGATGCAGAGCAGGCATGGGAAAACTTTGACCCTCCAGGTGTTTTGGACTTCAACTCCCAGAAATACAAGCCAGTTTAATAGCTGTTAAGAATTGCAGGAGTCCAAAACACCTGGAGGGCCAAAGTTTGCCCATGCCTGATGTAGAGGCTTGAGTATTGGACTATGACTAGAATTCAATCCCCACTCTGCCATGGATACCCATTGGATGACCACAGGCAAGTCATAATCTCTCAGGTTCAAAGGAGACAATGACAAACTTCTCAAGAAATCATGCCATGAAAACACTGTGATAGGTTTTCATGGCATGAATTTTGTGAATGACCTGAAGTCACACAGCCACAACCAAAACGATTTTACCAAAACCCTTTTCAAGCTCTATACAAACACTTCCTAAGGTTGCTCCCAGGATTTAGTCCCCACTCCCAACCCAGACCCCTGTGCTTTCCCAGGGTGGGGCGGGGGGTGGGTGGGGGGAGTACATGGCTACATTAGCCTAAGGTCCAGATCTTTCCTGGTGTTTAATTAATCCAGAGCAAACTGTGAAATCCCAGTTTTCTCCAGATTAATTCAGTTTTACTTGAGGCATCAAGTGAAACAAGACATGTCCTGTGTTTTGGGCCTGTCTGGAAAAGCCCTCTGTGTGATAATCTACTTCAGAAGATAGACAAAAGGTGCCCTACCCTTCCTTCTCTGCTATGAATACAGAGAGATTATGATGTAGCCAAAAAGATTACAACATACCAAATTTTAAAATATAATTAAACTATCTATAAAATTAAAAGCAGATCAAAACCTAAATACTAAATAGAAGAGCAACAAATATAAAGAATATAGCACATTATGAAACCTTACACTCCAAAGTATGCTGAAACAAAAAGTTCTTCATCTGCCTATAGAATAACAGCAAGGACGGTGTGAGACTAAATTCTAGGATGGGAGTTCTAGAGCCTGGGAGCAGCTACTGAGGGTTGGAGCAGCCAGACTTCATTAAATGCAAAGATACTTGGCTTCAAAAGGAATTTGTAATCTCCACATGCTAAAAACTAAATAAGTATTATACTATTCCTTAGAGTTCTTGTTATCTCACAAGATTTTGTTAAGCTCTATATCTTTTGTGGAGATACTGCCAACATTCCTTGACTTTTTAGGATTTTTTTTAGAACTGGGCTGGAATATTTTCAAGCAATGAATGGTGGAATCCATTGATTCCCTGATATAGGTTGGTATGTGTTGCTGCTATAATTATATATGACTCTCTTCACATCCTTTCTGCTGTTTGGGGAATTTCTTTTGAAAATATTCTCAACAATTCTAAAAGGCAAACCTGTGAAGGGCCCCTTTTTACTATGCCGATGTATATTGTGGTACTTTAGCATCCATGGATAAGGCGTCCTGGAACCAAACCCCAGAAGATACCAAGGGACCACTGTATCCATATTTTGTTAGCCACCTTGAGTTCCAGACAGTAATTGCAATCATAATGATGTGAGAAAGGGATGAAGAAAATAAAAGGAAAGGCATCAAAATCCCTCAGCCATCGGTAAAAAGTTTAGGGGTCCGGCTGGACGCCCACCTGTCCATGGAGGAGCAGATTGGCTGCACCTGCAGGACAGCATTCTACCATCTACGGTTGGCTAAACGCCTGGCTCCCTACCTCTCCCAACACGACCTTGCTACAGTGATCCAAGCCACGGTCATCTCGAGGCTCGATTACTGTAATGCGCTCTACATTGGCCTTCCCTTGTCGATGATCCAGAAGCTTAAGCTAGTGCAGCATGCAGCAGCGCGTCTCCTCCTGGGTGCTGCAAGATCTGACCGCACGACTCCACTCTTGCGCGAGCTGCACTGGCTCGATTGAATTCGGGTCCTCTTCAAGGTGTTAGTTCTTACTTTCAAGGCCATCTATGGTTTGGGGCCAGTGTACCTGAGGGAGCGACTTACCCCTTATGTGCCGGCAAGATCACTACGCTCTGAGGAGCTTAACCTCCTTGAGGTCCCTTCCCTCGGAACTTTTAGATTGGCCACCACACGGCGGAGGGCGTTCTCCGTAGTAGCCCCAAGTCTCTGGAACGGCCTCCCGGAGGAGATCCGTGCCATCTGTGCTCTCCTGCCCTTCCGTAAGGCCTTGAAGACTTGGCTCTTTAGGAAGGCGTTCGGCCCTTAGCTCAACCACATTGTGTGTCCGTCGCCTAGGCCCCTAGACTACTATCTTGCCCCCAGCTTTTACCGAGGGCTTGCGCTCTTAATATGTTTTAACTGTTCTGATGTTTTAATGTTTTAATGTGTTTTAACTGTCAACTGCTAATCATTATGGTGTCTGTGTTCCTTTTGTAAACCGCTCTGAGCTCCGGAGTGAGCAGTATACTAAATCGAAGTTAATAAATAAATAAATAATAATATACAAACTCGAAAACAAAATTTAAAAGCTAGTTTAACTTCGCTGAGTACGTTTTAACTTGTGGAATTGCATCAAGAAGATTAATTTCAGAATGAATACTGGAGAATGAGAAGGCATTTTGCTGCAGAGTGCATTACTAAGGGGAAATGCTGAGAACTGAGGACATGTTCCCCTTTGCTCTTCATCTTTGTCATTGCTCCTGTTGCTACGGTAGCTTGCATAAAGGATCATAAGACAGGGATATGGAAAGAGATGGTATGGCTAACTTTTTGCCCTTCAACCAAACTACACCTATCTTGGACACTGCCATGTGATTGATTCTCCCATCTTCCTTTCTGTTAATAATGTTTTTTCTGTGTCAAGCCAAATGTTGGCTGAAAGCCCTTGAAAAATTCTAAAGTATACGCTGTATGAGTGTATTGAACTTTCAATCCCATTTTGTGTTGGTATACAGAATTCAGCTCTGTCTTCGTTGCAAAGGCCACACTCTTTTTACATCTGCTTTTCATCAATTTTCAGACTTAATTTTGGCTATGGGAGATTGCAATGTATAGCATTAAAGGATGCATGAAATGACCTGTCACACTGCATTACGTGCTACAGGAATACACACAAAAGAAAAAGAAAAAATGGAGGGGAGGAAATAGACTATTAATGGAACATTTGCTATTCACTGGGAAAATCTATTCACATGGTGTGGGTTTGTTAATCTGTATAAATTTATCAGTAGCATCCTAAAAGGAAGGACTGATTGGTGCTGATAACCCCCCCCACACACACACACCATATTTGTAACAACTGGTAGTATGATATTGTGCTTTTCAAAGTGGCATTTCTTACAAATGGATCACTGCCAAACTTAAATAGTCATGCTGGGGAAATGGTGCAAGCTAATACAATAAGCCTAATTGGAGTTTTCTTTTAAGGAGAGTAACCCTGTAATTTATTAGATTTCAAACCTACCCTTCCCCAAAGACTTGGAAAGGCTAAAAACACAAAGCCAAAAACCATATAAAGGTCACTCATTATAATCTATTTAGTTAATGTAAATCTCATAATAATAGTATTTCAGTTTCATTGCCCTTCTCGTTGAAAAAAAAGAAAAGAAGACTTAAGATGTAAAGATTGTCTTATTGCTGGAGAGGAAACACTAAGTGACTGGCATTTTTCATTACAAAATTAAACTTTGGTAGAGATGTAAAGTTATTTAACCTTTGAAGAAATCATTCATGGTCTGTCATTCATTGTAGGTCAACTTACTCTACGTATTATTTTAACTGGACCAAGTGTCAGATGTAACATCTGTGTTTGTTTATAAGATGAGAAGCCGTGTGTCATCTTGCAACCCAAGGAGATGAAATTCCACATAGGTTGAGAAATAAGCTTGTTTTTTGTTAGCACCACTCCAAAGTATTCTGAAATAAAGTCACACCTGAACCTGGCTATTAAACCTTTGCCTATCTTGATCCAGTATATCTTCCCTTCCTCATCTGTGTAGCTTTTGATCATGGGTAAGATTTCTTTGCATCTTCTTTAGTTCAATATTCCTTATTGGTCTTCTTCTCATCCCATTCCATCTCATGTTCTTCCTTGTGGTTTTCTCTCCTTTCCCCAAGATTCATCTTTACTAACCTCTCTTAGCCTAGTTCCTCTCAGATGTTTTGAACTGAAACATCTTGTCCAGCTGATGACCAGATGTAAGGGTCCATGAGAATTGAAAATCCAAAATATTTGGAGGATTGATGAGGCATACTTTGGATTCTTCTTTCAACCCTTTAATTCAACCCCACACTGACCATTTAATGCAGCTCCAAGCTGATTTTGAACTGTGGTGGCCTCAAAATTCAAACTGCCTCACTTTCTGATACCCTTGATTCTTGTTTATTTTGTTCCAAAAATCCGTTCTGTCCCTATGTAGCCAGACTTTGGAATCTTGTCTTTTTGAACTAAAATTCCAGCAATAGTACAGGTTTTATTTATTTTTGCTATGATTCTTCTATTGCATTAGATTCCTACAGAGCCGAAATCTTATCCTACATGGGCCAAATAAAACATGCTGATTTCAAGCCCACTGTGAATAGTTCATACAACATATGGCCAGTTCCTCAGCAAAAACATTGTTTCCAGCCATTCACTAGGCACAAGAAACTCTGAAATGGCCCTGGTGTTTTTGACATGAAGCTGGTTGGATCAGGCTGGATCTGGGCCCATCACACAAAAAGATCCTTTTTGTGGAATAGCCATAGGGGAATTTTTTTGGATACAATGCCATACAAAGCACATGGAAGGATGAACAAAGCACCTGGATAGCAAAAATCCTACATCGACAGGTAGGCTTTCTTCCATAGTTTTTTTTAGTGAAAAAAATTGAAAAAACCTCAAGTATTGCTGCATTATTACAATCCCCATATAACTCCAACCATTAGTCATTGCGGCTGGGGCTGATGACATTTGGAGGTGAATGCCTGTAAGGCCACATATTGTCTCCTAATTTTACATATTACATACTTACAAGAAGTGACTTTAAGCCTAACTTTCCAATCTCATTTTGGTATTTTTTTTGGTTTATATCCTATTTTCCCGAGAGATCTTAGAAGGCTTCTTTATTTCTTTTTTGAAAGAAGCATGTATCAATGTATACAATTTCTGTAGAAGGTAGCCCGTTACCCTTGCTTTCTTCTGTGCACATTCTGTTTTCTAGTTTTCCATTCATTTGGGGGGTGAACTTTTACTATTCAGCTGATCATGGTTTTGTGGCACTGTTCTTAAATGTACATGCCCTTGATAAAAGATTGTGTTATAATGACACAATCTGTTATGTGTAAGTTACCCAAAATGTAGCCTCTTTAAAAAAAATTGAATCATGTGTGAAATATCTCCCTGCTCTGACCCCATGCTATTAATTTAAGTCAGCTTCCGTCCAACTGTTTTGATTTAAAATTATATATTGAGCTGTTATCTTTAACCCACTCTCTCCACAGCAGCCCATTAATTTTGCAGCCTATTATACATTAATATCTATTGCAAGCGAATAAAAGGCAGTGTGGATGAACGTTCAAGTGCAGGAGGGTTGTATGCTTCCCAGGGCTTCCTTTAGGTTTGTTTGTTTCAGTCATTGTTACATGAAGTGACATAATGTGAAGACTGGGTTACCTTTATAGAAGGATAATGAAGTAACATACCAGAAAATGTCGCTTGTTTCCAAGGCAACACGTGCTCTTAAACTTCATTTTTACAGAAAGGCAGTGGATATCTAGTAGTCCCTTCTACAACCAATTCAGAGTTTGTCAAATGAGAACAATTTCTCAATCTCTATCCCACCTCTCCCTCCCTCCACCCCCTTTTACAGTTTGAAAAACTCTGTGTTGCATCAGATTTCTTTTTTGGGAGCTCCTATGAGTAGTTCCTTATTTCAGAGTTTGCCTTCTCTTTGTTTTTCATACCTTATTAATCTGCATTTAAATAAGAAAAATAGATCTATTTAAAGGAGGCCAAATATATTTAATATCAAGTATCAAAATGAATTTCAGAGGAAGACGTCATTCGCAAATTATTGTGTTGCACCAAAACCAGCAGGTTCTGTTAATCAGCTTTCCTCAATGAAATATCCCTCAGATGCATTGGAGTGCAGCTCACTTTATCTCTAGCCAACATAGGGGGTTCACGGCATTTTTGTACTCCAAATGATGTGTTTATCCCATAAAACAGACAATTTAGGAGTATAGGTGTATCCAATGAAGTGGACTCAAGTTGGTGAAAGATTCTACCAAGAATAATATGTTGGTTTTTAAGGAGCTTCAAGCCTCTTCACACACCGGAGAGATAGCACAGCGGTAACAACTGCTGTGCTGGCAATCTGAAGATCTGAAGATTGCAGGTTCGAATCCCGGGCTGGGTTGGATACAGCTGTGAGCCCTGTCCACTGTTTACCCAACAGTTCGAATACAGCTAAGCTGTGATTAGATAAATTGGGAACCGCCAAGCAGGGAAGGACTTTTTCAAAGTTCCGCTGGGATGCGGAAAAAACAGAGGCTATCCGTCATGAGTATGAAGCCACAGCACCACCTTGTGATGTAAAGATGCAATCACAACCTGTGAAGCACCATGATGTAGCCCTGTGATGCAACTGTGATGCAACTGTGATGCAGCCAAAAGAAAAACCCTTTTATAATGTTGTATGGTGATTTATTGTGCTACTGTTCTGACTTTGTACGCCGCCCCGAGCCACCCGGGAGTGGCGGCCTAGAAGTTTGAGAAATAAATAAATAAATAAATTTACTTGTTAATTCCTCTTTTGCTCTAAGACTTAATTCATCTTTGTCTTTTTTCAATGAGTTTTATATGTTGGCCATTGAGACCAACCTAGTAATCTTCTCTGTCCCGCCTCTAATGGAGATATCCATAGTGGAACTTTCATATATAATTTTTCTTTGTATTTTTGCCAAGTCTTGAGTAAGGAGGCTCTTATAAAATGATTGTTGAAATTCTTTTCTTTTTTCTCTTGATCATACCAGAGATATGCATGCCATCCTACTCTCTGATTGAAGCCTTCCAAAGCCAAAACTTTTTCTCTTTTTAGCGATACCCAATCTTTAATCCAAGTTATACTTGCAGCGTCATAATATAGTCTAAGGTCCTGTAAACCGAATCCTCCTTTTGCTCTTGTTCCTATTAAATGATCATACTTAATCCTCGGTTTTTTTCCTCTCCAAATACATTTCAAAATTTTCTTGTTCCATTCTTTAAACAGCTTGTTCATCCTGAGAATCGGGAGATTCTGGAATAGGAAGAGAAACTTGGGTAGTATGTTCATCTTAATTGTAGTGATCCTCCCCATAAGAGATAAGTTCAATTTATTCCATTTCTCTAGGTTTTTCTCCATCTCTTTCCATTTTTCTTCATAATTATTTTTAATTAACTGGGGAAACCATTGTTTCTATTAAGTCTCAACACAATAGAATCAAACCACCATATTGATTCTAAATCAATTATTTCATGTTGGATTCTTCATTTGAAATATCTCTGTTAGCGTATGATTATGGCAACAGAGAAATGGAGTACAATAGTATGTTATTTACGTTGATTCAGTTATTTTTGTTTGGATAAGATGCCACTGCTAAGCAATGATTATAGACTTACATACATGAATACATTTTCAGGAATATTTACCTAGGCATATACTGAACTCACAGACCTCTTACCCTTGAATATTTCAATTTACATGACTGCCTGGCTGTTTTTGTAGTTCACATCTATGCTTCCAATACAGCAGATCTGGAAAAAGAAGCCACCACGTATTGGAGCAAGAGGCCCTCTGCCATTGTATTCTGATATAATTGTGCATGATCCAGCATACATAGCAACCAAAATCATATACTTGTACACCTTCTTGTAAGAGCAGAGGGCATATAGGAAGCAAGGGTGCAGTATTGGAATATAGGTTTATTATAAATAATGGAAAGAACAGATGAGATCTCCTTTAAAATGCATGAACTAAATCTGAATACTCTTGAAAAAGAGCAGCTCTGTTTGGTGGATCTGCAGTTCTTTTTCATGTTTCAAAAGGATGACTAGAACCAAACTTGCCATTTGCATACACTTATTCTACTTTGCCCTTCATTTTGTGAATTTATACCTACTTTTTAATCTTTTCATTTATTATACAAAGAATAAATATTGTGTAAACTCACATTATTTAATTTAAAAATAAGTTAAAGTATGGTTCTTTAGAAGGGATGGGAATAGTTCTCGGGTTTTTGGAAAAGATCCTTTTGTTTTATATGTCTGATGGCAACTATTTTAGAACATGCTTCCAATGCTCATAGGCTTCCACATTGCCAGAACTGCTGTCATCTCTTTTCTCTGCCTTCATATATGATAGTAAGACTATCACTAACAGTAATTCACATATGCATGCTTCAGTGTAACTACAAAGACAGGGCTGTTATGTAAACTCAGAAGATTCAAGCTGAAGTTGCTGACAGTAATAAGGCTTTCACATGATGTACTGCATAGCTTTGAAATAATGAGTCATCATCACCCACATGTCTCCAGAGACAGTATTTGGAGCAGAGCAGTGATACTGTTTCAATTATAAGCTTACTAGAAGGCATTGCTAAAATGTGATTATGGTGAACTGAAATCATTAGATAGTGAGCAACTACGAACTAACCAGGGAAACTCCTAGCAAAATAATGAATATGGGGGTTTGCAATGAGAAAGCTTGATGTTTTAGGAGAACCTCCCCCAGTCTGAAACTTTTCTGATATGTTACACTAAATAATCATGAAAGTATGGGTGGAATGAGGTGTAGTCCAGTAGATATGGGGCTACCAAAATTATCATCAATTGAGATTTTACTGCTTTTAATCAAGATGGAGTCATTTTAGAAGAAAGCTGGACTCAATGGTGAAGGGGGGGGGAAGGCTTTAAGTTTTTGGGGGGAATTTGAATCAATTGTACATTCTTCTTACAGTCTTGTGCTCCACATACTAAATATACTATTTGCCATAAACATACTTCATTTGTAAAGCAAAGTAACTGTAATCCATTTAAAGTAAGCACAAATAAAAGTAATTTGGGGGGGGGATCTGTGCTACCTAGAAAAATTCCCGGTTGGATGGAACTGAAATGTCTGAGCTATTTCCAAGATAGACTAATAATAAAGACTTCCAAAAACATGTAAGGAACTTTATCATTCACACAGAGACTTGTTTGTTGGTGAAATATGCCCAATGATGAAGTTCAGTTGTTTAATAGAAAAAAGCCATCCCTAGAGCCTGTATAGAGCTGCTATTTCTCTGGCTTCCTCTACACTTAGTGGTTACCAATAAGGGAGGATTGGAAACAATTCTTGGCCCATATTATAAGGCTGCAATGAAGAGGTGGGTGTTGGGAGGCTTTTACTGATATGGAGTTTAAGATGTTGTCAGGGGAGGTGTGTAGTTTCTGCCACCTGCAGCTGGCAAAAACTGATTCCAAGAAGTTACGGGAGGTGTCTTCAAAAAGTTTCTTCTATAGTTTTGTTGGAAACAGCGAGGGCAGCAGTAGTAGTAATTCTTAATTTCTGAAAGTGTCACTGTGATTGCTCTGATTGGCAAGATGCTTAACCTTGTTTAGTATACAAGTTGTCATGCTGTGGTGAAGATGGTTATAAAACTTATACATTGCACCAGAGAGGAACAGCATTCTGTCATATGTTTTTCACAGGCAGAAGGTGTGCCGGGAACACAAATTCATCTCCACATGTGCACTCACTATGGTGATAAAGTTCTATTTCATAGAGTCATGTATAAGTAAATTGAAATGTTCGAAAATGACTATAGCCATGTGATGGATCCAGCTATAGCCACAACCACAAGTAACGAAGAAAGAACCCCAGAACTCGTTCACAAAAACAGAAGAATATCAGTGGAAGAGATTGTAGGAAAGCTTGTGTCTTGACTCATGACCGTCTAAGTTCAGTAAAGTGTGGGCCAGGTGGGTGCCTAAGCAGCGGACAATGGAGCCTACGTGCAAGCAGCAAGCAGATAATGTGAAAGCAGCAGTGCATCAGTGGTCAACCAAAAAAAATTTTTGTGGATGGTATTAAAAATGCATTGCAAAGGAAGGTGACTATGTAAAAAAAGTGATGTAATTTGTTTTTAAACTTCTTTTTGAAGACCCCTCATACATTCTGCACACCTGCTTTGCTACAAATGTTGTTCAGTACATTTTGATGTGGTGTAGAAGTCTAAGCATTTGACTGCAACTCTCGGAATCCAGAGAAAAGCAATGGCAAACCTCTGAATAAATCCTACCCAAAAAAACCTCATGATAGTTCTTTCCTTGGGATTGACATAAATTGGACTTGAATGGCTTGAAGGCACACAACTACACATAATTTTAGGTTCAGAAATATGAATTATGTACATCAACATTTTTAAGCCACTTGATTTTTAAAACAGTATAATAGATTTTTAAATGCAGGATATCTGTTTAGGGCAGTGTTTCCCAACCTTTTTTGAGCCGCGGCACACTTTTTACATTTGCAAAATCCTGGGTCACACCACCAACCAAAATGACACAAAATGACACTCTAACACAGTAATACATATAGTTAATGTGTTTTTAAATGTATTTATACACTCAGTGTGAAACCTGGGCCTGTTTCGATGAACACAACATAGATAACCTGGCAGGAATGGCAGAAAGACACAAACTTCCCACACAGAACTCCCATAACCAAGAGAAAATGCTATAAGAGTTTGGTGGGCATTGACCTTGAGATTTGGAGTTGTAGCTCACCTATATCCAGAGAGCACTGTGGACTCAAACAATGTTGGATCAGGACCAAAGTTGGCATGAATACTCAATATGCCCAAATGTGAACACAGATGGAGTTTGGGGAAAATAGACCTTGACATTTGGGAGTTACAGTTTCTGGAGGGGGGGCCTCAAAAGACCAGCAGTCTCCCTCTAACTTAGGTTGCCCCCTCCCTCCCTGCCAGGCTTGAACTAGGGTTGTGGGGAGCAGGAGCCTCACTCACCACCTGCGCAGCTCCTCGGGGGTCAGCGGGGCGGCCCGGGTGGGCATCTCGGGGCTAGCGAAGCAGGCAGGATGGAAGGCGGCGGCGGGCAGGGAGCAGGAGTAAGGCCAAGAGCGGTTTCACCCGCACCAGGGGGGAGGGGGAGGAGGGAGGGGTGGGGCTGGTGCCTTAATCGAGGTAGGTTTCTTAGGGTTTTTATACTTCAACAGACTAGGCTCTCCCCACTCCCCTTCTGGAGGTTCCAATTTCCCACGGCACACCTGATGATCGCTCACGGCACACTAGTGTGCCCCGGCACACTGGTTGGGAAACACTGGTTTAGGGACTGATCACATAATATGATTTTTCCATAATCTACTTTTCTTAGCTAAAATAAATATGTTGGGCTTCTTGTTCAATTATGTCATAGAACACTTTGGAAGGCCTAGAAATTGCTTAGGGAAGTATTTACTCTAGGCTTCTCACAGGATTCTATGGCCAACTTGTGGTGGAACTTCCAGTGGAATGTCTGGCAGAAGTCTAGAGAGACTTCTGCATTGAAAGACAAGGGAGAACACTTATCTATCCATCACTGTGTCTCTCAGAGCAACTCTTTGGTATTCAAAGCTATTCACATATAAATGAAACTGTGTTCAACAAACTTGCATGTTAAGTGGGCCTAGTGTAATAATAATAGCAGTCTCTTTTGATATATGGACTTATTAAGCAAAGGAATGAATAATTCAGTTTTTTACTTCTTGCACTGAATAATACAAGGGCTCTCTTATTTGTTTTCATGAGTAGAAAAGAAAATCATTGGCATTTATGAGTTGGCAACTGTTTTGATATATTTGTTGCTGTTGCTGTTGTTGTTTTTAAAATAGTTAATGCTCCTTCTGCCTTTTCAATGTTTTCCTCTCCTGAAACAGTCCTATTTATCATTATTGTGTCACCATGGATGTAAATTAACACCAGCACGTATGAATCAGGAAACAAGGTTCAGCTCCATTCCTAGCTTTTGCACCCTACAGCACATAGAAAGTAACCATCTCAAAGCAGAAGTAGGTACTCCACTTCCTCACAACCTCTGAGGATGCCTATCATAGATGCAGGTGAAACGTCAGGAGATAATGCTTCTGGAACATGGGCATACAGCCAAAAAAACTTACAACAACCCAGTGATTCCAGACATGAAAGCCTTTGGCAATTCATAGATACTCCACTATTAGAGATTATAGAGATGCAACTCTGATTGCATTGAAGATGCATGTTTTGCATGGGGTGGGACAGATAGAGACCAGGACCTCAGGTTTCCCAAATTGTCCTTTGTCTGCTCTGACCTATACTGGTCTTCCTTCTGACTTAGATTCTGTCTCAGCCTGATCTGGAAGAGGAGACATCTTGGTTGTATGGCAGACACAAACACGGTTCCCCATCTCTCTAGCATAGTTAGTTGGAATTGCCATTTCTGTTATCATTTCTGTGCAAGTAAATGTTGCTTTATTGTAACAAGCCACATATATTCTGTGATGATTGTATGCATAGAAGAGAAAGCTCACTAACCATTCCATTCTTTAAGAGAACCGAAGGCACACTATGCTGCTGCCTAGCTTACTTTGCCAAAAAACATTCCTGAGGTGACCACTAACTAGACATAGTCACTTTACATACTAGCTCCCATATCCATGAAAATGAGCAGGAACAAGCTACTGAACTGAGTGAAACTGCAGAAGATTTTGTAACCCCAATGGTCCATGATCTGACTGGTGGCATACGTGTATGTCGCTCTTCCATTGTGATGAAGAGCAAGCAACAGTGAGGTGCTTCGTCCATTGGTAATGGGCTCAGTAGTAGAATATTTTGTGATGATGTGACACTGAAATTAGGGTGCGTCTTGCAATTGTAAAAATATGGTATTTAAATTTTCCTGGCTCAAAATATAAATAGGTCCCACCTGTTATTAATGTCTCCCTTTGGTTACTCTTAAATTGTAGGAACCTCAATGGTTATATAGTCCACCCTTCTATGTGTGCAGGAGACCACCTGCCAATGGTGATCATATGTCAGAAAGTAATGTTGGGTGCTTTTCTCTGAACAAACACACTGAGGAGAAAATCACACTGAATAATCAGATACTACATCCAAGAGTAGCAAAATATCAATATAATGTAATGTAAGTCAAAACATTAAAAAACATTATGACGTAGCCCAGGTGGCATTCGAATTCAAAATAAAGTATAATTAAGGGGAGAAGCCCCAAAATAATATATTGCAGTAAACAAACTAGGGCAAATAAGCCATATAAATGTACTAGTCAGCAAAGTGAAGCCTCCCTGGTCGCTGTGAAGCCGCTGAAGCCGGTAGAAACCCACTCGGAAGGAGGGGGGCTGATGGGGAGAGAAAGCAAGCCGCAAAAAGCGCCACAGTGCCGTAGCACTATGCAAGAGTGTAAACAAATGGCTATATAGCCTGTCTGTGGCAAAAAAAAGAAGGTTAGTCCTCCCCCGAACCTCACCAGGACGTGAAGGCAGTCATGGGGGTTATGTGTGCCAAGTGTGGTCTCGATCAGTAATTGGATGAGGGTCGTAGCGAACTTGGCAAGTGAGTAGAGGTACTTCAAGTCTCATCATTCATGGTCCACCCTCCTCCGATCTGCACCAGGATGTAGACTGGGTCATGAGGGCTCTGTGAGCCAGGTTTGGTGTTGATCAGTCATAGGATTAGGTTTGTAGAAGTCTTGATAATGAGGGAAGGTACTGCAAGTCCCATCATCCATGTTCTGCCCCCCCCTCCAAACTTCAGTAGGAGGTAGAGTGGGTCACTGGGGCTCTGTGTGCCAAGTGTGGTCTTTATCAGTGCTTGTTGGGGGCCACAGTGGTCTGTGGGAACAGAGGGGTGTGAAAGTACTACAAATCCCATCATCCATTGTCAGTCCTCCCCCAAACCTCACCAGGACGTGAAGGCAGTCATGGGGGTTATGTTTGCCAAGTTTGGTCTTGATCAGTGATTGGATGAGTGTTGCAGCAGACTTGGGAAGTTAGTAGAGGTACTTCAAGTCCCATCATCCATGGTCCACCCTCCTCCGAACTGCACCAGGACGTAGAGTGGGTCATGGGGGCTGTGTGTGCTAAGCGTGGTCTGTATTGGTCCTTTTTGGTGGCCTCAGTGGTCTGTGGGAACCAAAGTGTTAGAAAGTACTACAAATCTCATAATCTGTGGGTCATGTCCCCCGAACGGCACCAGGACATAAAGGGGGTTAGGGGGGTTATGTGTACCAAGTTTGGTGCAGGTCCATCACCCGTGCTGGTCGCTGTGGCCTGTGAAAGTGGCTGCCAATCAGAACGCTGCCACATTTCCGCCCTTCCGCCCTCTGCACACATACATACAAACATTCCGTTTTATTAAGGTATACAGATTTCTATCATTCATTTTTGTATTCAATAAACACTATATTGTTCTTTTACACAAGGGACTATGTTTTCCCCTGCTTACAGTCATATCTGCTAGATGAGGCCCTGAGTGGATCAGGCCTCACGGCTGGGACAACATTATCACAGCTCTCTCTGATGCCGGCTGGATTCATTTATTGAAAATACCTCTTCTGATGTTGACATAATGCTAAACAACAAACTACAGTTTGTTTATGCTTGTATTATATTTTCACAGCCAAATGCAATTATCTGTAATTGAAAAACCAGTTGAGTTCTGCCATGTGTCATATTTGTTAGCAGCTGTCCTAGTTTATTTGCTTTTATGTTGCCAGTACAATAGGTGTACAGACCTTTGGTTGTCAAGTATTCTTCTTTTGGAATGCACAATTGTAGTTGAAACAGATTCAGTGGATGTAACTTTGACTCCTGCTTCTTTCTCGCTATCGGATACATTTAAGATCAGGCAGCCTAAGGAACATTTGAGAGGCGAAAGCCACCACAATTGTGTTGGATCATATCCTTTCTCCTTCATACAAGCAGCCAGAGGAGGACTGGATGAATGGATAGCAGGAGTGGTGAGTGCCTCGCTGCATCCAGCTGGTCTAAAAGAGGCACTGTGTGTGTATTTGCATTCAAGTATCCTACTGACTTACAGCAACTCCTTGGATTCCATGGGGTTTTGTAAACAAACAATAGATGTGGTTTTTCCAGTTCCCTCCTCAAAGATATAGCCTATAGCAGGGCTTCTTAAACTTTTCTGCTTGGGACCTCTTTTTGCTCAATAAATTTTTATGTGATTCCAGATATATAGGTATACTAGCTGTACCCGGCACGCGTTGCTGTGCCCTATTTTGGAGATGCGAGGAAGTCTGAGTATGTAAGGGTTGGAGTTGTTCTTAGTTATGGTGTTGTTGTGGGTTGTTTTGGTGGGTGGGATGTTGGAGTCCTGTGGAGTTGTTGTTGTGTGGTGTTGCTGGCGTTCTGCATACCTTGTGGATATACAATATTTTTTGTCTTTCCATCTGCTGTGTTGATGTAGAGGTTGATGCGTGTGGGGGTGGGGTACTTTGGAAGTGAGTGGAGGTACTTGAAATCCCATTATCCATGGTGTGTCCTCCTCTAATCTGCAGTCAGATGGAGTGTGGGTCATGGGGTGCGTTGTTTGCCAAGTTTGGTCTTTATCGATCTTGGTTCTGGGACACAGTGGTCTGTGGGGAATGATGGGTTTTGAAGTACTACAAATCCCATTATCCATGGAGGAACTTCAAGTACCATAATCCATGGTCCACTCTCCTCCAAACTGTAGTAGAATGTAGCGTGGGTCATAGGGGCTCCGTGTGCCAAGGTAGGTTACTGTAAATTCAGGCCATACACAATGTCCCATGAGCTGAGGCCTAGTCAGGAACAGCAAGTTAATGAAGCCTTACTGTCAATTCAGGCCATACACAATGTCCCATGAGCTGAGGCCTAGTCAGGAACAGCAAGTTAATGAAGCCTTACTGTCAATTCAGGCCATACACAATATCCAATGAGCTGAGGGCTAGTCGGGAGAATCAAGTTAATTAAGCCTTACTGTCAATTCAAAGCGTAAACAGCATTCCATTAAGTGAGGCCTTGTCAGGGAAATGAAGTTAATGAAGCCTTACTGTCAATTTTGGGCGTGGTCTGTGATTTGTAGGGGTGTAAATTTTATGTGGGAAGTGAATTGGGTGTTTGTGTTTGTGCCTCAGCCCTTTGCCTTATCCTCCTCTGACAGTTTATTATGGGTCTGAATGTTCATGTTGGCTGGCCAGTACAGGAGTTATGCAAATCGGCCCTTATTGGCAGCCAATCATGTTGTCAGAATGTAGAGGCTGGGAGAGTCGTTGGCAGCCCCGGAGGATGCTGGGAAATGTAGGTTTTTTTACTCGTTGTTTTGGGGGCCTTTTAGGTTTTGGGGGGGAAAGTTTCTTTGCTACAAACGTACCTTGTCTGAGGCCTATTTCTGTTGGCAAGTTTGGTGTCTCTGCATTGTAAGGTTTCTCTGTTTGGGACGGTCTTTCCATGACGACTCTTCCTTTATATATATATAGATGAAACAGGTATAAAAACCAACCATTTACAGCTAATTAATCAGCATTTGCAAGGCTTGCTAAATGTGCTGTTTTTCTGTTTATGAAGTACAGAAGAAGCATCTTCTGCAGAGTCCATTGTAAACAGTACCCAACAGATTTATGTAGATGTCTAAGTACATTATCCCACCAGTGTTATAGAGCAGAGGGAATCATCTTATCTGCTACTGCAGAGTTCTGGGAAATGTAGTTAGGGAAGCCAAGGATCTCTCTAGATGAGAATTCTAAAGGCTCCACCCTGAACTACATTTCCCAGAATTCTGCAAGAGCAACTCCAACAATTGGATCCATTATATAAGGCTGGTGGGGAAATGTCCTGGAATAGCCACTAGGTGACCCTCAGGAGAAAAAAACAGAACCAAAGAGACCTCATTTGGGGTCAGGACTCACAGTTTAAGAAGCAGTGGCCTATAGCACCTGCTGTTTGTTGGCATTCTCCCATTAAATTACTAGCTAGGAGTGACCCTGCTTAGCTTCCAAGATATTTGGCACCTTTATGGTATTTAGGACACCTAAAAGATGCTATAATGAGGCCTTTAGTGGAACTCCCTTCCTCAGTCTCATCATCCTAGATCAGTGGTTCTCAACCTGTGGGTCTCAATTGTTTTGGCCTAAAACTCCCAGAAATCCCAGCTAGTTTGCCAGCTGTTAGGATTCCTGGGAGTTGAAGGCCAAAACACCTGAGGGCCCACAGGTTGAGAACCACTGTCCTAGATCATTATTGGCCAGTCTCTTGTAACCCTGTCTTGTAGGGCATCCACATTGCAGAATTAAGTGTCTTCTAATCGGAAATGGTTGCTATACATTAATGCTGATGACACCCAGCTCATTCTGAGGATGGACCCCGGGGTGGAATCTGTACCCGATAACTTCCATCTCTGCCTAGAAGCCGTAACTGGATGGCTGCGAGCCAGTAAGTTGAAGGTGAAAGTGATCTTGTGGCTGGGCCGCCCCCCAGTTGCCGACGTTTGATGGTGTGGCACTTCGCCCACAGCCCCTAGTTAAGAGCCTTGGGGTCCAGCTGGACACCCAACTGTCGATGGAAGCGCAGGTTGCCTGCGCTTGCAAGACAGCGTTCTACCGTCTGCGGCAGGCGAAACGTCTGGCTCTTTACCTCTGCTGCTGCGACCTGGCCACGGTGATCCAAGCCACGGTCATCTCGAGGCTCGATTACTGTAATGCGCTGTACATTGGCCTACCCTTGTCGGCGATCCGGAAACTTAAGCTGGTGCAGAACGCAGCAGCGCGCCTGCTGTTGGGAGCCTCAAGATCTGCGCATGTGACCCCACTCCTGCATGCACTGCACTGGCTTCCTATTGAATTCCGGGTCTCCTTCAAGGTGTTAGTTCTAACTTTCAAGGCCTTATATGGTTTGGGGCCAGTGTACCTGAGGGAGCGTCTTACCCCATACAAACCCAGAAGATCACTGCGCTCAGAGGGGCTTAATCTACTAGAGGTCCCTAGTATTAAGATCTGTAGGCTGTCAAGCACCCGGCAGAGAGCATTTACAGTGGCCGCTCCGACCCTCTGGAACTCTCTGCCAGAGGAGATACGAGCACTACGGGGTTTGTTGGCGTTCCACAAGTCTGTGAAGACTTGGTTATATAGGCAGGCATTTGGTCCCAACTGATGCCTCCAGGGGCGGCCCGAGCTCTCCGGGGGGAGTAAGCGAACTTTATTTTCACACACACACCCCCGGCGGCTCCCGGTGGCTCCCGGCTGCACCCGCGCATGTGCAGACCTCCCGAGCGCGCCGGCGCGGAGGAACGGGGGGGAAGAGGGGACTCACGGGGCGGGCTCGCCGCTCACGGACCCGAGGAGGAGCAGGAGGGGGGGGAGGCCACGAGGGCGGCCCCCACGGAGACGCAGCGGCAGCAGCAGCAGCGCCCCCAGAAGGGCCCGAAGCCAGAGGCGCATCTTCGTGATGTCACTTCGTCGCGCCTCTGCCGAGGAGGAAGGGGAGGAAGGCCTCGCCGGCCGCATGCTGTAAGGACACCCGGAAGGAGAGACGCCGGAGGGAGGGAGGGAAGGAGGAAGAGGCTGCCGCGCCTCCTCAGGGCTCCCTCCGGCGTCTCTCCTTCCGGGTGTCCTTACAGCGCGCGGCCGGCGAGGCCTTCCTCCCCTTCCTCCTCGGCAGAGGCGCGATGAAGTGACGTCACGAAGATGCGCCTCTGGCTTCGGGCCCTTCTGGGGGCGCTGCTGCTGCTGCTGCTGCCGCTGCGTCTCCGTGGGGGGTCCGTGAGCGGCGAGCCCGCCCCATGAGTCCCCTCTTCACCCCCCCCCTGTTCCTCCGCGCCGCCGGCTGGCTGCGGCGACACGGCGGCGGGGCGGAGCAGCACCCCTCCCAGGTGGCCACGCCCTCTCCGGGAATGTTGCCCTACGCGACCGCGTAGGTTGCTTAATGGGGAAGGCCGGCCCTGGATGCCTCCTATAGCTTGCCAGCTGCCAACATACCGTCCTGCTATGTATTGCTTCTGCATATTGTTGCTTGCCGGGATCAGTTGTGGGGAGTGGGGTTTTTGGGTATACGTCTTTTATTTGTTTTATTGATGTTTTATTGAGTTTATGTTGTAAACCACTCTGGGCTCCAGAGAGAGCGGTCTACCAAATCGAATTTATAAATAAATAATAATAATAATCTTTATTTATATCTGCCACCATCCCTCAAAAGGAACTCGTGGTGGCTTACAAGGTACTCCAAGATGCAGCATAACATAAACGGTACATGAGTAAAAAACAATTATCATCTGTTAAATGCTTTTAAATTGATTTTAATTACTTCTGTTTTTAACAGGATAATTTATAGAATGCTTTAAAATTAATTATGATAATTGAGGGGTTAGGATACTTCATTTTCATTTCTGCTTTAAATCACCTTGGTTCCTATGTTTGGTGGGAGGCACGATATATAAAAAATAAAGAGATCCCTTTAGTTGAGTTGAGTTTCCAACAACGTTTCCTCAAATTATATTGGTTATAAAATGACACTTGTTGATACAGTGTTTTGATCTTGGCATCCATGATGTTGCTTAAGACTATAAATATGCCAGATTTCAAAGTGACATGATCGCAATTGCAAGAAGTACACATTTAAAATTTAAAATTGCTGAAAATTGACACATTTACCCTCTTTGCTTCCATTGTTTAGAAAGGCATATCATACACTTCTGTCAATTTTTGTGAAAATAACTGGTATGCTTAATTCAGGCTTGTCAGGGGGGGGAATCCTTCTTTGCTTTCGTGAAGGCTGTGAGAAGCAACTGAAAAGTTGTTCAGGTTTTATATCCTGTTTCTCTGGATAAAAGGAAAAGGTGGCATGAGGCCTTCAATATCCCCTAGGACCATTTGTATGGGCCTTGTACTCCTACAAAACATTGATGAAAAGCTTTTTATATAAAAAAAACCAAAATCCATTTTGATTCTCTCTAAATTCTAGCAATATTGTAAGATTTATGTGTTCCATAAAGGCAATACTGGTAATGCAAATTTCTGTTTATTTTACTATTGCATCCAAAAATCTGAGAGTCTTTTTTCCAATAATTATTTTAATACCTGTAACTTAATTTGCAAAAAAAAAATATCCATTTTGCACAAAAAAGAGTTTTGCACAAAAACTTGCACAATGTATAGTACACCTCTGAAGTCTCAAATAACAAAATGTCTTTAGATGATTAATTCTTTGCAGTGTGTCAAGACGCTCTTCCTTATTAAGGATAAAAAATAAATTGCGTATTCTGTACAACCCTAAGCAAGAACAGGGTCTAAATAGGTGGGGAATTGTTGCATTTCCTAAACACTCCCCTTCATCTATTCCATATGGATTTAAGCCTTAAACACAAAAAAATATAATAATGCTAAAAGAGATAATCAATCTTAGCTTCTAGTTCCCTGGCTTGGTAGAACTTGAGCTAATGTGTGATAGATTTATCTAAACTTTTTCTTTAAGTTACCAAATTAAAAAGCATGTATTTATCTGAAACCTAACTCATTAGCTAGATTGAAAAATAGCCAGCACTATTTTTGAGCAAGTTGGTGTGAAAAATAAGCTTTCTTAGGTGATAAAATTATAGCAGAGAAAATTATTACACAAATTGATTTGTCACAGGCTTCCAAGTGAAATGAACTAGCCTACAAAACGCTCAGCTTTCCCAAGCATATGGATCCCATTCACCTTGGTTTACAGGGCAAGGCGATACAGCAAAATTGGTTATTTTTAACACAGCATTGCAATAAAGCATCTCTCTGTCTCCCAAAGTTGGAATATAGTGGGAAGGAACAAGCAAGTTAGTCACATTTTCAGCTGGGAGTTTGTGAACCATCTTATCTCAGGAATGCTCAGCTGCAGGTGAAGAGTTTAGCATTGTAACCCCTTCAAGACCCAGGCAGGCTGCTACATGGTGTCTGTCATATACCCTTTTTCTTTTCACATGCCATCTCCCACATATAAAATCATCATATTTCTTTTATACCTTCAACTCAGTTCCCTTCTTTATTTCTTTGGACAAGATTCCTTGTAAGAAAATTGGATGTTTCTGAAGCATTAGAAGTTTACTAAGACCTTAAATATGTTTTCACGTACTAAATCTATACAATCATTATTTTGGATTCCAAGAGTAATTGTTCATTGTTGCTGTTGCTTGTTTCCCAGATAGAAGATATCATTACAAGAATGCAAGATGACAAAGCTGGTGGAGTGCCCATCCGAACAGTCAAGAGCTTCTTGACAAAAATCCCCAGTGTTGTCACAGGTATGTTGCTTGAACTCTAATTTCATTTTAATTTTTTAAATTTTCATTTTGCTTTCTGTACATGGGGTGTGGGACTCTAATCTTATATATATGCTTTTTAATGATGAGTTGATAATTTTTAACTGTATTTTTTATGAATGCACTAAAATTGCTATTTCTGTGAGCCGCCTTGAGTCGCCACAAGGCTGAAAAAGGCGGGCTAAAAATGCCGTAAATAAAAATAAATAAATAAGCAATGGGTGGAGACGTAGAAGGATGTTAACAAGTCCTAAGAATGGATTTCCCTCAATTTTAGTAATGTTCCTGTCCCCTTCTAAAACTACCATGGCAGCTGCCACAGAAGGGTAAGTGGGTTATGTGTATGTGTGTTCTTCCCCTATACTTCCCACATTAACAATAATACTGTCAAAACAGGTGACTGGAACAAACATCAAGCGTCTAACTCCACAGAATTAATTGAGGGACCCACCAAATATATCAGATCTGACCTTACTTGTTAAATGAAATAATGCACACATTGCCCTATAAAGAGCCCATGCTGAAGGCCATTACATGTAAAGTAATCTAATGTTTCCACATTAGGTCATAGCATAGCCTATACCTCTGTTTATGTATTGTTTGTCCTGTTAATTGTATAACAGCATTGAATATTTGCCTATATGTGTTCTGTATAAAGTTTGTACATGACTCTGAGTCTCCTGTAGGGTGAGAAGAGTGCAATAGAAATAATGTAAATAAATAGTTAAACTGTGAGACTGCAGGCCTCCCAGCAAGATTTCAGTGGAATCCTAAGAGACAGGTCCCATGGAAAGCAGACATTTGTTTCAACATCTGACAGTTTCAGATTCTGTAGACTCTGTCACATGAGACAGGCAAACTGGCATTGCAGGTTTGAAAATGCTGTATGCATTCTGCTACCAGTTTGCCTCCCTTTTGTGATTCTCCCATCTAACGCCACAACATTCTTGTCACCTACCTTGATGTGATGGGTCCCTTCCACCTCTGTGTTGGCATGCTGGCTGTAATGTGACTTTGAAGGGTTAGAATTTACCTTCTTTCCCCTTCTTCTTCTCACTATTCCTAAGTGGTCTCTTTTTCTTTTATTTTATCCATATTTTTTGTTATTAATGGATTAGCAATTGTGGTAAAAATTAAAAATAAGAAACCACAATAGTGCAGGAATGACAAGCATGTGTGGAAGCATGATTGTTAGACCACAGAATGGCAAATAGATACAATTGTGTTGTTAGAGAAAAGTGTAATATCAAAGGTCCTTATCCCAATACATGTCAGTTATCTTCAGTAATGTGACTGTATCAGAATAGTAGATTGGTATGATAAAGTTCTGTTTCTGTGTTTTTTCAAAGCCTAGCTGTAGCTTCTTTGCAAGCAGGTCTATGGTATCAGAAAAAGAGTGAGCACTTAACCCATCCTACCCTTGCCCGGCTGTTTCCCTTTTGATGGAAATGCAGGAAATGCTTTTTCTCCAGTCCCAAGTTGGACAGATATTTTTTCACCACAAGCTCTTGTTTGAAGCATGGAGAGGAGGTAGGGAGAAAGTGGTGGGTTAGAGTATTGTCAAAGGCTTTCATGGTGGAATCACTAGGTTGTTATTAGTTTTTTTGAGATGTGTGGCCATGTTCCAGAAGCATTCTCTCCTGACATTTTGCCTGTATCTATGTCAAGCATCCTCATAGGTTCTGAGGTCTTCCAATTGTTTTGTTAAAAAAGAGCAGCAATTGAGCCTGAAGAGAGGTGATATAGCAGAGCTCAAAAAAGTGTATTTTCGTTCGACAAACACCAGATTCCTCTACCTGGAGGTTCTGGGAATTGTAGTCCAAATAGTAACTTTTTTCCAATTTTGTGATGAAATTGTGAACGGTATTGCACTACCTGAGGTCTAAGAATGGTTTAGGGTTTCAAAATATCTAAACAGAATCCTGTATTTAAAATTGAGTTTCCCTGAGTAAACTCCAGTTTCACCCTCTCTCTCTCCTCATTCAAGAGCTGATTGGAGAATGGAAGACCTCAAGCAGATGCCAGGGTGCATATTACAATTATATCTCAGATAATTTCAGTCAGATGAGCTTAAACCCAACTGCTTGGGTTCCAGCCAGACATACGAATTAAGACAAAAATCAGTTTTCAGGAGTAAGGCAAAGCAAAGCGAGTCAAAGTTCATGTTCTAGCACCATGGACAACTCCATCCTAGATAGCTCAGGTTGGAGACTCATACAAGCAGACTTAGTGCTTAAGCAACTAAAGCTAAACAGACTTCAGCTTGGCCTGAGAAAAGAGTGCCATCTTCCTGAAGGTGCTATGCCTAAATGCTCCAAGAATCCTGTTAACATTTAGAGCAATTTAAGTCATTGTTTACTGCATAAGCATGTGAAGAACCAATAATTAGTGGTTGGTGCCTCAGTGTGGCAAATAATAATAAAACTTTATTTATATACTGCTCTATCTTCCTTGGGGGATTCAGGGCAGTTTCCAAGCAACAACATTAAAACAAACAGAGTCACAACATGAACAAGAATAAAAACAACAGTAACAGCAACATAAGCATGGAATTACCTAACAACACATAATTAAAAGGAAAAATCCTGCCTGCTCTTCATGTCTATTTGTCAGGACCTTATTCTGAATACTAAACATTTTGAACATTCAGTGTTCTGAATATTACTGAAGTGCTGAGGCTATTTGGAGGATAGTGTTCAGCACCTTTCAAGTTTGAAATAAGATCTAGAATAGATTCATTGCCCACCTTGACATGAAAATCTCTACTTACCATTGCTGGTAATATTTCCAAGACTGGTGCATGGTGGTGCTTGAAAAATATAAAGGAGTTAAGGAAAATGATGTCAGATATGGTTGTAAACTTGTCAAAATCTGTGATTAGAAGAAGTGGTACCAATGAGCTACACTTTCCCAAAAATAGTATGCTGATGTATTTTTTGATTTTATATCTGTTCAAGTAAAGCCCTGCACATAAATGCTTACAGTGTGCAAAGAGATTCCTCTGAAACTGAGGTGAATGAGCTTGCCACAAGTATGCATTTCTTTGTGCACTGGAGCAGCAAAGCTGCTGAATCAGGGTCTCTGCAATGTTGTTTGTCTAGCCATGCAGGCAAAGGCTGTAAGAGAAGCACGAAGGTTCAGATTCTGTACATCTCCAGAGAACTTCAATAAGGAAGATTTCCAGTTCTCTTGTGGCTTCCAAATGAGTCCAATATCCTGCTGACAAACTTTATTTTAGCTGTAAATTCCCAGGGCAAAATACAACTGCTTTATATAATTGGAAAATTTTTCTCATCATTTCAGATGCTGAAGACGTAAGACAGGAAGACTTAGAGTATATTTAGCTAAGAACTGAATTGCTGAGTTTTCTTTTTAATATTTATGGGTTTGCTTGAGCAGTAGAGCTAGTCATCTCTATTACTTGGGACAAGGGATGAAACAATTGTTTTTAAGCTGATTATAGTCATCCTGAAAACTAGCATTTTAATTCATCAAAGTACTAGTTGAAACAACATTCCTAGACAATAAATATGGCAACTCAACTAGTTTCTTGACTCATAAAGCCCAGATTATTCTGTCCAGATTGTGCTTGTGTTGTGTCAGCAGAGTTTGTTGGCACTTCACAGTTGGATCCTGGTTGATATGCATGGATTCAACCATTGTTTGTTGGTTCACGTTTAATGACAAACTGTTGTTTGAACAAACCAAACTCAGCTGACATGAAGATGGATGAGAACAGCAAGAGGGAACATGACGAGAAGGGAACATGTCATGTGTTTTTGCTTTCTCGTGATAATGTCATTATATCTAAACTGTGCTTAATGTGTCATTTGACTACCAGGCTCCTCAATTAAAGAAAGGGGCTTTTCTTAAGCTCTCCTTACTACTCAAACGTAGGATGTGTTCCTGTTTTTTTTGGTCATGCTTTTCTTTTCTTTAAAAAAGCTTTATTGAATATTTCAGATTTTTTTTCACATAAAAAGGAAAAATGGAACAGTCAGGTAAAAAGGAAAAAAGGAAGGGTTGGGGGTAATGGAATTATTGTTAGTAGGTTAACTCTTTATCAATATCTACTATGTCACCAGGAAAGTGACGGTGTGTATGTGTGTGTGTGATGATGATGATGATTTTCTTGATCCTTGCAAATAGATGGGATGAATTCTCAATATGTTGCCTCATTCTATGGATGCACCCTAGTGTAAACGCTACTGTAAAATCAGTGGATTTGACTGGCTTTATGGGTGTTCAAACAACTTTCATTTTGCCTATGGTGGAGAACAGTATTCAGCAGGTTTTCTGCAAGTTCATAGTTTATGTGGTTTAGAACCTTTGCATTGGCACCATGCAGGCCCATACAATATGATAGAGATGTGAATCTATTCTTATCAATTTATTGCCATACTGTAAAACACCCTCTCCCTATTTGTCATATTGCATCAGAGAACTGTCCTGCTTTTTTCTTTTTCTTTTGCAATTCTAAAGTTGCAAAAGTAGATTTTGCAATGGCCTCTTTCAACCTGCTGCTTCCTGGATTTTGTTATTCATGTTCAGTCCTAATAGCCTACAGGCAGAATCCTGTTTGAATGCCATGTAATTGTGACTTTCTCTAAGCTCACACATGACTGTTGCTTCTGTGAACTTGTGTTCTTCTTTCTCCAGGCTTGCATACAGAGGTATCCAGTGCCTCCATACAAGCAGTGTCCTGGTGACAAAGCAGCTAGTGTATGGGAGGTTTATTTATTTATTTATTACATTTGTTTACCGCCCTTCTGAACCCCGAAGGGGGATTCAGAGTGGTCTCACTGATAGGCAGCAATTCGATGCCATAAAAACATATATACAGTAAAATAGTATATACATTAAAACTAGAGTTTAAAACATATAAACTTTAAAACACATTATTAAAACCATGCAATCCGGAATCATAGCCAAAAAACCGTTCCAGTTGTTATTGCACAAATTTTCCATCTTCACTTGTTGCACTGCATTGTTGGGCAAAGGCTTGGTCTCAGAGCCATGTTTTACTTGCTTTCTGCAGGTCAGGAGAGAAGGGACTGACCTGATTTTCCTGGGGAGGGAGTTCCACAGCCAAGGGGCCACCACTGAGAAAGCCCTGTCTCCACAAAGGAGGCGGAACTGAGAGCAGGGCTTCTGATCAATCATTGTTTTCTGAGTTAGTCAGTGAAACGTTACAAGATCCTTTTTCATACCTAACCAAAACACCTTTTCCCCAACATGCTAGTAATAATCAGGCTAGTAAAGGGATGTGACTGATGGTGGTCAATCCTTATATTGTGAGTATCTCACAGTACTGTGTAGGAACAATTAGGTTAAGCTCTTCACTTCTTGAAGGCAATGCTACCCAATGAAACACTTCTCTTTGATATTCATCCAGTGCCCATTAATATGTATGGTCTGACACAGTTAAACGTTCAAATTATTTTTTAAAATGTCTCTAGTTTTAGAGGGTTGAAGCCTAAAACTAGAGCACAGGAAATAAGACAATAAAATTGTTCCTTTTTTTTCTTCAAGTGTAGTTTTTGCAAGTAAAGTTGATAAAATGGAAATGCTAAGTTGATTAGGAGTCTTCAGAATCAGCAAACATATATAATTTTGTTAAACTCAGCCTACACAAGATACATTAATGTTTAAAAATGCAAATCAATATAATACATTCATTTGAAAACTGCAATTGCAAACTGTTTCTAGACTTATCTGTGTCAGCATGTAAAAATATTTTAGGCACCGGCTCTTCTAATGGAATGGAGTGGACATGGTGTAGTCAACTTGACAAGCTTCTTTTGTGACCAGTAGCCCCAATCCCCATGGGGCTTAAGTATGATTGTCAACTGGAAAGATTCCGTTGTGAGTGAGCCTTCAGCTACTACAGCTAGTAGCATTGGGGAAGATGCAGAGTCAGTAGTCCTGGACTTGGCTGCTTAAGTCTCTGTTCCATAACAGATTTAGTTTTGGCAATAATGTAGAGGCAACTGGTGATGAAATTAGTCTCCTTATCATTTCTTGTTTTGATTTCATATTTTAAAAATTGATTGAAGGTGAAGTTGCAATTTTTAATCTTGGTGTGACTTCCAGAAGGTGCTGGGCAAGAATACTTCGACTCTAGCTGTCCCTGGGTTAACTTCCCATGAAGTAGAAGTTGATTACTGGGGATGCCTGTAATCTGAATGTCATTGATTACGCAATGAGTTTGACTATGACCTACAAGACATCTTCTACCTTTGTGATTCTGTGATCTTATTAATTAAATTGATCTATAGTCATAGGGTTGAAAGGGTTAGAACTAAGAGTTATCAATTCATATCTGAGGAAAAGAAACAAGGAACTCATTTATAGTGCAATCCTGTCTATGTGTATTCGGGATAAAATCTAATTGAATTTGGTGGGTTTTACTTTCAGAGAAGTGGGTATGGGATTGTAGCCTTAGACACAAATTACATCTCCTTCACATAAATCATGAATAAATAAACCATGTGTGAATAAATCATCTTCCTGACTCCAAACATGAGTCTGATGGATATGACTTAACTGAGCTTCTATATATAGAGACAAAAAGGAAATGAGAAAGCAGGCAGTGGTATCTCATCCAAGATCAGATCAGTTGCAATAGCTCAAGATGTTCAAAATGTAACCCTTTAGGGAACAGATTCAAATCCACAGTCTTCTGGTTTCAATAACCCATTCTAATGAGGGCGCAAGAGCAGCATTTATGTTGTATATTTTCTTTATATTCAGTGTGCTTCATATTAGGACTATGTGCATGTTTTGCCCAAAGCCTGAATACTAGACCAGATCAACCTGATATCCTCAGAGTCAAATCAGGTTATGATTTTCACCTTCCCAAAGCATTCCACTATTTTCTTGGACTCTGTGGGATAACGGGCACTTCAGGATGGCAGGAGGAGGCCTAGGGAAGTCCTAGAAGTGTTTTAGCCCCTCCCCAGTAAAGAACGGTTTGTAGTGTGGTAAATCCAAAATTATTTGAAGGCACACAACAACAAAAGAAGCAATGGAATGGCTTTAATCAATAGTTTGACAAGTGTTTGAAACATTTTTTGACCATTCCAATTTTAACATTTGTGAGGAGGGTTTCTGTATAGTGTGGTGGATGTTATATATTCCTGTGTTTGTATGTGATGTCACTGGAGTTCTATCTTTCTGTGTTTTCCACTTTTCCCTTTTGCTAAGCTTGCATAGCTCCCTCCATCCCTCAAATCAATGTGAAAAGACATATGAGAGTTCTATGTGTGCATTATTTATATACTGGTTAGTTTTAGAAACATTTCTTCTCATTTTCCTTCTTCTCCCCCTTCTTTTCTGGAGCCATGTTTCTGCCTCCGTGTGCAAATTTGTGTGTCATTGGCATACCAATAGCACTACACCCATGCCACCAGATGATCTCTCCCTGTAGTTTCATGTAGGTTTTAACAGCTTTGAGGTTTAGTAACAGTATTATTGTTTCAGGAAAGTTTTAATAGCAACGTTATGATACAGCAGTGATACAGTCTCCAGTGGTTCCTTGTATCCCATCAGATTTAAAAATTTTTGTGTAATTTATCCATTTTATCCATAGATACTGGTTCCACAAAGACACGGTTTGCAGCAAGGAGAGTTGAAATAAGATGCTGTGTTGGTTGTAGACTTCGGATTTCAGATAAAATCTGTCAGAGATACAAAAACATCTTGAGTAAATTGAATGTTACTAAGTAAAACCACTTAAGCATTTCTAGAAATATTTCAGTGTGGATTCTTCTTTCTTTCGAGACAACTGTCAAAATATTAGCATCTCAGCTGGAAGGAAACTCTGTTTGTTAGAAGCTTTTCAACAAGTGCATGGATGGCCTGCCTGGAAGATAGCTCCTTATCATGCTAAGCTGTTATAGCACTATATTGCTATAGCACTATGCATTATATTGTAGAATCCTGTGGCTTATAGTTTAGTGAGGCCCAAGAGCTCTCTGGCTGATAATTCTCAATCCCAGGATACCATAGGATGTCACCATGCATATAACAGTATGGTGTGCCATGTAGCATCGTTTGATAGTGTATCTTTTCATCTAGTATATTTTAGAAGATGTATTATAAGCTGAAGAGTGGACACATCTACCAGGAGGTTGGGTAATGACTTCAACTTATGGTCGTCTATCCACTTAGACTAGGGCTATCACCTTGATTACAACAATAATTCATTTAAAATATTCAAAAGACTACATACTTATTGCTTCAGGGTCACCGACACTCAACATGGAAATATAGCCTCCAGTTTAGGAATTCAGAAGTGCACTGGCCAGCTGTCCTTGAGTGTCCTCAGCCAAATTTAATGGGTAGTTGATTTGAAGGCACACAATAACAAAACCAGGCCAATCTCACACTAGCTATGTTTTCAGTCCTTCTTACAATTACAGAGGTTGGCAGGGAGAAAGGGAATTATGGCTTGGGGATATTATATAAAGCAGAAGGGGGAATTTGACAATGGTTGATGGGGCTAGTGTGCCTGTGTCCGTCCATCGTGTCCCCCCCAAACTATTTGTTGCTGCTGGAGGCCTCTAAGAATTGTAATGTTACACACAGAAGCATTTCCAAAGTCTTTTCTGCTCTCTAAACAAAATCAGAAGTGATCTGTGATTATGATTGGTTTCAGTTATTATTATCATCATTATTATTTAGGCTAATTTTGCTTATTTTCAGTGATAATGTGGCCACAATCAAGCCTCAAAGCTCAAAAAGCCATCCCCCACCCACCATAAGAACATAAGAACATAAGAAGAGCCATGCTGAATCGGACCTCAGCCCATCTAGTCCAGCATTCTGTATCACACAGTGGCCCACCAGTTGTACACGGGGATCTCGAGCAGAAGGGAGGGCAAAACCCTGACCTGCTCCCGACCCCCCCACAACCAGTACCCAGGGAAATCCTGCCTACCTCAACCAACTCTGAGGTGGCACTTGAATGTCCTTTTCAGTAACTACCGATACACTTGGTATCCATGAATCTGTCTAATCCTGCCTTGAAGTTGTTCAGGCTGACAGCTGTCACAACCTCTTCTGGAAGTGAGTTCCATAACCCAATGACCCTCTGGGTGAAGAAATATTTCCCTTTATTAGTCCTAATTTTCCTACCTTGGAGCTTCAGGGAGTGCCCTCTGGTTCTAGTGTTTTGTGACAAAGAAAATAATTTTTCTTTATTCACCTTTTCTATCCCATGCATGATTTTATACACTTCGATCAAGTCACCTCTTAAACGCCGTCTTTCAAGGCTGAAAAGACCAAGGCGTTGCAACCTGGTGTCATAAGGGAGCCGCTCCATCCCTTGGATCATTCTTGTTGCCCTTTTCTGTACCTTTTCCAGTTCCGTTATATCCTTCTTAAGGTGCGGAGACCAGAATTGTACACAGTACTCCAAATGTGGCCTTACCATAGATTTGTAGAGAGGTAATACAACATTTGCTGACCTATTTTCGATTCCCTTTCTGATCATGCCTAGCATAGAATTTGCTTTTTTCACTGCTGCAGCGCACTGGGTTGACATCTTCATTGAGCTGTCCACCAAAACCCCAAGATCCCTTTCCTGGTTTGTCTCGAAAGCTTTGACCCCATCAGTTGATAAGTGTAGTTGGGGTTCTTTGCCCCGATGTGCATGACTTTACACTTGTTTAGGTTAAAATGCATTTGCCACTTTGTTGCCCATTCACTCAATTTCGAGAGATCTTTCTGGAGCTCTTTACAGTCAGTTTCATTTTTAACTACCCTGAACAGTTTAGTGTCATCTGCAAACTTTGCTACCTCAGAATTCACTCCTACTCCAGATCGTTTATGAATAAATTAAAAAGTAACGGACCCAAAACTGAACCTTGGGGTACGCCACTTCCCACCTCTTTCCACCCAGAGAAGTGTCCATTTATTACCACCCTTTGTTTCCTACAGTTTAGCCAGGTTCCAATCCAGGACAAGACCTGTCCCCTGATTCCATGGCTGAAGAGCTTATTTAGGAGCCTTTGGTGAGGGACTTTGTCAAAAGCCTTTTGAAAGTCAAGGTAAACAATATCAATTGGGTCCCCTTTATCTATGTGTTTATTTACACCCTCAAAGAATTCTAACAAGTTAGTAAGACATGATTTGCCTTTGCAGAAACCATGTTGATTTTCTTTCAGCAATGCCTGTTCTTCTATGTGCCTAGTAATTTTTTCTTTAATAATGGTTTCCATCATTTTGCCTGGAACTGAGGTTAAACTGACTGGTCTATAATTTCCTGGATCACCTCTGATCCTTTCTTGAAGATCGGTGTTACATTTGCCTCCCTCCAGTCCTCGGGTACAGTGCCTGATCTTAGAGAAAGGTTATATATCTTAGCTAGAAGTTCAGCAATTTCACACTTGAGTTCCTTAAGAACTCTGGGGTGGATGCCGTCTGGACCTGGTGATTTGTTGACGTTTAGTTTAGTAAGGCATATGAGAACATCCTCCTTGTTTATCTCTATCTGTTTTAATTCTTTTAATTCCCTCCCTGAAAAAACTGACTCAGCTGAAGGCATATGTTGTCTGTCCTCCTGTGTGAAAACGGAGGCAAAGAAGTCATTTAGCCGCTCAGCAATCTCTTTGTCTTCGCTGATTTTCCCTTACATTGTCGTCGAGTGGCCCAACTGCTTTTCTAGTTGGGTTCCTGCTTCTGATGTACTTAAAGAAGTTTTTGTTGTTTTTTTAATATTCTTTGCTATGTGTGCCTCAAAATCTCTCTTGGCTTTCCTGACTGTTGCTTTGCATTTAGTTTGCCAGAGCTTGTGTTCCTTTCTGTTCTCCTCGGTAGGAAGAGCCTTCCATTTCTTAAATGAGTTTTTCTTTTTTCCAATCACATCTTTTACTTCATTTGTAAGCCATACTGGTGTCCTTTTGGACTTTCCATGCCTCTTTCTTTTTATTGAATGCATTTTAGTTCGGCCTGTTTTAAGGTATTTTTAAACAGTTTCCAAGCATTTTGAGGGATTTGATTTTTTTACTGCTCCTTTTAGTTTGTTCTTTACAATTTTTCTCATTTTGGTGAAATTCCCTTTGTGAAAATTTAAGGTCTCTGTGTTAGTTTTTACTGACAGTTTGCTATCCAAACTTAAGTTGAAGGTTATTGTGTTGTGGTCACTGGTACCTATGGGCTCAGTTACAAGGACATCTTGAACGAGATCTTGTTCATTAGTTAGCACCAAGTCCAGGATCCCCTTTCCCTGGTTGGTTCCATGACCATCTGCTCAAGGGAATAATCAGCTAGCATGTCGAGGAACCTTGTCTCTCTTTCATGCGTAGAACAAGAATTTGGCCAATCTATTTGGGGATAGTTGAAGTCCCCCATTATGACTAATGTATTTCTTTTTGAGGCCTGTTTAACTTCATTTTCCAGATAGCAGTCTGCCTCTGGAGTTTGGTTGGGAGGGCGATAGCAGATCCCTAGTGCTAGATTAGTTTTTTGTCCTGGGACTTTTATCCACAATGTTTCTGTAGGTGAGTTTGAAATGTCTTGAAGTTCTAATTCATGAGATTCTAGCTCCTCATTTATGTACAGGGCCACACCGCCACCATTTTTCCCTCTCCTGTCATTCCTGTACAGTTTATAACCTGGAATCTTTGTGTCCCATTTGTTTTCCTCCGTCCACCAGGTTTCTGTTATGCCAATAATATCAATATTTTTATCCTTTGCCAAATATTCCAACTCCCCTATTTTTGTTCGAAGGCTTCTAGCGTTTGCGTACAGACATTTATATTTATTTCTCTGGTGCACTTTCAACTTTGGCTGTTTGTGAGAATTTGTAGAAGGCCTACCATGTCCTACCTCTCGACTACTACTATCTATCTTTTCTGTTGACTCAGCCATTTGTGTATGGAGTTCGTCCCCTCCATACTTGGCATTTCACCCTCTCGAACCGGAAGCTGCCCAGCTCCTGTCGACTTTCCCTAGGAATCAGTTTAAAAGCTGCTCTGAAATCTTTTAATATTAGTCGCCAGCAGTCTGGTTCCATTTTCGTTCAAGTGTAACCCGTCCCTTTTGTACAGGTCTGGCTTTCCTGAAAATGTTCCCCAGTTCCTAACAAATCTAAAACCTTCCTCTCGACACCACTGCCTCATCCACGCATTGAAGCTCCTGAGCTCTGCCTGTCTGGCTGACCCTGCGCGTGGAACCGGTAGCATTTCTGAGAATGCTACCTTTGAGGTGCTGGACCTTAATCTTCTACCCAGCAACCTAAATTTGGCTTCCAGGACCATCCGCTTAGCCTTCCCAATGTCATTGGTACCAACGTGTACCACGACCACTGGCTCCACCCCAGCACTATCTACCAGCCTATCTAGATGCCTCGTAATGTCCGCGACCTTTGCACCCGGCAGGCAATTTACCATGCGGTCATCACCAAACTGCTATAGTTGTATAGTTCTGTTCTGCACATTGCCACTGCTCTACATATCCAGCATCTCTCACCTAAACAGTGGAATAAAACTATTATAGTCCTCTCCAGTCTCCATTTGCTAACCCCAAATGATCAAAGTTCAAAGTATGCCCTTTATTAAATTGCATTTGTTTATTAAAATATTTAGATTTGACTCCATATCAATAGAGATTAGCTCAGGATGCAAAAACAAAGTAACTTGAAACAGAGTAAATCAGTGTGAAACATTGTTGATAATAGTGCATAATATATCTCAACACTGCAATCTTATTTGGCCCCCAAATGCATTCTTTGGATATATAAAATCTTCACAGATACCAATCAAGGTTAGATAAATGCTAAAATGCTCCTGGTAGCTGTAAATGAGGCAGATATGAGGATCTCCTCAACAATTCCCTGAGTTGGTCAATGTAATGATGTTGATTATTTGTGTGTAAATGTTGTGTGACATGTGTTAAAATGTATGTTGTTTTGAATGTTCTATGGTTTGTTTCTGTGGGTGAAACAGAAGGGAGGCATGGCAGAAGCTTAGAAGAGCTGTCGCCATGGCAACCAGGGCTAGAGGCTAGTAGAATGTTCAGGTTTGAATTCTACAGTTGGAAAAGAGCGGGAAGCCAACTGCCAAATGAGAGGGGGAGGAGTTATGTTCTAGTTGAGAGTGTCCTAAGGACTGAAAGAGAACGGTCCAGTGTTAGTGTGTGTCTTAAGGTCTGCTAGTGAGCAGTCCAGTTAAAGGGTATAGAGACCCTAGTTAAAGTTGCAGGGGTTTATAGAGGTTTAGTGGAAACCCTATAATAGGTCCCCATTGTGTTATGTAACAGAAAAAGTTGTGCCTCTAAGGAAGTTTGAAACCAACCAAGATTGTACCCATTTGTGTCAAAATAAATTGCATCTTAAAAGGAAAACACCTCTCCTGAATCTTTTATTGGTGGTGGCCCTCAAAGTCAGTGGTCAGCCGGATAAATGGTGGCAGCGTCCACAGCAAGAGACTTCCAGTTGATATTATCCCGAAGTTGCAGAGCCAGTTCCAGTGATGACTGAGATCCTCGGCTCAGGATGCAGTCTTATCAAAAGCTTCAGTTAGAGAGACCAGTCCAGGAGGAGGTATCTACAGAGTTTACGGGAGGCGAAATGGAGATGGCAAGAGTTATCGCTCAAGACAACCTTGCAGCAGCACAGCAGAAACAGAAGACCTGGTATGATCAATCAGCCCTGATGGAAAGAGAGAGATCCTTCTTACTATCCACAAACTAATGGCGTTGGTGATAAAGTACTATATTTGATCCCAAGGAAAGAGTCAACAAACTTCAATTGAAATGGACAGGACCATGGACAGTTGTTAAGCGTGCCAGCAGAGTTAACTACTTGATACAAGAATTACAATCAGGACTGGAAAAACTCGCTTAAACCTTATGTTGAAAGATCAGTAGATGTATGTATAATAGTTAATGAAGGTGTAAATGGATCGTTTCATTTCTGGGAAGGGAATAGGAAGGCTGACAAGAGTGTGAGTCAGGTAAAGCTTGATGAAGGGCTGACTTGCAAACAGCAGGAGCAACTTAGAGAACTGCTCCATAAGTATAAAAATTTGTTTTCGGATTTACCGGGAAGAGTAGAAGGGGTGCAACATCAAATTATAACAGGAGACGCCTTACCCATTGCGTCTACTCCCTATCGAGTCACAGGGAAACTTGTGGAGTGTGTTGATAGAGAAGTTCAGGAAATGCTGGATATGGGGATTATAGAACCATCCAGTAGTCCTTGGGCATCACCCGTCGTGTTAGTTCAAAAACCAGACAACACAATAAGGTTTTGTGTTGATTATAGACGGTTAAACGAGGTGACGCAAACCGATACATACCCTATGCCAAGGTTAGACGACCTGTTAGAAAAAATGGGGAGAGCCAATTACATCAGTAGCCTAGATCTCACCAAGGGTTTTTGGCAGATACCAATGGATCCCAGAGACCGGGAGAAAACGGCCTTTAGAACCCATAAAGGGTTACATCAGTTCAATGTCTTGCTAACGGCATTATTTTTAATTCACTCTGGACAGAGAGAATTAAAAATAATTTCGGGAGGAAGGAAGGTAATGTAATGATGTTGATTATTTGTGTGTAAATGTTGTGTGACATGTGTTAAAATGTATGTTGTTTTGAATGTTCTATGGTTTGTTTCTGTGGGTGAAACAGAAGGGAGGCATGGCAGAAGCTTAGAAGAGCTGTCGCCATGGCAACCAGGGCTAGAGGCTAGTAGAATGTTCAGGTTTGAATTCTACAGTTGGAAAAGAGCGGGAAGCCAACTGCCAAATGAGAGGGGGAGGAGTTATGTTCTAGTTGAGAGTGTCCTAAGGACTGAAAGAGAACGGTCCAGTGTTAGTGTGTGTCTTAAGGTCTGCTAGTGAGCAGTCCAGTTAAAGGGTATAGAGACCCTAGTTAAAGTTGCAGGGGTTTATAGAGGTTTAGTGGAAACCCTATAATAGGTCCCCATTGTGTTATGTAACAGAAAAAGTTGTGCCTCTAAGGAAGTTTGAAACCAACCAAGATTGTACCCATTTGTGTCAAAATAAATTGTTTGCATCTTAAAAGGAAAACACCTCTCCTGATTCTTTTATTGGTGGTGGCCCTCAAAGTCAGTGGTCAGCCGGATAAATGGTGGCAGCGTGGTCAAGTGGTCACTGAGAAGTTTTAAAACTCCAGTCAGTTAAATGGTGAAGGGGTGAGACAGTACCCTGCCAATAAACGTGAAGTTGCTGAGGTAACTCGAGGGGTTTCCTTGATTGGAGGTCAGCAGTGTGGACATAGAAAGATTGTCCAGTCTGAGGCCGGTCAAGAAGTGGAGTGGTCACATATTGGCGGCAGCGGTGGGATCTTTAAGAGAGGGTCCACCCTGTCCAGCCGGTTGATTTGAACGTAGCTTCACCGCAGTCATTGGTCATATATCATGCCAAAATGTGCTTCGGTATCATGAAAAAACTTGAGTTTTTTTTTGTGAGAAACCCTGAAGCCATCTATATTTGATTAGTGGTATGTCCAAACTGAGACAGATAGTCTTATTGAATGGACATGGACCATGTTCAAACCTTGATGAACCTGGATTCCCCCCACCCTCATCAATTCTAGTTTAGATTAACTACAATTAGGGTGCCCCATGCAGGTATGCCAGAGGAAGGGGTGAGAGGGAGGAGTGCATAAGCCTAAACCAAAAGTGTTACAGAAAAAGTGTATTTATTGAACGAGTCCACACTATATTGTTTGCATTAGCAGTACTCCTTAGCTGAAGTTCCAGTTGCCCCAGGTGAGCAGCACATACCAATTACTCATCCCTCATTGTATTCATTCTGCACTACATCCTTACCGACATCAGTAAGTATGTCTGTTTCAAGGTCTAGAAGTGCATTCTCCTTCTCTTCTGGGAACAAATGAGAAGACAATCAAACAGAAGTTCAAGACTCCTGACCCTTCACAGAGATTCCAGTTTTTAAGATGGAAAATGAAACTTATAAATTAGCCCATGGAACACCTTTTTCAACGTCCTCTCCATGAAGGCAAACTAAAAACCTGCTCTTTAGATGTGACACTTGACTGATCTGTGGTGCCTAATTAGGCTGAACAAGGACTAATTCCCAACTTCTTCCCCATTTTCCCCAAAGTGTTTCTTAGCAATTTCCTTTTAAAAAAGTAGTTCAGAGAGTTCATTTTTCTTTGTCCAGCTACACAGCCAATTTAATCTAGAAAGGCTTCATTGGGTAGTACTCTCATAGCTGTGAGATCTAAGGAATTCTTATGATGAAATGTATATATTGTTATCTAGCTTATTTTTATGCTTTAAAATATATACCTTCTAGAATAATAATAATAAGGTATATTACTAGAATAATAATATTCTCATCCTCTTCATTATGCCCATCTTTCCTCTAAGTTTGGAACTCAAGAAGGCTTACAAATTAAAATGATTTCAGCAGAATTAAAAACACAAAAGTCAATATTAAAATAAAATCAAATTATTAAGAAGATTAAAACAATCCAAAATGCATAGTTAAAATGTCAAAAAACAATATAATTTTAAAAACATTGCAGCATTGTCTTAAAAGCCTTTTCTTTTTAATGAATATGTGATCTGCCTAATAATAATTTGCCATTATTTCTTTGCACATACCACTGCACAATTCTCCCATTTAGAGAACATGGCAACACAATTCTACTCAACACAAACACACATTTTCATGCATTGCACCTGACAGTACAAATGATGTGGGATCAGCTTTTTAACCTTTCTCAACTTTTACTCACTTTTCATAAAATCATAGAGTTGGAAGAAACCACAAGGGCCACCCAGTCCAACCCCCTGCCATGCAGGAAAAGCACAATCAAAGTACCCCTGACAAATGGTCATTCAGCCCCAAATTGTAGCTAGAATTACAAAGACTAGAAAGCCTAACTCTTGATAACTGCTGCTTAAAGGTAAAGCTAGAAGACTAAAATAGTCCTCATAATATTTTTGTTGCTGATAATGTTTCTATATCCACTGAATACTCATGAAGCAATTAGGCCCTATCAGAACTGTGACTGTTTTCACTGGAGTGAAGAATGAATTTTTAACTAAGCATACGCATACATAGCATTTATACATAGCTTTCAAAATCCTCATTGAAAAGTTGATTACTATCAAATTACTACCTTTTGGATAAAATTATATTTCTCTCCATAGCTGCTGATCAAATAGAATAAATTAAAGCTGCTTCATAAATGGCACTTTAATTTGTTATCACAGTTCAAAGGGAACCTCGATAATTCCACAGAAGAAGGTAGTTTTATCTCAAGCATAGGACTGCTCCTTCATTCTCCTACAACACTAATGGAATCTGTGACAATTGGATTGTCTGCACTGGCCCAAAACCACTGCAAATGGACTGCTAACAGTCTTCACAGTGCACAGTAGCTTTGGGTTGGGTCCCCCCCCCCCCACCTTAAAGTGACTTTGCACCACTTTTGCTTGGAAACTCTGGAGTATCCTGTTATACTCTGGACAGTGGACCTGAGTACAATTTGACTGGATCCACTGTCCAAATGGACATCACTCTTTCCCTGAGCTGCTCAACTGGCTGGGAGTAGTGGCAACAGTGATACATAGGAGGACACAGCTCATGTAATACCAGGCCATCTGGACAAACATGCTTCAAGGGTAAATTTACACTGGGCTAATTTTCCTGGTGTAGACATCATCTATATCTACTGCTACTATTATTATGAATATCATCACCATATTCCTTATCCCAATGATGCTAACTTGGTGGATCACTTTCTCCCTTTTCCATTGTTATAGATGAAAGAACTATGTTTTTATTCTTGGACAGAATTCTGCAGAAGTCTATGTTTTTTATTTTATTTTTTCATATCAGGAGTGACTTGAGAAACTGCAAGTCGCTTCTCGTATGAGGGAATTGACCGCCTGCAAGGACGTTGCCTAGGGGACGACCGGATGTTTGATGTTTTACCATCCTCATGGGAGGCTTCTCTCATGTCCCCGCATGGGGAGTTGGAGCTGACAGAGGGAGCTCAACCCGCTCTCCCCAGATTCGAACCGCTGACCTGTCAGTCAGCAGTCCTCATGGTTTAACCTATTGCACCACCGGGAGCTCTGTGGTTTTTGATGTCCTCATTGGATTTAGCAAAACAACTGAATGAGGGTCTCGAAACTGAAATAATTCAGCAATATTTTTTGTGAATTATTAGCTTTCCTATCTCATTCTGTGAACAATCTTCACATGGATTTGGTCCATGATTATTTTTTTTAAAAAACCACACTATTTCTCATTCTCTCTCTGTGTGTGTGTGTGTGTGTGTATTTATTTTTGTAGTTGCTGAATCTCCCTCTAGTCTTTATAGGTCTCATTTATTATATGATCAGCGCTGAGTGCATCCTAAGTCCTTATGGATAAGCAGTGATTTTTAATTTACAGAACATCTGGTCTTTAAAATTCTCTCTAGATGTGAATGATAGCCGGAACAAACCACTTATGACTTATCAAAATTATTACAATGATTTATTGAGGGCAGGTTACTTCTTATAGACACAGAGTTCATCATGAAAGCTTGGAAGATAGTTATTCTCTGAGGTTGAAAATATTAGCACAATATTTGTGTTCTAAAAATTGATGTGGGTTGGATTCTAATGTAACTTCATACAAATCCATAAATAAATCATTAAATCCAACAAAGCACATATTAATTAAGAATCACTACAATGCGATGTAGTGCAAAGCAACCATTTTTATATCTTATCAATTATCAATATAGGTGACATCATTTAAAAGTGGGGGAGAGATGGTCTCCTTGAGATTTTATGTTATTTTATCTTCTTTCTGCTATGAAATGGCTACAATTGTTACAAATCTGTTTCTAAAGGAGGAGACAAAAGAAAAGGGTCAGTTGCATAGAACTGTGTGGAAGGCATTGTGATTACTTAATGACGTCCCCAAGGAAATGTGTTCCCTCTGAGGGCCTCGTCATCTCAAGGTAGCATATTCCATAGACCATCTGCTTTTACATAGCTTTCATGGAATGTGCAATGTTTTCCAAATACTCAAATTTAGTATGTAATAGACTTGCAACAATTTGTGGTGAATATTTGCTATAGATGTTGCAGAAACAGCAGACATGTTCATATTTTTATTTTTAAAAATCTGGTTCTATGTGTTGATGGTCATGCTTTCCAGTGGAACAAGTTTTATTAGTTAGTGACAGGCATGTGACTGACGTGCTGCTAAAATGTAAGAGTGAGATGTACATCAACACGTAAGTCTGTTGCCAAAACTTTCCTACTGTGTTCTATGATGTCTTTGGATAAGACACATTGAGAGCATAAATTGGAGTGGTGTTTTTGGAAAACATGATCATGAAAAGTCTGTTCAGCTACTGATGAAGACACTCAGAATATTGGGAAAGGGTATTCAAGTGCTTTTAACAATGGTCCAGAATAGCATCACTCAAAATATACATGGCCGGATCTTTACCTCATTTGTTACGGATACACTGCAACAGATGCTTTCCTAAACATAGGCGTGGGATGAAGAAGGTGTATCTTGTAGACGTGTGCATGGATATTTTTTCCTTAGTTTCTTCCGTTTCCTTTAGTGCCTTCGGTACTTCAGGAGCCCTCTCCGTTGGCGCCCCCTTGCAGTGGGGGAGAGGCTTGCGTACCCTAGTGAAGTTGTGAGCTATGCTGGCGGTGGCATAATAGCCGGCGGTAGGGCCTCCCATACCAGACAGGTCACAACCGAAGGGTCTGACAAAGAGTGTCAATGGGCAGGATGGGCTCTCTAGCCTTTTGGCAACCATCCTAAGAGAAGGAAAACTCTGATTTCAAACCCGGGCAGATGGTGCTCGTCTAACCCTGTAAGGTCAACCATCTAAGAGAAGGAAACTCGAACCAAACCTACGACCTGAGGACCTCGCTGCCACCGTCCAAGCTTGATAGGCCCTGGCAGATGAACCTTTGGTTTAAAGGGTGAGGCCAGTTCTGTGCACGCTGCGCTCCACCAGAAAAATCCATTGCACAGGCTCGAAGGACACATCCAACTTCCGAAAAAGCCCTGTAGCGATAGGCGAGGGACGAAACGGTAGGTGTAAAGATGCACTGGAAGCCGCAGACCCAACCCTGCATGCAGGCGGTTCAGGACTTTGGTCGCTCGAGACTGACCCGGGAGATGACAGTCTTGTTCGGCAGCATCCTGAACGACCAAGCAGCCTTTTAAGGAGAGCACTGCTTGCTCCGTATGGAGAGGGGCCTAGAAAAGGTGGCCTAACGAAAGCTCATCCCCGTCTACCTGGTTGGCTAGCGCGGCCAAGCGGGCATCTTCCGATGCGGTCGAACAAAGACAAAGAAACAAAGGCCAACACCTGCCTGCAAAGGTGCAAATAGACTGACACTTGCATGCTGGAACATCAGAACCATGCAAGATTCTGCAGATAGTGGACGTCCTGAGCGTCGTTCTGCTCTAATAGCCCATGAACTATCACGGCTTAACATTGACATCGCTGCTCTTAGTGAAGTTCGTCTCCATGAGGAAGGCAGCCTTAAAGAACACGGTGCCGGCTACACACTCTACTGGTCTGGCAAACCCAAAACTGAGAAACATCTTTCAGGAGTAGGCTTTATGATTAAAAACTCCATCGCCTCTAAACTCGAGACGTTGCCGACAGGTCACTCTGATCGCATTATCTCCTTACGCCTCCCACATGCTGTTCTCTTCAGTATATATGCCCCAACTATGCAAGCTGACCCTGTGGAGAAAGACAAATTCTACTCAGACCTACGCCACCTCATACAAAAGGTCCCTGCAGAAGATAAAATCATTATCCTTGGTGATTTCAATGCCAGAGTAGGAAAAAACTTTGAAGCCTGGAAAGGTGTATTAGGCAAGCACGGTGTTGGAAACTGTAATGATAATGGGCGCCTTCTGCTAGAGTTTTGTGCAGAACAGCAGCTGACTATTACAAACACCATCTTTCAGCAGAAAGATAGCTTGAAGACCACCTGGATGCATCCCCGATCCAAGCAGTGGCACCTCATTGACTATGTTTTAGTGCGCCAGAGAAACATTCGTGATGTCCGTCATACTCGAGTGATGCCCAGTGCAGAATGTCAAACAGACCATCGCCTTGTAAGATGTAAACTAAATCTACACCTTAAGCTCAAACCAAAGATGGGTGGCATCTTAAAGAGGAGACTCCAAGTCAACAGTCTTCAACAGGCTGTTGTGAGAGACAACTTCCAGGTAAATCTGCAAGCAAAACTTGAAGTCCACCCTACAGATTCTTCTCCTACAGCGCTCTGGCAACACATCAAAAACAGTATCCTGCAGTCTGCTGAAGAATCCCTAGGATTCTCCCTTAAGAAAACCAAGACTGGTTTGATGAAAACAACCAAGAGATCCAGGAGCTGTTGGCAAAGAAGAGAACCACTCACCAGGCATTCCTCGCCCAGCCATCTTGCCATGTAAGAAAAGCAGCCTTTCGTCTCGCATGTAGTAAACTCCAACAAAAACTCAGAGACATCCAGAACAAGTGGTGGATTGATTTATCAGAAAAGACACAACGCTGTGCAGATCTCGGTGATCACAGAGGTTTTTATGAAGCTCTCAAAGCAGTGTTTGGACCTACGTATCAGGTCCAAAGCCCCTTATACAGTACAGATGGTCAAACACTAATCACTGATAAAACCTCCATCCTGAACCGATGGGCTGAACATTTTCAGGGTCTCTTTAATGCCAGCCGAGTAGTCCAAGGTTCAGCTATCCAACACATGATACAACAACCAATGAAAAATGAACTGGACACAGCTCCCACTCTGGAAGAGACCATTGAGGCCATACAGCAGTTGAAAATGGCAAGGCAGCCGGGATCGATGGAATCCCACCTGAAGCTTGGAAACAGGGAGGTCATGTACTGCATGCTAAATTCCACGAGCTCCTTGTGAGTTGCTGGGGAAAAGGTGAACTGCCATCAGATCTCCGAGATGCAGTTATCATCACCCTGTATAAGAAAAAGGGAACAAAATCCGATTGCTCAAACTATCGAGGTATAACACTGCTCTCCATTGCTGGAAAAATCCTTGCAAGGATACTCCTGAACAGATTAGTTCCGGCTATTGCAGAAGAACTTCTCCCTGAAAGCCAATGCGGCTTCAGAGCAAATAGGAGCACCACAGATATGGTTTTTGCCCTTAGACAACTGCAAGAGAAATGTAGAGAGCAGAACAAAGGACTCTATGTAACATTTGTCGACCTCACCAAAGCCTTCGACACTGTGAGCAGGAAAGGTCTGTGACAGATCCTGGAACGTCTAGGATGTCCCCCCCAAGTTCCTCAAAATGATTGTCCTGTTACATGAGGGCCAGCACGGTCAAGTCAGATATGGCGATGCTCTCTCGGAGCCCTTTCTCATAACTAATGGAGTGAAACAAGGTTGTGTTCTTGCACCAACCCTATTTACAATCTTCTTCAGCATGATGCTCCAAAGGGCTATGGCAGACCTACAAGAAGAAGACGGCATATATATACGCTATCGTACTGATGGTAGCTTGTTCAACTTAAGCCGTCTGAGGGCTCGCACTAAGACTCTAAACTATCTAGTCCGTGAGCTACTTTTTGCTGACGATGCTGCCCTTGTCGCCCATTCAGAAGCAGCCCTGCAGCGCTCACATCCTGCTTTGCAACAGCTGCAGAGCTGTTTGGGCTGGAAGTCAGCCTGAAGAAAACAGAAGTCCTCTACCAGCCCGCACCACAGGAAGAACACCACCATCCTCACGTCAGCATAGGCACATCTGTGCTTAAGTCCGTTCAGCAGTTCACCTACCTGGGAAGCATCATCTCTTCAGACGCCAAGATTGACAAGAGATAGATCATAGATTATCAAAGGCATATAGTGCATTCGGAAGGCTTCACAAAAGAGTCTGGAGCAACAAGCACCTGAGACAAAGCACCAAAATCAGTGTGTACAGAGCTATCATACTGTCCATTCTCCTCTATGGGTCTGAAACATGGGTCACCTATCGCCAACACCTACGACTCCTCGAGCGCTTTCATCAGCGCTGTCTTCGCACAATCCTAAATATACACTGGACCGACTATGTGACGAATGTTGCTGTCCTTGAGCAAGCAGGGATCACCAGCATTGAGGCCATGCTATTGAGAACACAGCTGCGCTGGGCAGGACACGTCTCTAGGATGGAGGACCACCGCCTCCCAAAGATACTACTCTACGGTGAACTCGCCACGGGTCAGCGCAAGAGAGGCGCCCCAAAAGAGATATAAGGACTCCTGAAACAACATCTCAGGCTTGGCCAGATTGATCACCAACAATGGTCCACCCTGGCCTCACATCGGGAGGCATGGAGAAGCACTATCCACAATGCTGCGGCCTCTTTCGAGAAGACACGCCGAATGGGTCTCGAAGAGAAACGACAACGCAGAAAGAACCGCAACTTGGAAAAACATCACCCAAGGAGACTTTCTGCTGCGCTTTCTGCAACCGAACTTGCCTATCTCAGATTGGCCTTTTTAGTCATCAACGCGCTTGTAAAAAGCGTGGGATGAGTCCTTCCTGAATCTTCGTTCGCGAAGTAATGCCGAGAGAGAGACTTCAGGAGCTCGTAATGGTAAGGGCCCTCCTGGTAGGAAAACTCACCCGACACGGATGGGTCCTCCCCCCTATTTTGCATCACAGTTGAATCTTTTTTATTTTCCTTTAATTTTCCTGATTCTTTTTATTTAGTGGGACTGAGTGGGAGTTGGGGACCTGAGGGACAGTGGGTGGGGTGTGCATTTGGGGGCTTTCACCCTTTTAGCTTCTTTTCCTCATTCCCTTCCTTTCTTTCAGGAAATGCCTCTAAAAGATTATTAATAAAAATAGTAAGAAGAATCCCAGCAAACAAAAAGAGAAACCTATCTCTCCTCTAGAGTAGAAAATAGAAACAGCTTTAAGGAAGCAAAACCCCAAACAGAAAGGAAATTGCAACCTTGCAGGCAAGTGAGGGGATTTTTAAGGTAGTCCAGGGAGAATAGCTCGACTGAGTTCCTGGTCATAGCTCTTCCTTCTCTGGGCCTCCTTAGAATTTCTTGGAAAGCTGCTGATGCTGGAAGAGAAGAAAGTGCATGCACTCATGCCTCTCCTCTAGAGTAGAACAGCATTAAGAAGCAGTAAACCCAGTCTCCTCCTCTACAAACAGAAGGGAAAGGATCCAGAAACTTAAGAGTGGTAACTAATCCTTTTTTAAAGCCTGTGGGAAGTTTTCACCCAAGAATGGGCGCGATCAGTGTTTCCCAACCAGTGTGCCGGGGCACACTGGTGTGCCGTGAGCAATCATCAGGTGTGCCGTGGGAAATTGGAACCTCCATTGGGGGGGGGGAGTCTAGTGTGTCAAAGTATAAAAACCCTAAGAAACCTACCCCAATAAAGGCACAAAATTACAACCACCCCTCCCCACCCGTTGTCTACTTGGTCCCTCCCTCTCCATGCATTGGGAAGGCCCGCCTCCCTTTCCCCAAGTAGAGACCTCCTCTTGCCTCCTGGGGGTTCTGTGTGGGAAGCTTGGCCCAGTTCTATCATTGGTGGGGTTCAGAATGCTCTTTGATTGTAGGGGAACTATAAATCCCAGCAACTACAACTCCCAAATGTCAAGGTCTATTTCCCCTGAACTCTACCTGTGTTCACATTTGGGCATATTGAGTATTCATGCCAAGTTTGGTCCTGATCCAACATTGTTTGAGACCACAGTGCTCTCTGGATATAGGTGAACTACAACTCCAAAACTCAAGGTCAATGCCCACCAAACTCTTATAGCATTTTCTCTTGGTTATGGGAGTTCTGTGTGGGAAGTTTGTGTCTTTCTGCCATTCCTGCCAGGATATCTATGTTGTGTTCATCGAAACAGGCCCAGGTTTCACACTGAGTGGATAAATACATTTAAAACATATTAACTATATGTATTACTGTGTTAGAATGTCATTTTGTGTCATTTTGGTTGGTGGTGAGTGGGGGACAGCAGCTGTTTGGCATTTATTTTATGCACCACACCATTGATGTGTTCATTTATTTGCACTGTTGCATGATTGTGCAGTTCAGCTCTGTGTGTATATTGTGTCTCAGACCAGTACCCTTGTGTGTTGTGCTTGGGGTTGGTGGTGAGCCCCAGGATTTTGGAAATGTAAAAAGTGTGCCGCGGCTCAAAAAAGGTTGGGAAACACTGGACTATATAGAGAAGGTGCTCTCTTAACCCCATTGCTGACACCCAGGCTGCCTTGAAGGGAAGAAAGGAAAGGCTCCCAGGGGAAAGGAGAGCCGCATAAATTCCCCATTGCCACCAATGGGCCGAAAATATCCTTTTTTAAAAATGCTGAACAAAAATGCCCATTTGGCAGCTCACTTGGTTTTGGAGGTGCTGGAAACTGCAGAAACTGATAGCAATTCACCCGAAGTAAGCCTGGTATCTTGTAGTCCAACACATCAAGGGGAGTGCCGAGATAGGGAAGGGTGCCCTTGAAAGAAATCTTGGTTTGGTTTGAAAAACATGTATGCTTCTCCATAATGATTTCAAGTCCATGGTATATTGCATACCCCATTTAAGTCCCTGGCCTTTTACAGGAAATGCAGTTGATTTCAGTAAATCAATTTCTAACTTCCCTATAAAAAAGATCACCAAAATATTTCTTCAACTTCTTGCCACAGTGTTAATGAATTTAGAAATGATTTGTATATCTTGGAAAGGAAACATTTATTTCTCACTATAATAGAGTTAGCCCTCCATATCTATGAATTCTGTATGTATGAACTCAGCCAACAATGGTTGGAAATTATCCAGAAAAAATTTCAGAAAATGCAAAGCTTGATTTTGCTGCTGATGTGTAGGAATGTCCTGCCATTACTCCGATTCTCAGGTTCTATCTGATACTTGTTGGAGTTACTTGCCACTTTATAGAAGGGATGTCATCTATATATTTAAAAATGTAAGATCCGTGTTTCTAGGACAATAGGCAACAAAACCACACAGGGCAGACACATAAAACTAGCCCACATACACTCACACCCCTACTCGCTATGTTTCCAGCTTTAAAAAACTTTAAAAAATCAAAACAACGGCCAAAAACCCTAAAAAAACCTCTGGGACTACAAATCCCAGAAACCCCTGCACTGAAAGAGCTTCTAAACTCTCCCCTCCCAAACTAAACAAAAAAACCCTTACGGCTCCAATAAGCGGCGTGCTAATGGCCACTCGCGCCACACAGGACGCGCGCGTCGCACAGCCGTTAGAAACGGCTGTCCGCCTCCTCCTCTAACCCCCTCCCTGCGCTTTTCCATCCCTGGTGTGTGTGTGAGAGAGAGAGAGAGGGAGAGGGAGGGAGGAGCCACACAGCGCCCCGCCTAGGCTGGCTCTCTGCATCCCTCCCTCTGGAGAAGGGACCGCCCAGCCACTCTGCTTGGGAGGCAAAGGGGCCAGATCCACAGCAGCTACTGGAGAGCAGCCACCTTCTTTTCTCCCTCTCTCTCTCCGGCAGCGATAGAAGTGTGGAAAGGAAGAGCCCGGAGGGAAAGGAGGCGGCCAGGCCTCGCTGCTGCTCCTGCCCCACGCCGTGCTCCTCCCGCCGCCCTCCCAGGCCCCTGCGGGAACCACAAGGAAGGCCCTGGCGGCAGCGGCAAGGAGGAGGAGGAGGACGAAGAAAAACTAAGGAGCGGGAAAGGACAGAATAGAAGGATGGAAGGGGAGAAGAAAGAAAGAAAACAGGAAGAAAGGATGGAAGGAGGGGGAAGAAAAGGATACAAGGAAGGGGGGAGGGAGGAGAAAGGAAGGAAAAAGAAAGGATGGATGGAAAGAGGGGGAAGGAAAGGATACAAGGAAGGAAGGAAGAAGAAAGGAAGGAAAAACGATGGATGGAAGGAGGGGGCAGAAAAGGATACAAGGAAGGAAGGCAGGAGGGGAGAAAGGAAGGAAGATGGATGGATGGATGGAAGGAGGGGGAAAGAAAGGATACAAGGAAGGAGGGAATGAAGGAGGGGAGAAGAAAGGAAGGAAAAAGGATGGAAGGAAGCAGGGGGAAGGAAAGGATACAAGGAAGGAAGGAAGGCAGGAGGGGAGAAAAAGGAAGGAAAAAGGATGGATGGATGGAAGGAGGGGGAAGGAAATGATAAAAGGAAGGAACGAAGGGAAAAAAGGATGGAGGGAAAGAAGGAAGGAGGGGAGAAGAAAGCAACACATACACACAGAAGGGCTTAGCCACAGACTATGGCACAGCAACGCGTGCACTGGTACAGCTAGTTTTATTACCGTATATCATTGTAAAAAATGGAACTTGGGCATCTCTAATTTTGGTATCCATAGCAGGTCCTGGAACCAAATCTCATTGAATATCAATGGCCCACTATAATTCAGTGCTTTAGGATAGGCTAAAAACATGCAATTAATGAGCACAACAAGTGTTTTATTTTTATTTTTAAAATAGATATCCAGATGACCATCAAAGCATTTGACTGATAGGTGACAGTTTGTTTTAATGCAGACCCTTAACATGGAACTCAGAGATTTTACTTACATAAGAGATTTTTGTTACTGTTCTTGTGTGTCTTCAAGTCAGTTCTGGTTTATAGCAACCCTAAGAGGAAACTATCACATGATTTTCTCAGCACATTTTGGTCAGGGAGGAGCGACTTCGCCACCCTCGGAGGCTGAGAGAGTGTGATCAGCCCAATATCATTTAGTGGGTTTGCATGGCTGAATGAGGATTTGGACTGTGAATTCCAGATTCATAATTGAACACCTACTACACAATGCTGGCTCCCACTTATTCCTAAATGGGGGGAATATCTCCCCCACTCTCGGGATGAAGCTTTCTCAGCAGCTTTCCCCAAGGACCCAGGGCTCTCTTGCAATGAGTGTTCTGGCAGGGCTAAACTTTTGATTCTCTGCTTAATCTTCAGATAAAGAGTCTGCCAGTGAGACTATGGCACTATTGTGATGACTACAGCTTTAGGACAGAGTTTGTTCCTGATACCAAACACATTTTCTTTGGAATATGTAGCTTTTATTCTGGAAAAAGATACCATGAAATGAGCCTGTGTGAAATAATGGGTTGCTAAGGGCACAGTTCATCCAAATTGCCAAATTAACATGGGTACTAAAGAATAAGCCAATTGAAGATTTGCTAAAAGATTGGAAGCAATTTATGGACATTTAAAGCATTAAGAAATCTAGTCCTGTAATAATCTATGGTTATGAGCAATGAAAAGAGAGGATTTTCTCTCTGTTTAGTTCTGTCTTTATTCTGCCCATTTTAAAATGTGTCTTAACTGTAAACAATATTGTAAACTGTAAACTATATTGTTTAACTGTAAACTATATTGTTTGCTAAATAAATAAAAAAAATGGGGAAAATGAGTCTCTGTACTTACTTAGGTGATCCCTCGTTGTCCGAGTAGGACAGTCTTCCAAGATCAGTATACTGGTTAGATCATAGGTGACTGTGGAGCCCTATTCTTGGTCTGCATTTTCTCCCGCAGTGAGGGCATTGGTTTCCAGGTGGAAGGCGGTCTCGGTTGGGGTTGGCTTGACACGCCTTCCTCTTGGCACATTTCTCTCTTTCGCCCTCCATTCGTGCCTCTTCAAATTCTACAGCACTGCTGGTCACAGCTGACCTCCAGCTGGACTGCTCAAGGGCCAGGGGTTCCCAGTTCTCAGTGTCTATGCCAGCGTTTTTAAGGTTGGCTTTGAGCCTATCTTTAAATCTCTTTTCCTGCCCACCAACATTCCATTTTCCGTTCTTGAGTTCAGAGTAGAGCAACTGCTTTGGGAGACGGTGGTTGGGCATCCGGACAACGTGGCTGGTCCAGTGGAGTTGATGGCGGTGAACCATCGCTTCAATGATGGTGGTCTTTGCTTCTTCCAGCATGCTGACATTTGTCCACTTGTCTTCCCAAGAGATTTGGTGATGCTGGTGGTCTTTGCTTCTTCCAGCATGCTGACATTTGTCCACTTGTCTTCCCAAGAGATTTGCAGGATTTTCTGGAGACAGTGCTGATGGAATCGTTCCAGGAGTTGCATGTGACATCTGTAGACAGTCCACGTCTTGCAGGAGTATAGCAGGGTTGGGAGGACAATAGCTTTATAAACAAGCACCTTGGTATCCCTATGGATGTCCCGGTCCTCAAACACTCTCTGCTTCATTGGGGGGAAAGCCGCACTCACAGAGCTCAGATGGTGTTGTATTTCAGTGTCAATGTTGACTTTTGTGGAGAGATGGCTGCCAAGGTGGCGGAAATGATCAACATTTCTAAATGTTATATTTCTGGCATTGGAGAGAGATTGGCTGGTGACTGCTGGAAGAGCACTTTGGTTTTCTCAATGTTCAATGACAGGCCGAGCTTCTCGTATGCTTCTGCGAACATCTGTCATCTCTATCATCTCTATCCACTGACTGTTTTGGCCATTGCTGATGGAAGTTGGAAGTCCCACATTCATTGGAGAGCCACAGATTTCTCACCTTTGTTTTATTAAATCTGATTTCACTGCTGTTGTTAGAATAGTAACTGTCTTAGAAATATATAGAAGACATAGAAACCTGTAAAACAAAGAAACATCCAATTTTACATCTGAGCTTTTGGTCTGTGCAACAGAAACATTGACTGTGAATTCTTCTCACTACAAGAAAACATTTCCTAGCAGATCATTGTAAATTACATCAATTTCGGAACAACTCTGCTCTAGCTAAATGGATAAACAGCATTCTGATGTGTTAATGATTGCTAATTCAAAATCAATGTGTCCATGGATGCTGGCAACCTGCTTTGGCCAACAAATTGAAATTACTTTTTTCCGGTAGAGGTAATAGAAGGTTTAAGGACCTATCGTTATTTGACTATTTTCTGCACGAGAGCACCATCTGCTGCTCACATCAGTAAAATATACCCAAAAGGATGCTTTTCTAATCTATTTTTCTGTAAAACCAAGATTCAGGATATCTTGAAGGACAGCTTGAGACCCTGTTGCCACAAAGACCAGTCTGTAGAGACCTCATTTCTCCCTCAAAGCCATCTCTAAAGCACACTCATATACAGTCCACCGCAACATGCATTTCTCACTTTAAAACAAAAGTCTCTTTAGCCCACTATTTTGAAGAGCACAGATCAACAGAAGCACTGTAGTTTTCCCCTTTAGGTCAACTGCTTGTCCAGTGCACAAGCTAAATTTGTTTCCTTTGTTGCACAACATTTTAGACCATTTAAATTTTTTAAAACTCTAAAAAGTGGTTTGAAGTCAAATCAACAGGTAAATCAACCAACCAAACTTTAAACATCCGTAAATAATGAGCAAAATATGTCTTTAATTAATCTTGGGGAAAACACAGCACTCAATCATGATGGGGAGATACTTCCACATTGTGGGCAGCATCATAATTTTTAAAAGACTCTTTTCCATGCTATAACCAAATAATCTTCATTAGATTGAGTAAACAGAACCACCACCTCCAGAGCATTAGAAAAGAGCAGTCTATAGGGGAAAAGGTAGTCTCTCAGCTAACCTAGTGCCCTAGATAGGATTGCAGATCATCAGTTCTATCAGACATACAGTAACACAAGGAGCAGCCAAGGAATGAGTCAAAACTAGCCCAAGGGCAAGTGTGGGGAGCCATGAGACATCAATGGTTAAATAAATAGTCAGAGAGGCTTGTCCAAAGGTAGTCAAAAATCAGACACAAAGAACACAAAGAGTTCTGTTAGAATTCAAAGATAAAGCTGTGTTCGTCTGGAATATCAGTATGCAAAAGGATCTTGGAGCACCTTAGAGACTAACTGGGAGATCAAAGTTGGTAGCATAAGCTTTAGTAAGCTAGAGGTGTATCAACACTGTAGAATCAATGCAGTTTGACAGTACTTTAACTGCCATAGTTTAATGCTATGGAATCCTGGGATTTATAGTTGGCAGATAAGGCTAAAGATTTTGTAAAACTGTAGTTTCCAAGATTCCATAGCATAACTAGCTATGGCAGTTAAGCAAATGTCAAACTACATTAATTCTGCTATCGAGATGCACTCTGATTACTTCAAGTGCCAGGAGGGAATGCCTAGAAACAGATCTTTATATGCAGATTGTGTATGAATAGCCATAGAAATGCAAAACTGTTGGTTACTCTTGCTCTGGTTCTGGCTATGCTAGAACCCATCCCCCTAGATCTCTTCCTCATATGCTCCTCAGCTACACGAGGCCTTATGAACCAAAAGGAATACCAAATTCTTGAATAAGTAGCTGGTTTACCATGATTAAAATTATTTAATTCATAAATAGATTGTCTAGATTTGTGCTTCTCAGGCTGTCTAATATGAGGAACCAGCAATGTGCCTCGGACTGACATTATATCTGTTTCCCGTTGGTTACTGCCATTTCTTTCTTTCCTGGTGTAGAGGAAGTATTGTGGAAGAATATTGTCAACTTGAGAAAACAATCCAGGTGGTGTACATATACTAGCCGCATTTTTCTTTCTTTGCCCCCTAAAAAGCCCTAAAAGGATAAAGTCTCCTTTAAGGGAAAAGTTGGTTTTCCTTTCATTGTTAAGTACTACTTGGAAATGTATAGCCTTGTAATGAGGGATTCCTTGGTCCAGATAGCTGACCTTTACTCCCCTTATACAATGATGGGGAGATATTTGAAATGTCAGAACACCAATCAAAACAGGTGTCGTTAATCAGGACACTATTCTGAGCAGAACATGGCTTTTCTGCTTGACTAAGGTAAAATAATCGATACCTCTTAGCCTAATGTCAAACCTCGATGTGGGCTGAGATCTGGAGACAGGGCTGCAGAACTAGCCAAGACCTGGAATTATCCCTGTTGCTGATGCAAGGGACTCTCAGCAACAGAAGGGGGGGGGGCTGGGTGGGTTAGTATTTCTTTTCTCTCTCCTTTGGGGGGGGTAGTGTTACACCTGCGTCTGGAAATAAATTTATTTTTAGTGTTATCACCACTTGTGTTTATGCTTTTGGATTCAACTAAAGCCTTTTTGCCTTTTTGCAAAATAACTGGCTTAGATTCTACCTTTGCTCCATCACCATTTTAAGTAGTCCTGATCCAGGTTCGTAGCTGGGGGGACTTGAGGGCTCAGCCCCCAATTCTTAGAGTGATCCATAAGAAGGCCTTACTGGTACATTATTTAAACTGGTATGTGTATTCATATCATGATGTAATCACCATGCTCGATATATCCCATATGCATGGGTGTATTGGGTACAAAAGGTTTGCTAGGGTAGATCTCTCTCACTCAGACTCAGCCCCGGGTGAATCAAAATCCTGGCTATGGTACTGTCCTGATCTAAATCATAGTAACTGCATTGCATGGAAAGATATGTGCCAAAGTTTATTTTGCTTATATTTGAAAGAGCCCCAATTAGCCCCATCATCCAGAGTGCCAATAATTATCACTGTGCTGCACACAAAACCATGTTGTGCACAGGTTGGAGCCATTCCTGCCTCCACTTTTGTTTCCCAGTGTACTAATAGTCTTGCCATTTATTTATTATTTATTTATTTACTGTATTTCTAACCCACCCTTCTCAACCCCCCCCCCCCCCAGGGGGGGGGCACCCAGGGTGGCTTACAAGGCACAATTAGATGCCGGCAACAATACACAATATAAAACACTAATACAACAAGAACAAAACATCAACATTAAAACATTATCCAGTTCATTTAAAATTTTATCTATACAATGCACATTCAAATAATAATCAATAAACCTCTCACACTACCATCGGCCCTTGTTCGGGCAGTCATATTGCACAAGCCTTCCCTCTCTCGGGAACATCCATTATGCTTGGTTACTGGTTGTTGTATTATTAATGATGTTTTTAATTATGTGTTATGATGCCCCCCTCACTATATATAATATTTTGTATACTTTAATTCTGTTTGACCCCATATAAGCTGCTCCGAGTCCCTTCGGGGAGGTAGTGGTGGGATACAAAAATAAAGCTATTATTGTATTGTCAAAGGCTTTCATGGCTGGAATCACTGTGTTGTTGTAGGGTTTTTTGGGCTATACGGCCATGTTCTAGAGCAGGGGTGGGCAATTACTGGCCCTCCAGGTGTTTTGGACTTCAACTCCCAGAAATCCTAACGGCTGGTAAACTGGCTAGATTTCTGGGAGTTGAAGTCCAAAACACCTGGAGGGCCAGTAATTGCCCACCCCTGTTCTAGAGGCATTCTCTCCTGACATTTCACCTGCATCTATGGCAAGCATCCTCAGAGGTGACCTCACCATCTTGTCATAGATGCAGGCGAAATGTCAGGAGAGAATGCTTCTAGAACATGGCATATAGCTCAAAAAAACATACAACAATGCAAAGCAATTATTATACTATTACTGTAAATGTGGTGGAACTGTATCCATGCGCCCACATGGAAGGAGGAGGCTATTCAGGACAAAAATACATTTTTCAAAAAAGCCTTCCGGTAGGAGCCTACAATTTTCAGATGCACAGTAGGTTGAAAAAAAGGCTTCATTGAAAGATGTGTAAGAGGCCAAGGAACTTCAAAGATAGTTGACAGGGTACACTTTTAACATCCCTTTCAATGCTTCAAGCAGCAGCTGTGGTGTGGCAGGCCCACCCTACCTGCCCACCCTACAAGCCATAGATGCTCTTCATTTGATTCAATTGTTTGACTCATTTTTAAAAAGAGGAGCAGGAGAGAGGCTGGAGTAATTATTTCTGTGCATCTCAGCTTATTTAGCTTTGCGTCAGTGGAGCTACAGCCCTGTCTGAGTTTAAAATACAGTCTCTGTCATCAGGGGACATAGTAAAAAGAACCCTCCATGTCCACTCAGTGGCCCATGAAAGACTATGAAATTTGTAGGCAGCCGGTCGTTTCTGCCAGAATGCTCACTACAGCAGGTGTGCAGATAATAAGACTTCTGGCTAACTTCAAAGCTGCCTTGCTGGAGGGGAAGGCAAGCAGGGAGCAAGGAAATAAGAGAAGACAAGGGGAAAGAAGGGGAGGGGCAGGACAGAAAGGGAAAGGAATAGATAAGGCAAAGGGTATTGTGGTTTATGTTTTAAATGAGAGCATGGAGCTTGCACACTGAAAACAGATTGCCATTAAAAGCTTCTTTCTGGTTGATTCATTTTTCTGCAGGACATAAGGCCCCCTTCCATTTCTGTTCTCATTTTCATGGGAGCATGGGTAAGATTTTAGTTGTATAGCATTGGAACATGGAATTAGGGTTGCATCTGCATCTAGAGTGAATAACATTCTTAAGCACTTTTATCTTCCCAGTACTGTTCTTCATGTATGGGTCCCAGCATGGTGGATATGCTGGTGAATATCTGAGTCATAAGAACATAAGAACATAAGAAGAGCCATGCTGAATCGGACCTCAGCCCATCTAGTCCATCATTCTGTATCACACAGTGGCCCACCAGTTGTACGCGGGGATCTCGAGCAGAAGGGAGGGCAAAACCCTAACCTGCTCCCGACCCCCACAACCAGCACCCAGGAAATCCTGCCTACCTCAACCAACTCCAAGGTGGCACTTGAATGTCCTTTTTAGTAACTACCGATACACTTGGTATCCATGAATCTGTCTAATCCTGCCTTGAAGTTGTTCAGGCTGACAGCTGTCACAACCTCTTCTGGAAGTAAATTCCATAACCCAATGACCCTCTGGGTGAAGAAATATTTCCCTTTATTAGTCCTAATTTTCCTACCTTGGAGCTTCAGGGAGTGCCCTCTAGTCCTAGTGTTTTGTGACAAAGAAAATAATGTTTCTTTATTCACCTTTTCTATCCCATGCATGATTTTATACACTTCGAGTCTTGTACAGCTTATCTCTTTAATATTTTCTAGTTGCATTTTGTCCCTGGCTTGTTCTTAGTCCATGCTTACATATTGTGTTGGAAAAACAGCAAGCTTTAAAAAAAATTGTGACTTTTTGAATCCACAGCTATAAACAAACGTGTTCCATTAGCAAAGTGTACCATTAATATGGTGCGTTAGCAAGGGGTAAATGTTTCATAAATATAGCTTTTGGCACTTAACTAGGAGTTCCCTTGGCATGCACTCCGTCAATGCACATTTTTTCCATGTTGTTTGGAAAGCAATGGAGTTGGCCACTGTCTTCAGCAAAGTTCAGGTAAAGTGCTTTAGTCTAACAAAATAAACAAGTTTAAATGTACTTCATTTCTTTGATGAGTTGCGGTCATGTTTTGCCAAAGAGTTTTTAATGTTACCATGCTTTTCCTTCAATATTTATTTAATACCTAAGCTGTTTATTTTTGTAGGAGGGAAATATTTTTGAGCAATATTTGTTGAAGCATGTAAGAAATCAGTTTGTGTGTGTGTGTGCGCGCGCGCGTGTGAACTGTGAAATAAGATGCATGAAGCTGATCAGTTGGGCTACACATGGGGAGCTGGCTGATCCTAGTACTTTTCAGGCTTGAGCTATTCAGGTGATTGCAGAGAAGCACAGAGAGAGACGGTTTGGAAGGAGTTTCTTCACAGGGACAATGAAAGACCATTTTAAATCTCTCATAAAGGACATTATGTGAGTCAATGCATAACATGATTGTTCTGAATTACGAAGAGTAAGCTACTTGTTCTTCATTGATCATCTGCATGGGATATTTTCTTTCTCTGGCAAGACTGTGTCAACTGATCCAATGTGAACTACATATGGCTTATTTTACATTATGTCACAATATTTTTGTGCAGTAGGAATGTTGTTGGTCAGGGAAAGGAAATTCACCCTTCAATGGTTATGCTTGTAGTGCTACAGTATGTATTATCTCTGTCCTGTAATCTGAGGTGTACATTTTGGCTTTCCTAATGTCAATGAGCTGCAATTGCCAGTATTCTTCACTATATCATATGCTGGCTTTGGCCCACCCCTGCAAACAAGTATGTACAGAAAGCTGCCATTTTTCTTCCACAACGAAGTGTTGCATTGCCTTCTTTTCTACCTGGGGGCATGCTAACCGTGGTCATCTGAACTTGTTATCAAGCTTCTTTTTTGGTTGGCAGACACCACTGGTACAATTGATTGAAATAAATAGGGATGAGCCGATGGACAAGTTCATTGCAGAGGTTCAGGGCATTTCAAAAATGAAATTAAAACAGATCAATAGACATATAAATGGTTAGACTTTAAATGAGTGGGATACAGAGTAAACTGCTCTGTAGAAGCTGTCTCTGAGTTGTTTATTTGACTCATTGTGGAAAATGCAGAGCCACAAGATGAATGTCAAAGGCCACATTGTAGTAATAAACCAAAAAGGCACAATGAACTATTCAGACACAAAGTTACAAAATTGAAGCAGAGGAAGGGAATGGAAATAATTTATCTTAAAATAGAAACAGGCAACTTCTCTGGGTCTGAGATTGGGAAAACCTGACATTGGATCTTGAAGGGCCACCCAAAGTCATGCCCCTCCCTACAATTTAAAATTGATTAACTGACTGATCCCAACCCAAACCCCTAGGGCTGTTGGGGTGGGAATACATCATGTTTGAGTATTTTGCATATCCTTTTTGAAAATGCAAACAATGCCCCTGAAAATTATCTTGATTCAAAATGGCGCTCTTTTACAGGAAGAGAGCAACAGCTAATCTTTATATACTGTCAAGTCCAGAGATTATTTTAGGAGGGGGAGCCACTGGTGGCGCAGTAGGTTAAACGCTTGTGCTAGCAGGACTGAAGACCGACAAATCGGAGGTTCAAATCAGGGGAGAGTGTGGATGAGCTCCCTCTGTCAGCTCCAGCTACCCATGTGGGGACATACATGCGAGAAGCCTCCCATAAGGATGTTAAAACATCAAATACACCAAGGCATCCCCTGGACAATGTCCTCGCAGATGGCCAATTCTCTCACACCAGAAGTGACTTGCAATTTCTCAAAAAAATTAGGTGAGGATCAGGTGGAACCCGTGAATAAGAGCCATACTAGGTACTTTTGCCTGTTTCTTTGGAGGGAATAAACCCTTAGAAAAACATCAAGATGTTTTTATGTAGTTTGGTTTTGATTTCATTTTTAAAATAATAATGAGGTAGGTGTCCTGGGAATTCTTGGAAATAGGTGCCTTGAAAACCCTTTTTGAGTCGAAAGGCTGACTGCAGTTTTGAAAATAAACAAACTGAATCAAAGTACTTGTTTGAATGATTTATGTGAGACAGAGATGCCTGTTCCCTACAGTAGAATTCTCTTGATTTTCAAAGAGCTTAATAAAAATTTTGGTGCTAAACCTATCAGAATAAAAACAACAGATTTTAATGTATCTGTAACTGAGAAAGCTCTTTCAAGTCTTCAGACATGAAATCATTTTGAACAGCCCAGATGAAATAAGTGTCTGAGGGTAGGTAGATGTGCATATGCACTGTGGAATTGATGCAGTTTGACACCAATTCAACTGTCATGGTCTTGATGCTATGAAATGCTGGAATTTGTATTTTGGTACAGCTCCAGCACTCTTTATGTATTATGTATTTGAAACATTTATATTCCTCCCTTCTCACCCCAAAGCGGAATAAGGCCGGAGCACAACATATATACGGCAAGCATTCCATGATGAGACACAAAAAACTATAAATATACACAAACACTAAAATCAGTTATATCTACTTTAGAATCAGTTCTTTAAAACAATCTCAAAACACCACGCTAGCTCATTGGCAGAAGAATGCAATAAATACCTTGTAAAACTACAACTCCCATTATTCCCTTACATTTAGCTATGATAGTTAAAGTGCTGTTCAAATGCACATATTCCGTACTGTAGAAGTACCCTGGGAATCACTCATTTGTTGACCACTTCATCAAATGTGGTTGGGAGCACTATCCCTGCAGAATAGATAAGTGACATCTTGATGCTTTTCCTACCTTGCTGAGTAAAAAGTATTAATTCATCTGCAAGAAGCCATAGACATGTGGGTATCCAGGGATAAACCGAGACCGGGAGGAAAGTTCAATGAGGAATGTAGTCCCAAGTCCGGAGGTAATTCGCCCCGCAAGTAAGATATGTCCGTATACAATCCCGGCACCCTCGAGATCAAAAGGCAATGCCCGTGCGACTCCACAGTGCTGCTTGCATCCAGGTAGGCTCCGGGGCGTGTATGGCAAGGGCCGCATGACGGTCATTACGAGCCCGGCCGTTTCGCCCTCCACGGGCTTTTTCAAGCAGCAAAAGAGTGGTACAACATGGCGTGACACAGGAGGATCAATTAATCTGTAACAATAATACGCATTTAAAACATGAAAGCAACCCATTCCCATTGTAGTAGCCCGCAGAGAATTAACAGACATACCATTTCATGGCTGGAATCACGCATACATCTCCTGCGGACCCGAAGGTGCATACAGGTTGGCAAGAATACAATTTATACATTCAAAACAAAGCTGATTCAGGTGAGTAGGGTGGATAGAGGGAGGGGCTCATTTAACCCGATTGGAAATTCGGTTTGTAAATGGACTATCCACCATGGATTGTATACGGACATATCTTACTTGCGGGGCGAATTACCTCCGGACTTGGGACTACATTCCTCATTGAACTTTCCTCCCGGTCTCGCCATATCCCCACCCTAAAGAACTTTTCCGTGACTCCCTGTCTTTCCCAGCGATACAAGTCGGCTCTACTTGGCGTCATTTGTATGTATTGACACTGTGAATTTATGTTATGTATAGTATCCAGAGATAAAGTCAGCAGCACATTCTTTATTATTTATTTACATCATTTATATTCTGCCATTCTCACCCCGCGGGGGACTCAGGGCGGATCACAATGCACATATAGAGGCAAACATTCAGTGCCATTTGACATACAACATATATAGACAGACATAGAAGCAATTTAACATTCCAGCTTCTGGCCACCAGGAGGAGCTGCCACATTCCTTCATTCGTTTTTTGTGTACTTCCTGGATATTTTATGATCTCGTAAATCAGTTAAATTTAGCCTCCGCACATAAAGTAGTACCTAAATTTCCTACTTAACAGATGCAACTGTCTTTCGGGTTGCGAAGGTCGATAACGAGCTACACAGTTGGTCAAGAGCTCACCCCAACCTGGGCAGGCCTCGAACTCATTACCTTCTGGTCAGTAGAGATCTTATGCAGCTGACACGCAGCCAGCTGCACCACATTCTGTTTTTCATAATTGCATGTTGCTCTTACGATTCCTGCATGGTGGAATACACTAAGTGCTTTCTTGAAAAGATTTAACAAGGTATTCTTAGGGCCACAAATTAAAGACAATTTACCACTTACTAGGATAACTGAGACAGAAACTTGGGTTCTGGGAAGATCCATAAAAGGAGGAGGAGGAATAATAATAGGAATAGTTATTTGTTATTATATTATTTAGCATCAGTATATCAAGTATGAACAAACTATTAAAATTTGTAATCCCAAGGACTCCATTCACTACTGTCATGAGCAAACAAGTTAAGTGCAAATTAAATGAGGAAACCCAGGTGTCTAATATGTTGGTGGAAGTGTATGTGCTTTAACATCTGGTGCTCTTAAAATCTGCTACCCATGGTTCATAACAGCTAGCTGCCAGGCATGACAATTATTTTTTTGTGTGAAGGGAACTCTTAGCAGCTTAGAGTTGAGAAACAGATATTGCAGTACTGGGCATTTGATGTGCAGGTTGAAAATTCAGATTCAATTTCAGGCAGAGCTCAAAAGGAAATGAAATGATTTTGCGCTTTTTTCAATTTTAGCTGTCCAGTTAATGTTATGTGGTATAGCACAGAGCTCAAGTTCTATATGTAACAATTAAGAGTTTCCTCAGACTCTGAAGTTGACAACAATTTGATCAAGGAATAAGATGAGAAAATGGTCTTGAAAAGTCTGATAAAATTCTATTTCACAGTAGTAAAAAATGAAACATGTACCAATAAATTAAAAGATGCATGTCTCCAAATCTGGATCATGTTCTATTTGAGGGGATAAATTTATTTATTTATTTATTTAAACTTCCCAGCAGGCTCAGGGCGGATCACAGCAAGAAATACATGGGCGGATCACAGCAAGAAATACATAAACTTAGGAACTAATTGGAACTTGTACTTAAATTACCAGGAATGTATGCGAAACATAAGGATAAACTCTGCACCAATCTTCTTTGCATAGTATCTCCCAATGTGTTGGAAGACACACAGCCCCATCCGTAGTCAGTATGGCTGATAGCCATTGCAGTCAAACACATTTGGAAGACACTGATCTGTCCATTTTATAAAGATTTTGCATTTAATCCTAACCCAGGAATCCAATCTTAACCTGGGTATGGACTCAGTTGAGGAACAAGTGATGCAAACAGAGCTGTGCCAGCCTTCATTACCAGTGGAGAACCACTAACACCACAAAATGCTGGAGAACTTCAATCTCAAAGACTCAGGAGTCATAATCTTGGATAAAAATTGTTGCACCTGAACTTAGCTTTAGCAATTAGACTGCACAGCTCTATCTAAGAACTCCAAATCCCTGGGAGTAGCAGAGAAGTAACCTGGTTGATTGCCTTGCTTTTTTGTGTGTGTGTGCAGCTTTTGATGCTGGTTGATACATGAAAAATACCTACATTGATGCTGTCTTTTTTAACTACAAAAGGAATAATATATTACTCTTGAAATAAGCAGCAAAACCAAGACTGGTGAAAATCAGGGAGAAATATGTTTTATAAGCTGATGTATACGTAACCAATGTTAAATAATATTTTCAAATATTTTCAGCTACAACTTCCTATAGTATTCAACTAGCTGTGTCCTGCCACGCATTGCTGTGGCCTATAGTAAGAATTTTCGAAGTAGAGGTAGATAACTGGACTATTATGAAAGAGTGGTACCTACCTATTCCTTCCCCCTTTTTCTTCCCCTTCCCCTTTCTCTACTTTCTTCCTTCTCTACCTCTTTCTTTTATTCCTTCTTTCACTCTTTGGTTTCATCCTTCCTTCTCTCTTTCCTCCCCCCTTTCTCTACCTTTTCATCTCCTTTCTTCCCTCCCTGTTTCCTTCCTCCTTTCACTTTTTATTTCCTTTTCTCCTCCCTTCCTTCTTTACCTCTTTCCTGCCTTTCCTTTCCTTTCTCTTCTTCCTTCGGTACCTCTTTCCTTCCTTCCTTCCTTCCTTCCTTCCTTCCTGCCTGCCTGCCTGCCTGCCTGCCTGCCTGCCTGCCTGCCCCCTCTTTCTTTCTTTCCTTCCCTCCCTCCTTCTTTCTTTCCTTCCCCTTTCCCTCTTTCATTCCTTCCCTTTTTCCTCCCTCCTTTCTTCTCTCTTTCCTTCCTGTCTGTTCTCCCCCACTACCATGGTAGAGTCCCTTCTAAAGCTATTCTATGAGTGTATGTAATATAGTAATATATAGTAGTAACATTATATTATATAGTAATATATACAACCATAATATAAATATAATATATATATATTATATAGCAATATATAAAATAGTAATATATAAAGTAATATATAAAGTATTGTAATTGACATAAGATATATCACCAACCAGTGATCCAACATCCATCCATATGTGTTTGTGTCCATACTGCCCTTCCTCCCTGGCACATTAGGGGCGGGGCTTACTGGAGCGCCATGAACAGCACAGGAAGAGGGAGGAATTATAGAAGGGAGGGAGAGAAGGGAGGGAGGAAAGAGAGGAAGGATGAGGGAGGAGGGTGGGGGGAGGAGAGGAAGAACAAAAGGCATGAATGGAGGAAATGGGGGGAAAGAGAAGAATGAGGGGGAGAGGAAGAAGGGGAAGAAGGAAGGAAGGAGATGAGGGAGGAAAGGTAAAGAGTTTGAATGGCAGAGCATTCAAATGAAAGTTCCTTTCCTGCTGCTAAATTGGACCTCCTCCTCCAGCATACTGCCTCCACTTCCAGTGTTCAGGCTGGTGCGTGCCTTTCCTCTCCAGCACAACTGTGAGGAGCCAAGGCATCCTGTGGGGGGTTGGGCACCTCCACGGAGACCCCCCTCACGTGCTGGGGGGGGGGGAGGAAGAAGAGGAGGAATTGGCAGAATCACAGTTTTTCTGTAGCTGAGGGGAGGTTCCAGATAAGACACTCAGCTATTCCGGAGGTGGGGGAGAACGAAGAGGCAACAAACCTCTGGTTGTTGGCCACACCTTGGCCTGTTTGGTGTTTTGTGGCCAAATTTGGTGTGTTTCCATTCAGTGGTTTGTTGTGTTTAAGGTACTCACGACAACATCAACACATTTTTATATATAGACTAGCTGAACCCGGCACGCGTTACTGTGCCATGTCTCCCCCCTCTTTCTCTCTCTCTCTCTCTCTCTCTATCTCTCCCCCCTCTCTCACTCTCTCACTCCTGCCTCTCTCTCTGTCTCCCCCGTCTCTCTCTCTCTCACTCTCCTCTCTCTGTCACTCTCTCTCAGTCTCTCCCCCTCTTTCTCTCTCTCACTCACTCTCTCTCTATCTCTCCCCCTCTCTCACTCCTGCCTCTCTCTCCTCTCTCTCTGTCACTCTCTCTCAGTCTCTCCCCCTCTTTCTCTCTCTCTCTCTCTCTCTCACACTCTCTCTATCTCTCCCCCTCTCTCACTCTCTCACTCCTGCCTCTCTCTGTCTCCCCGTCTCTCTCTCTCTCACTCTCCTCTCTCTCTGTCCCTCTCTCTCTCAGTCTCTCCCGCTTTCTCTCTCTCTCTCTCTCTCTCTCTCTATCTCTCCCCCCTCTCTCACTCTCTCACTCCTGCCTCTCTCTCTGTCTCCCCCGTCTCTCTCTCTCACTCTCTCTCTCTGTCACTCTCTCTCAGTCTCTCCCCCTCTTTCTCTCTCTCTCACTCTCTCTCTATCTCTCCCCCCCTCTCTCACTCTCTCTCTCTCACTCCTGCCTCTCTCTCTCTGTCTCCCCCCGTCTCTCTCTCACTCTCCTCTCTGTCACTCTCTCTCAGTCTCTCCCCCCTCTTTCTCTCTCTCTCTCTCTCTCTCTCTCTCTCTATCTCTCCCCCCTCTCTCACTCTCTCACTCCTGCCTCTCTCTCTGTCTCCCCGTCTGTCTCTCTCTCTCACTCTCCTCTCTCTCTGTCATTCTCTCTCAGTCTCTCCCCCTCTTTTTCTCTCTCTCTCTCTCTCTCTCTATCTCTCCCCCTCTCTCACTCTCTCACTCCTGCCTCTCTCTCTGTCTCCCCGTCTCTCTCTCTCTCTCTCTCTCTCTCTCTGTCTGTCTCTCTCAGTCTCTCCCCCTCTTTCTCTCTCTCTCTCACTCTCCCTCTATCTCTCCCCCTCTCTCACTCTCTCACTCCTGCCTCTCTCTCTGTCTCCCTGTCTGTCTCTCTCTCACTCTCCTCTCTCTGTCACTCTCTCTCAGTCTCTCCCCCTCTTTCTCTCTCTCTCACTCTCTCTATCTCTCCCCTCTCTCACTCCTGCCTCTCTCTCTGTCTCCCCGTCTCTCTCTCACTCTCCTCTCTCTCTGTCACTCTCTCTCAGTCTCTCCCCCTCTTTCTCTCTCTCTCTCTATCTCTCCCCCCTCTCTCACTCTCTCACTCCTGCCTCTCTCTCTCTGTCTCCCCGTCTCTCTCTCTCTCTCACTCTCCTCTCTCTCTGTCACTCTCTCTCAGTCTCTCCCCCTTCTTTCTCTCTCTCTCTCACACTCTCTCTATCTCTCCCCCTCTCTCACTCTCTCACTCCTGCCTCTCTCTCTGTCTCCCCCGTCTCTCTCTCTCACTCTCCTCTCTGTCTGTCATTCTCTCTCAGTCTCTCCCCCCTCTTTTTCTCTCTCTCTCACTCTCTCTCTCTCTATCTCTCCCCCCTCGCTCACTCTCTCACTCCTGCCTCTCTCTCTGTCTCCCCGTCTCTCTCTCACTCCCCCCTCTCTCTTTCTCACTCTCTCTCACTCTCCCCGCGGCGCCTCTTCCCCGGTCCCTGACCCGGGCCGCGCGGAAGAGACCGTGTCCGTTTCGCCTCACGCGGCCTCGGTCCAGGAGCGGCGTGGTAACGGGCGAGGAGAGGGGCAGAAGGCCAAGGAGGCGGCGCCGCGGCCCGGGTCCGAAACAGGAAGGCAGCCGGCGAGAGGCCGAGGACGCAGCGGGAAAGGCGTCCGCGTGGCCCGGCTCCATGCGGCACCTGGAAGGTCAGTGAACTACACCTCCCAGAAGGCTCCGCGCCGCTCGCTGGGAAACGGGCCGGCGCGGAGCCGTCTGGGAGGTGTAGTTTACTGACCTTCCAGGGCCGCATGGAGCCGGCTGCGCGGATGCCTTCCGCTGCGTCCCGGCCTCTCTCACCGGCTGCCTTTCTGCCTTCCTGTTTCGGACCCGGGCGCCGCTCCTTGGCTTTCTGCCCCTCTCCTCGCCGCTGGGCCTCCGCTCCTGGCCCGGGCCGCATTTGGCGAAACGGGCAAGGTCTCTTCCGCGCGCCCCGGGCCAGGGACCGGGGAAGAGGCGTCGGAGAAGGTCGAGGAGGCGATGGCGTGGGCCGGGTCCCAAAGAGGCTGGCAGCCGCTGCGGAAGGCCAAGGATGCGGCGGAGAAGGCGGGGCGTGGATGTGGCGGGTAAGGAGTCGGGCGTGGGTGGGAGGGAGGAGGAGGAGGGGCGGGGTGAAGGGGAGTCAGGGTGGAGGGTGTGTTGGAGGAGGAGGAGGGGCGGGGGAAAGAGGTGCCCGGAAAAGGGCAGCTTCCCTCCTGCCTCCTCAAGGATCGGGAGAGAACCGGGCAAAGCGAGGAAGGCTCCTTGCCGGCTTTGCCGCCAGGGCCTTCCTCGGTCCGGTCTCGATCCTGGCAGAGGTGGGAGAGAAGCTGCCCTTTCCGGGCACCTTTCGCTCCTCTCCCCGCCTTCCTTCCTTCAATCAAGGCAGGTGGGCGGGGGAGAGGAGGGAAAAGAGCTGCTGAAAGGGCAGCTTCTCTCCCTGCCTCCTCAGGGATTGGGAGAGAACTGGGCAAAGCGAGGAAGGCTCCTTGCCGGCTTTGCCGCCAGGGCCTTCCTCGGTCCGGTCTCGATCCTGGCGGAGGTGGGAGGGAAGCTGCCGGGACGGCGGCGGGGGGTTGCGGAAGGAGGTGGGAGGGGCTGGGGAGGGGAGGCGGGTCCCTCCCTTTTTCCATGCCCCGCGCCGCTCTTCCTGACCGGGACAGCGGCGGGGGTTGCGGAAGGAGGTGAGAGGTGCTGGGGGGGAGCGAGAGTGGTTTCCCTCCTCCTTCCGCCCCGCTCTTCCTTACCGGGCGGCGGCCGGGGGCGTGGAAGGAGGTGGGAGGGGCTGGGGAGGCGTGGAGAGGTGTCCCCTCCTCCTTCCACATCCCCCCCCCCGCCGCTCTTCCTGATCAAAGGAGGAGGCGGAGGAGGTGCTCTGGCTGCCATGTGCGAACATTCTAAACGTTTGCGCTGGCAGCAAAGTGGCCGGGTGGGAGTTCCGTTGGCAATTTTGGGGATCGTTTTTTTGGGGTGTTGGAGGCACGTAGGGTCGGGTTTTTGGCGTTGTCTGTAGCCAGTGTAAAGGTCCAGTCGGTTGTAAAGTTTGGTGTTTCTGCGAGCCATAGTTTCTTTGTCTATATACGACATTAAACGGACTGAGCAAATTTATATATATAGATTGTATTTGGGCAGGCTTAACCTCCAATTCTGAGGTTAAGTCTGCCCAAGTAACATACGAGCATTCAGCATGCTGGGAGGAAATTACCTAAGCCTTAATATTGAGATGTCTTGGTTGTTTGTGAAAAGCTGCCCCCTCTTCCAGTGCTCCCTTTAGAACAAGCATATCAAGGCCTGTAGGTCAGATTTGGCCCACCACATCATTTTATGTGGCTCTCAATGCTTTAAGTGCTAGGGCAACAAAGTTCCAGTTATATAGTCTTAAAATTACAACTGGCCCTTTAAAGGCAAGCATAAAGCTGATGACTTTGGTGAAAACAAGTTTGACACCCCTGCTTAGAGAAAGGGGAATTAGCTGGCAGGATTATACTGTTATGGCTTCGAAATATGAGGAAAACTCACTTTTGGAAAAATGTGAGACTGGGTCATAATTGAACCATGTGTCCTGAACTAAGAACATTTATTTTCTCAGCCTCCGATCTCATTTCAAATTTAGTACAATGACAAATAAAATGGCAGCAAATTCGCATTGAAGTGCAGCAGGCAGTTTGCTACTGTGTTCCTAAGACATGGCATGTGTAAAATAAAGAAATGTTCTCATTGCTCAAACACTCCATGCTGCTGTTTCTGTCTTGATGCATCTTGCTGGCAGCGAATGGAGCAATTACCACATGCTGATACCAAGAGTGAAGCAATTACTGCACTTTTCGATGGAAGTGCTGGGGTTTCTCACACTGACAGGAGCAGTTATTTACATATGAATTACTAGGAAATTGTATAAAATGGTTTTCAGAAGTTGTGGCACAACATGATGTTACATGGAAATCCCTTGTCTGATAGAGCAATTAAAATGCATCAGCAGTAGCAGTGTTTACAATAGTGCATCCTTCATTTTCTGTCTTGATGTTGCGCTCAAAGGGCAGCAAAAAAGCAGAACTATCTTGTTGGGGAGAACTTGGCACTGCATTGAAAATGTTTGTCTCACTCTCTCAGTTGAAGACATTGCCAGGAGGAGAAAAGTAACATGTTCTAGCATTTCCTGCTGACATCAGGAACAAGCTTGAGGAGTGGGAGGAAGAGGCAGCAAGTGATAAGTTGTTTTTGGAAGACGAGAAAAGGAGAAAATATATACTCATTCTCTCCATCTCTGCACTCTGCAGCCATTGTTTCAGACTCCTGTAACTACACAAATGTCCACTATTGTAGCTTATATATGAGATGGTGAGAAAGGCTACAAACTTTATAACAGACTGCAAAAAAGTTGTAGCTCCAGACTTCCCTTCCCTTCCGAATTATTGAATTTCATAGAATCATGGAGTTGTAAGAGACCTCAAGGGCCATCCAGTTCAACCCTCTGCTATACAATCAAAGCATTCCCGATAAATGGCCATCCAGCCTCTGTTTAAAAACCTTCAGAGGAGAAGACAACCACAGGCTGCATTGGGACTGTTATAATAGGAGAGCGAAAAGAGTGGTTATTAAAAACCAAGAAATACAAAAGGGAGGAGTTTCAAATACAAGAAGTCATGCCAGACAGGACCATAATAAATTATTAAACAATCTCAAATCAATGATAGGAACAATATACAATACTGCAAAAATATATAACATATTAAAAGCTAACAGTATACAAAGATAAATATTGTTAAAGACTTTCACAATTACAGTAACATCATGAACAAAGCAAATTAATTGTGATTAGCTCACAAGGATAGTGGAGTCTTCCCTGAGACTTCACCTGCTCATCAGCAAGACGATGTGATCAGCCCAGAGTTTCATGACAAAGGAACATTAGGTGCACAAGCATAATCACAGATGTTTCTTGTTTAATGCCTATACATATAGTCTTTTGCCTCAATCCTTTGGACTTAATGATTGCAAGTATCTAATCCCATTTTAAAGAAAGGTTTTACAACCCGTACTCTGATTTCAGTAGCTTTTAATAGGGAGCCTGAGGAAGACAATGGATGTATGATAAGGCACCACCTGTGCAAATTATGAATTCAGCAGTGGTTTGCATTTGTTCTTGCTGTAGACTAGAGGTAGTTTTCATTACCTCACTAGTTCCTGATAGCTAAGTGCTGCTCCTGCTGTGTTGCTCTATCTTGCGGAGAGTGGGGGGGGAAAGGAATACAGTTTTGCTTTATGTCTGAAGCAGCACCAAGTCCCATTGCCTGTGAAGGGAGGACAGACATTATATCCACATCCTCATGCTTATTCTGAAGGATCCAGAAACAGACATGGCACATTCTTTGAACATGCATGCAGCCTTCACCACCATAGTACAGAAGGGTTATTTATCCTTCTTTCCTACAATGCCTCACTTTAAGGAAGTTCCTCTCAGAGCCAGGCATTTGGATGGGACATCAGTAGTATCTTTATCCAAAAAGCTAATATGCCCGTTTGTTGCCCCTTTTCAAGAAGTCCTCCAATCAGACATCAAACAAGTATTAAGAATGACTCATGTGTCATCATGTTGTAACAAGTTTTTCCTGGAATCATAGGGTTGGAAGCAACCATAAGAGACATCCAGCCCAACCTCCTGCCATGCATAAATACACAATACTCTTTAGATCTTTATGAACCATATTGAGCAGAGATAGCCAACTGCAGAGGAAGGTTCATTTTCACCTCTTGATGCAGCCCCAGTACAAGACCAAAATGTGACTCGGAAATATTGTAACTGTAATCTCTTATATTTGTGATCATTTTTTCATTTACTTTTTATTTAATAAGGGTTAGAGGAAATGGAAAAAGATAAATCACAATGTTTGGGGGCAGGAATTTAGGAATTTTAATATGATTTTGCCCTTCCCCAAATCAAATTGAGATGGCTGGGACTTTTTGGAAAGCTATTTACTAGGCATGTGTAGCACAGCAGTTCTCGTTTGTGCCTGGAGGGCAGGGGACAGGGCCTGGGGTTCCATTAGCATTAGAACCGGCTGTGCTAGAACTGGATTCTGAGGATGAGCTAGATGACTGGGGCACAGAGCAGCTTTCCCCGCAAGAGCCTCTTTCACCTACAGAGAGCTTGGCATGGGAAGAAATGTGTTTTGGTCCAAGAGATGATTCAGATCACCAGGTGCAGTCTGATAGTGAAGCAGGGAGTTATGAACACCCGGGAGGGAGATCTTCCCAGGAGCCCCTGGAGGAAGATATGGAACAAAGCGCATGGGAAATGGATAGGGAGGAAAGCTCTCAGAGAGATAGCAACACAGCTGCCGAAAGACAAGGTCGAACCTTTGATAGGAGACGGAGCATTGAGGCTAGTAGGAGGAATTGGTCCCAAGCCCTAGACCGACCGAGGTCCGTCAGCAGAGATTGGAGACGAAGAAGCCTAGAGCGTCGAGGACCTCGGCCGAAGGATTAAGTATAGGATCCGTGGGAACGAATCCTCAGTTCTCCGGCCACGTCTTTCCTGAATAGGCGCGAAGCGGAGTGGGACCACAAGCCAAGCGTGGTCATCAAGCCTTGCCTTGCATTAGCCTTGCCTTGTTCTTTGATCCGCATTGGATTGCGGAGCCCTGCCTTGTTCCTGATCCGCATTGGATTGCGGAGCCCTGCCTTGTTCCTGAGCCGCATTGGATTGCGGAGCCTTGCCAAGCTTCTAGTCTATTTGCTCGTTACTTTGGACAATCTTGTTTTACCTTTGGACATTTACTTATTATTGGACTATATATTCTTTGGAACTGTTTTTATACTCAATAAAGTAGTTAGCCTTCAGTACGTCTCTGTGTGTGTGATTAAGGGGCCCGCCAAGTCCGTGCATTGTGACAGCATGGTTTAGAACCCAAAAATAGGAAATCGAAAATCTAATGAGGGGGGGGATTTTTTTTTGATTAGTAATAGAAAGACTTACAAAAAAATTTCAAAAAAAATTCTAAAATGTAACGTAATTACTAACGAAATTCGTTAGTAGTTCGTATGCCAGCACATGCACATTCAAGATGGTTTTGGCCTACAACTCTCAGAAATCCTAACAGCTGGTAAATTGGCTGGGATTTCTGGGAGTTGTAGGCCAAAACTTGAATAAATCACACTGAATTCTAGATGGGACTCTCCAAATAGGAAGGAGGGAGGGAAGGAGGGAGGGAGGGGGGTATTCTATTCTTGGAAGCAGCAAAAAAGGGAGGAGGCCCCCCTCGCTGCCTCTCTCTCACCCGATCCTGAGGGAGCGAGGGCCCAAGTTTGCCCAGGCTGAGAGGAAAGGAAGAGGCCTGAGGCTGTGAGGAATGGTGGGAGTTGAAGTCCAAAACACCTGGAGGGCTGAAGTTGGCCCGTCATGAAGCCTCTTCAAGGCTTTAGATCCTGGCAGGCAGAAGGGGCAGGGAGGTCCACTCCTCCTGCCCTGCCAGGATCTAAAGCACATCAAGGCTTGGCACGCTTTAGATCCTGTGAGAAACCAACCTAATGTATAATAGAATGAATGCTAACTTATAGAGTAAGTGCCTAAATATTATAAGTAATCCAACTGGTCATATACCTACATTCCATGCACATGCAATAATACAGCAGTAATAACAATGGGTATAAGAATGGGTAAAATTCAAACCGAAGTATTCTGACTGGTCCCTCCTCAAGCGGTGCAAACGGGCTCTTCTCTATGAGCCCGGGATTCTGCAGCAAGCAAACGCTGTGCCCGGGCTTTTGGCTTTTCCCGGGAGAGGCTGCCTCTTGTTTGCAGTTTGCACCGCTTGAGGAGGGACCACAGTCAGAATACTTCGGTTTGAATTTTACCTCTTCTTATACCCATTGTTATTACTGCTGTATTATTGCATGTGCATGGAATGTAGGTATACTACCCCAATACTCTTTGATGCTTTAGATCCTGGCAGGCAGGAGGGGCAGGGAAGTCTGGAAAAATGTAAACAGAGAGGTTTACTCAGAAGTAAATCCACAAAGGAGGGCACTTCATCCAAAGTGCCCTCCTTTGCAGATTTACTTCTGAGTAAACCTCTCTGTTTACATTTTTCCAGGCTTCCAGCCGAAAGAAGGAGCGAGTTTAGGGCTTGCCTTGCCATAATACTTATTGGCAAGGGAGGCGGGAGGGTGGTGAGAGAGAAGTAGGGTGCCCCCCCTTACGACTTAATAATGATACTTAAGAAAATCCTGGCCCATGAAGTTCTATAAAGAAAGTCCACTTCCTGGTTGGCGTTCCAGATGCGGAAATACTCAAAAGTAGCATTTCTTACGAATTTCTTACGAATCTTTTAATTTTCATAACTTTTTTCTCATGCCTACTATTTACTATTGCTTTATTCTGCTATAACTGCTTGTCTGATGTTGTTGTTAGCAGTCTTGTGGAAATCTGTAATATAGAAAAAGTGACACAGCAAGGTTTTAAACAAATAAGCAAAAGCTTTTCCTTGGAATGTTGTCTCTAGTACTGGGCACTACAGTTCAATGAAATCAGCAAGCTGGAATGTGTTCAGAGGAGGGCAACCAAAATAGAAAGAGGTCTGGAAGTCCAACATTATGAGGTGCGGGTTAAGGAGCTAGGTATGTTTAGCTTGGAAAAAATAAGGCCAAGAGGGGACATAGTAATCATATTTAAATATTTGAAATGATGTCACATTGAGGAGGGGGCAATATTATTTTCTTTGCTCTAAAGTCTAAGACATGGCGCAATGGATTCAAATTGCAGGAAAAAAAGTTCCACCTAAGCATTAGAAATAACTTCCTGATGGTCGGAGCTGTTTGACAGTGGAATATCCTGCTTCAGATGGTAATGTTATCTTCTTTTTGGAGGTTTTTAAACAGAGGCTAGATGGATCAGAGCTTTGATTGTGTGGTCCTGCATGGACTTTATGGTTCTTGTGTTCTCTTCCAAATGTAGGATTCTATGACTTTGAAGTACCACAGTGTGTATGATTTAACTGAAAAGTAGATTTACCTGAGACCCTTCACTGTTTGCTTCACAACTTCCTAAACAATCAGTCTCTAGAGAAGTGATTCTTAACCTGTGGGCCACAGTCCACCAGTGGGCCATGAGGATGAAAATCTAGTCCGCGAGCCTCCTTCCTCTTTATTTATTTATTTCATTTCCACTCCTTTTGTGCCACCTGTCACTCCTTTCCTGTCACTGACCATGGCATATGTTCTGTATCAGAAACTAGAGCTGATGTGGTCTATCCATTGCAATTTTCTGAATCAGCACCCCAAACCGAATCTAAAGTTGACCAAAAACAGATTTGTAACCCTTTTGGTACTAATGTTGAAGAGTAGTCCCTGGTCAAAATGGTCCCTGGTCAGGTGGTCCCTGGTAAAAAAAAAAGTTGAGAACAACTGCTTTAGAGCAAGTACTAGGGGATTCTAAGTACAGCAGTCCAAAAACAATTTCCATGCTCTGTGGTTTGACCAGAGACAAATCACATTTGTACACTATATCTGGTGTTCATTTGAGCTAAGTTTTTTCGCTTATCTATAGAACATGGAATATTGACTAATTTACATTTTATTGTGGTATATTCCACAGAAGGCACCATTACAGATTTTGTTAGCATCTTTTTATTAGTTCTGTTTGTGTTCCATTTGGGTATTCTGAGAGATAAAATAGATTCTGTGTATTGGGTGCCCTCTTATGGCCATACACAGATACTGTGGTGGCATTTGTCAAATATAGACCTTGAGATCTGTTACAAATTAAGCAGTGATGTTGAAACAACTAATTTAGTTGTTCCTGGAGAGTTTTAATGTACACGAAAACTGTTCTGTTGCATGGAATTAAAAGCAAAATGTAGTGATAATTTAAAATTTTGTTTTATAATCTCAGGCCTCTGTATCCATGGATTCTAGGTCCATGAATTAAGCACCCACAGCTTGATTTTTTAAATTCCAAAAGACAGGGCTTGATTTGCCATTTAATATAATTGACACCATTTTGCTATGCTGTTATATATAATGATACTTGAACATCCAGTATTTTTTTTTATCCACAGGACATTCTGGAACTAAATTCCAGCAGATACCAAGGGCCGACTATATTTTTCTTGTGCTCATCAATTACATAATATTTACAAAAAGAATAAATGAAGTAATTAAAAATATTTTTAAAAGAATAAGTCAAAAGCCATGAAAGTGTACAAAAAAGATTAAAATAAATCTACACTTAAGTTATCTAGATTTGCTGATGAGAATCAGGGTATGATCCACATACAGGTGGAATATCCCAAAATGCTTGAGACCAGGATTGTTTTGAATTTTTGATTTTTTAAAATTTGGAATACTTGTATTTGTATATAGCTACAGTATGTAATGAGATATCTCACAGATGGGACTGAAAACTAAACACAAAAATTATTTCTTTCATAAACACCTTTTAAACATAGCCTGAAAGTAATTTCATAGTTTAAGTATGTTTTTCTCAAACTTGGCTCCTCCAGGTGTTTTGGACTTCACCTTCCAGAAATCCTAGCTAGTTTACAGCTGTTAGGAATTGTAAACACTGGTTTAGATAATTTTGTGTATTAAACAAAGTTTGTGTACTTCGAATAACCAGAAATAAATGTGACCAGTGTTGTATGCATTATAATAAGATCTGCATGTTGGATGATTGGATTGTGTTCAGATGGTCGTAAAATTGTTAAATCGAAAAGCATTGTAGTTCGTATTTATTTATTCATTTATTTACTATACTTGTATACCGTCTTTCTCAGCCTATCGGCGACTCAAGGCAGTTTACAACAAGTTAGTACACACAATAACAAAATACAGATTAAGCATTAAAGCAATATAAAACCACAATAGGAACAATTAAAAAACCCAACATCATTATCATTAGCATCTCCTAGTTAAAAACGGTGTCCAAATTTCATTGTCAAGTGATTCCATTTACTATTTCAGTTACTCTGCATTTGTAAATCCTTGCTCATATAACCATGTCTTAACTTGTCTCCGAAACATTAATAGTGAGGGAGCCGATCTAATCTGCTTAGGGAGGGCGTTCCATGGCCAAGGGGCCACCACAGAGAAGGCCTTGTTTCTCGTCCCCGCCAAACGTACTTGTGATGACAGCGGGATCGAGAGCAGGGCCTCCCCTGACGATTTTAAAGTCCCAGATGGTTCATAAGGGGAGATGTGTTAGTACCTTCTGGACTGAATCCAGATTCTGTACCAAATTCCGAGAATCCAAAATAGTTCTATAAAGCCATGGATCATGTAAGCTGGATGATTAAAGTGATACCAAACTGCTTTATAGCATTGATGCATTCTTCATTTTCTGCAGTCTTCTGAGACTTACAGTTGCGATTTTATTTTCTCTCCCCTTGACTGCCTTACTGTTTGTCTTTCTGACAGGCACTTCCCTTTTAAAAACACCGGGTATCTTTTACAAGGAACAGTATGGGGCCTAACATTTAGAAAAGGAAATCATTGGGAAATATAGAGTGATTGTCCTTTCGCTACAATATTTTGTTAGATAAATGGGCAACTTAACAGGATATGATCAGATTGATGGTTCTGTCAATGCTGTGTCATTTTTCTCCCTTTTGCTTCTGGAAAGAATATAAATGTTTGGAGTGCAACATTATGAGGCCCAATGACTAAAGTATAAGCAAGATCTCTTAATTGCTTCTTGATATATTATTTCATTGAAATGAATCAAATATTCATTGTCAATAAATATTGTATGCACTCGTTTTTATGGCATAATGTAATATGATAAGCAGTTAATAAAAATATACTTGCTTGTCACTTATTAAATTAGTCAATCTATGGGTGGCAGTGTAGAGCAGGCATGGGCAAACTTTTTTTGCCTTGGGGCCACATTGTGAGCTTGGCTGGGAGGGCCGTGCCGGGAAAGAGGCAACCAGCCACACGCTGGGAAGGATGGACCCAGGAGTGGGAGACCAGGAGGAGTCAGGTCATCCCCATCCTTATGCCGGAAGAAAAACGAGACATGTGTTGACTGCCCCCATCCTCCTCCCCAATACTCTTCCCTCAATCTTCAGGCTGTTCTCTCAGCATTATGCTGGGAGGAGGGCGACGTCCAAGAGTGCTCCAGAGGGTTCTCAACCACTGTGTGCCTTCCTCAAGGCTTTCTCCCAATATAAAGACAGGGCTGCTCACATCGTCCTTATGCTAGAAGAAGGGCGAGACACGCGGTGGCTGAGAGCACTCCAGAGGGCTCTCAATTGCTGTGTGCCTTCCTCCCCATCCTTTCTGCATAAGGATGTAGGGACCACTGTGGTCTTATGCTAACAGAAAAAATGAGAAGGCCTTGAGATAAGCACTCAGGGGGCCACATCAGGCCTCCGGGCCTTAGTTTGCCTGTGCCTGGTGTAGAGCCAGCATTAGCCTAGCCCCCTGCCTGCGCTACTCAAAATCAATGGAGAAAAATGTTACTGCAATAAGGTAAGGCACGTTGACTTCTGGAAGAATTCTTTTCTTCTAAGCTAAATCATGTATCCTACAGTGCCAAAATCAATGGCCATTGGGGTGCCACAGAAATGATGGGAGAATAAGAATCCACTGGGATAAGAAATCATGGTTTTCCCCCTTCTGAGATAGAGAAAATATATCTTATTCATCTGCTTTTCATTTTTTTACATTTTGTTTTTTTAAAAAAAATAGTTATAAGAAAAGGCAGAGGGAAGAACCTTTAGATTCTGCATAGATGGCGATAGGTATCTTCCATTGAGAATGTACAGAATAATCTGAGTGATTATTCTAACCCTTCCCTTTCCCAAGAACCAGCCATCCCAGCATCTCCTAATAATAATCACACAGAACCAAAAGGACAAGCTGTGATGATCTGTTCTGAGGAAGAGAAGGTTAGGATCATCAACATTTATGCTGACCTTGTTCCTTCAAGGTAAAGAGATTGCTTATATAGCCCAGACTGCACTATCTATACACAAGAAGGATGTAGGGATGTAGAGGTGAGTCATTTACCCATGTCTCTTTGTCTCATCTCATTATTCTTGGTATATATCCAATAGGTCATCTAGTCCTTCTGGCTTCTATATTCCTGTGGCTTTGAAAGATGGGTCTGATGCATTGATTTCTGTTGTTTTCCTGCATGACTTGCATATTAAAGAGTGCATTAAGGAGGTGTGGTGGGCAAAGGCTTGCAAGATAAATGGAGTGTGGTAGAGGGAATGAGCTCCAGGGGAATTTATTATTTATTTAAAGTATTTCTGTTCGACTCTTTAGCCATAAAGACTCCCCAAACAGCTTATATAGCAAGACAGTCCTTGCCCACAGGCTACAATCTATATTTAAAACATGGCACACAAGGAAGAACCGATTAAGAGGAAGGACAGTTATAAAGAATGCTTGCAAATGTTCTCTTCCTCAGCTGAAAAAAGAGCACTGTTGAAAAATTGGTCAGCCTTCTCTCAGTATTTGTGCATTTCACTTAGAATTTTTACAAAATAAAAGTCTACATAAAACCAGCTCTTCTGTGACCTTTGCAGAAAATGCACATCTTGTGCAAAACATATTTCTGTGTGTAAGAAACATTCTATAATCACTGACGTCCAAAAATCTCACTCAGCAAAAGAAAATATTTCATGTTCTTTGGTCTTACATGAGAACAAAATAAACAAAGATATCCAAAGATTAGTAAGGAAGAGAGTATACTTTTTCACCTCCTTATGTAGCCAAGGAGGCTTATTATTTTGAAATATGCCCTGCATTTCTTTGCACAATAAACTCAGAGACTGTAGAGTTTTGTCTTTTATTAGTGCCCATGGGAACTTGCAATAGATTTGAGATAGGATGCTGGTTCAACAGTTTTAGAAAACTGTCCACGAATAGAGTGATATCATATGATACAGCCTGTGTCTTCTTTGTTTTTAAAAAATACTTTGTTGGATTATAGAAGGGGGAATGCAGGGATATGTCTGTCTTCTTAATGGTTGCTGATCAGGAATATGAGCATTACCAATGACAGTTATTAACAAGGGGAGGAAAATCTTGTCATTGCACTAAGTAATCATTTTGGCAGGTGATAATTAATGGTCTGGCAAAGTCAGTAGAAAGATTATCTGTCAGCCTTGCAGAAAACTGGGGGAAATATATTCTGCTTTCTTTTATTGGGAGCTCCCAGGAATCATTCAGAATCAAGAAGGGAAAAAAGAGAGCCTGATGAGTATCTACATGTCTGTGGATATATTCATCAAATCATTTTCAAAACCTCCCATTTGCTTTGCAATGTGAGGAGCTGATTTTATTTATTCATTGTTGTTTTGGGTAAAGACTCTGTTGCTGGATGGCTATTACAAACAATAGGTAGGACATTTAAGAAAATTGAGTCTGATGTATCAAATGAATAAAAAAGTTACTTACAGTTGAAATGTATGTGCTACAATTCATACTGTATCCATTTTGAAGTGTGTGTGTTTTTAAATGCCTCCATATCTTTCTTATGACTTCATCACACACAATAAAAGAAACAGCAGCCCATGGTGCTCTTCACACAACGCAAGCTTCAACTGTGGGAGTGAGGTATTCCCAACAATTCCTCCATAATTCCTAAGTTTGTTGGCAATTGAATTACTTTTAAATTCCCCACATAGAGAAGAGGAAAATGGTCAATTTCCCCATGTGATGTTATTCCCTTTTGCCCACGTTTGTTGCCCACTTGTAAATAAAATGACGACACTGTGTGTGGGAGGAGCCGAAATGCCAATTTCCCCAGATCACGTGGGGAAAAATCAAGGATGATTTTTTTAAAGATAAATAATCAAAATCCTGAAGGGACAATGGGAGTAAATCTCACTGCGAACAACCCAAGGAAAGGTGTTGCCTTAAGAAAGGTGCTTCTGTTTCAGTGAAAGGGTCTTGAGTCCAAACGACCCCATAGAAAGTGCCACCTTTAAAAAAATGCCTTAAATCTGCTTCAGTGGAAACATCTTGAAAACTTTTAAAGAATGTCTATTTAAAAAGTGTGTTGGTATCCTTGAAATGGGAAGAGTCATCACCTGACCATGTGGTGGGAATTAAGCAGATGGTTGAGTTAGAAGCTGGCGGCAGGGAGTTCCAAAGAAAATGATGGAAAGAATGAAGGCGATCCCTCAGATATAATGGGCCTTGACCATGGAGGGCCTTAAAGGTCAGGATCAAAATCTTATAGAAAACCCGATATTATGTTGATGAGCCAGTGCAAATGCTGCAGGGCCAGAGTTGTATGATGTTTCCTAGGTGTTCTCGCAAGTAGTCTTGGCATTTCCTTTTTGTTATCTCAAGCAATATGCATTCAAAAGTATTCTGCCTCTAAACAATGAGGTTCCATTTAGCAATCATGGCTAGATAAAGCAGAACCAGACTGGAGTGGATGAGTGATGCTTTGGGTGCATAGAGTTTAGGGAATACATGATAGGAGTGACTCACCTCAGTGGGTGAAATTTGTAGTAATCCCATTATGTCAAAGAAGAAGCTGCATCTTCTGAAGATACCTCACCATCGATGGCCAAAGAAATGATCATGGCAGTTTATGTCAACAAAACCTACAAATTCCTGTAGCACTTTAGAGATCAACAAATCTATTGTTGCATAAGCTTTTGCAGTCTACAGACCATTTATTATTTCCCCCTTTTTCTCTTTCCAGGGGCTGACATAGTGCAATGGCTCATGAAGAATCTCAACGTTGAAGATCCAGGTAACACCAAGAAATATGACATGGGGCTTTCTATTGTGAGAGAATACATTATAGATTTCACTGCTGAATTCTGTAATGTTATCCAGAACTGACAGGTGAAGAGTTTCCTATTATATACACTAATGTTGAGACCATCTCTAAATACTTCTTCTCAGCTGAGTATCTTCCATCATCCCTAACACAATTTTGTCAATGAGGAACCTGGAGGAACTTTAGTACGAATCTCCTTAAATTTGACATGGTTTTATTTTATATTAGTGGATTTATTTTATATCTTCAGGATATCTAATTATGGTTGTTGATAGCCAGCAGGCTTGTCCAATTTTGAGAATATTTTAATGTTTTCCAACAAATGTGGAGAGGTATTAAATGTAGCTAAATGAGTATAAGAAACCCTTGATGAGTGTAAGGTATCCAAATACATGACTTGAATTATATTTTTGGCCGTATACTTGCTAGTTCAGCAATCCTCTTGGCTGGATGAAGAGCAAACGCATGTCTCTCCCTTATCCCATAGACACAGCAAATGAGGCAGGTATATGCACAGGCCCAGATTTCCACAACTAAGTACTTCCCAATGTACTTAGATGCTATCTCTGTAATCTCCAGCCAATATGACCATTGGCCATGTTGGCTGAGAATTATTAGGATTGCAGTCCAACATATTTGGAGAAGACTCAATTGGAGAGGTTGCATATGCTTAATTCATTTGGCCTTCCTGGTCCCATCCTCAACTTTCTTAGGGTGGTAATTTGTGTACATTAAAATAATGCACCTTTTAATATTAACTTAACACACATTTAAATTCAAAATTTTATTTTATTTGTATTAGGTAGCTTAGGAGTAGAAAGGGAAGTTCACAAACTCTCTAAATGAATTTGTTGATACATACAGTAATTACATAAATGTAATTTTGAATAATAAGTGTAGCAACAGTCTCAGAACAGAGGGATGAATAATAAAGGGCTATTCTGTGACCACTCGAACTCGTTGACAGCTGAAGTGTGTCCTTTGGGAAGGGATAAATGAGGGCATTCTTCCCACCCCAATAAATATTCTGTCCTTCTAGAATTAAGTATTATTTACTCCTCAAATTCTTAGCATTACAGAAAGTAAGACATGCCTAAATATACTCAAGGCACCTGTCTGATCTTGGAATCTAAGCAGGGTCAGCCCTGGTTAATAATTGGATGAGAGACCTTCAATGAATACCAGATACAATGGGTGACATTGAAGAGGAAGGAACTGGCAAAACCACAAATTTTCTTATGTGTAAACAAATTATATGAAATACATGGAGCCACCATAAATCAATAGGTAACTCAAAGGCACATGCGGTAACGTTGCCTGTCACTTTCCTTCAGATGGTTAAATTGTATTTCTAAATTCTCAACTATTGTTTCAAGTTACTCCTTGCTAGAAATTTTGAGACTGAAAGAAAACTGCATTTCTCCCTCAGCCCCATAACTACAACCTTGTTGACAGAAGACGGCACCGCACCATCCTTTTATTTGAGCCTGCCAATGAGACCATGCTTAAGGATATTTGGTCAACTAGCTAGGTCATGTTAACCAGGTCATCAAAGTTCACTTTCAAGCATACATTGTTCATAGAAACATGGGTATAGTTTACCATGTAGATATATGATATTGTTCTATTTGCAGCTGAAGCAATACACATGGGCAGCCTCGTCGCAGCACAGGGATATATTTTTCCAATCTCCGATCATGTCCTTACTTTGAAGGATGATGGTACTTTCTTTCGTTTTCAGGTAAGAAATACATAATCTTCACTCAGATTAAAAATGCTATAAAATTTATAATAAAAAATTGAATACGCCCCCACCCAAAACCTAGATCGACTTACCCATGGCCCATTGTAAGTACTTTACCTTAACTCTTATTTTAAAAGGAAACATCTTTGAGTAGAGTGGCGAAAGGAAAGAACTTAGTTGTTTCTGGGAGAACATAAAAGTAACTCCAATTCTCCCTGCTTTCTCAGCCAGGATGCCACTTCTGACCTTTCTGAATATGGGAGAATGGCGGCCAAAGAGGCCAATGGTGATTGGATTCCTGAGGGAGCACTGCACTTTTTCCTTTCTGCAGAATTACTCTAGATCAGGCCATTTAGGACAAATGAAGCCCTGTTCTAGTTAAGTTAAGAGACCCCTTACTTGGGCCCTGAAGGAGATAGACCCAGTAGGCCTACACCGTCTGCTTAGTGGCACACTGCCAGAAGACTATCAACTCTATCATTATAACTGGAATCACTCTGAAACAAAACACTTTAAAATTTAGAATTGCACCATATAAGCAAAATACATTGTAAAAAAATTGGGGCAGGAAGATTCCCCCCCCCCTCCCCCAGGCCAGTACCGCTTTAAGCACACCTGAGCACAAGGGGAATCCCAGCAGCACTGGGCTGCCCCAAATGCTTTGGGTGGAGGGGGTGCTATATGCAGTCCTCAGCCATATGTTATTCAGGTCTCCTCTAGACTTATCCATGGGTCATATCAAAATCCATAATGTTTCTTCTAAAACTTGCCCTCAACTTATTCATGAGGTCAACTTATACTTGAGTATATCATATATGGTATGCATGACACCAAGACATTATCTTACAATACTAGAAATGTGGGTCATCATAGTATTAGAACCATCTGAAGTTAAATGTTGAGAAATCCAGAACAGACAAAAGGAAGTATCTCTTTCTCACCCACATTGTAAAATTTGCTACAAGAAGAAATTGTGATACCCACCAGTTTGGGTGTGTTTAAAAGAGGGATTAGACAAACTCATGGATAATGCACTGACTACTAGGTTTACATTTTACCTCCATTATCAAAGGCAATATGCTTTTGTTTACAGGTACTGGGAACATGAGCAAGAGAGTTCCAGTGTCCTTACGTTCTGCTTTCGATAGGGTATCTGACTGAACACTGTATGAGCAAGAATCCTTGACTAGATAGACCTTAATTATGATTTATGTAGTCACGACCTTATTTTTTATGTAGTCACGACCATATGTTAGTGTTCTATATTTCAGGAGGCTGTACATGGTAAAATCATTTTGATTATGATATCTGTAAGAATAACTTTTATTTTGTTTGATAGTTTTATTTTTAAATTGAGACCGTTACCCAGAACACAGCTAGATTACCTCAATCCTATTTATTTCCTTTAGACTTGATTGTGCCTAGAAGTGCACAAAACCATGACTGTGATTCCTTTGATTCTATGAAGTCCAGTTTCTTGACTCCAGAATAGCATAATTGATTTGAATGCTGGCATGTTAATGATACAATACAATTTGCTACTTTTCAGGCTCCATACTTTTGGCCTTCAAATTGTTGGGAGCCAGAAAACACAGACTATGGTGAGCATTATTTGCTATTTTATTTTAAAAGATCATTTGTTAATGTGCCATAAGTAGTTTTATAGAAAAATATTAAAATAAGATTTTATTTGGTTATTATTCAGAGGTTAGTATGATTATTTATTGTATTAAGTACAATTTTTGTTCACATTATTACCCAATCACAAATAGTTTATGTTGTGCATATATTTTGTTTTTCTATGTATGGACTATAGTTCTTGAGCTTTACTCATGGCAGTGGTAAGGGTAGTTGTGTCCTGACAAGGATTAACCAATGCAGCCAAAGATGTTTCAATCCCATGTCCAGACCAGAAAACAGACTGAAATAGATCACTGTAATAAGTTTCATCAATTAACTGCTAGAGCTGTTAGATACCTAGTATGGCAGAATTCAGAGAGAGCTTTTCAAGCAGAGGTCTCCCAATTGCTCCTTGCTGAAAAGAGGCTTTAGTTACTTGCACAACCAGAAAGGTCTTGGGTCTTTTTGATAAGCCAGGAAAGGCACATGTGTGCTATAACCAAATATCTTGTTTGCTTCTTCACAAAAGGAAACAAATATCCAGCAGTGCTGGTCAAGTAAGGTCCCTCCACTGGAACGGGATTTCAGCCTGCAAGAAAGACAGGGTATACGTTCAATCAATCAGACAGTTAGCTATAATGATGATGATGATGATTTATACCCCACCACCATCTCCCCAAGGGGACTCGAGGCAGAAAACATGAGGCCAAGCCCAAGAATTACACACAACAACGCAAAGTAAAATACTAACAAGGAAACCATAACATCAAATAAAGTGCAAATAGTAACAAAATATACAATAAAACAAACACAAAATAAAATGCTAAAGGAATTAAAACTGAGTGGGCAGGGCCAAATACAAGGGATACAATTATAAAACCTTGGGTGAGATGGATAGAGTAATGTATCTGAAGGGAGACTCATATGGGACAACCAATGTGGTTAATCTTCACTAAGGGATGAGAGAAAGTGCATCAAGAGGACAGATTTATACTGGGACGGACATGGTATGGGGATTTGTTGTTCATTCATTACGTACTATATCAATTATAGTATTTAAGTCAGGACAAATTTGAACTATTTTATCTGCACAGTGCTGCACAATTTCTTCAAAATCCTGTACGGAGAAGGATCAGTGTACCATCAGGTGGTGGAGGCTCCTTCTTTGGAGGCTTTTAAACAGAGGCTGGACGGCCATCTGTCAGAGGTGCTTTGAATGCAATTTTCCTGTTTTTTTGGCAAGGAGTTGGACTGGATGGCCCACAAGGTCTCTTCCAACTCTATGATTCCATTATTCTAGGTGCAGAGCCCAGTATCCCCACCCATACATGATTTTAATGCTTATGTAAAAGGATCCTTATGTGAACATGATTTTAATAATTATATTGAAAGATCCTTATGTGAACAGCATAATAAATTCATCAGTGCAATGTTGTCTAAAAGTAAAAAAAATAGGATAGAGCAGTAACTTAGGGCATTTCTGCATGGACACTTTATCCTGGGCCAATCAGGATTGCTGGATTCCAGCTCACCCACAGGATGGATTTTATTGCCAGCCCTCAGCCCACTGCAGAGGTGAGAGGGAGTCCTTACCTGGGTTGCTCTGGAAGCAGGGAGGAGTCTGACTCAGTTCTGTGCTGCTGGACAGCTGCCCTTACCATCCCACTCCATAGCAGTTCCTGGAGTGACATCGGTCAGGGCTCCAGAGTGATGGAGGTGAAAATGGAAGAAACCCTCCATCCTTTCCCCCCTCCTTTCTCCAATTGTTCTTGCGCCCTAGCCAGTATAACTCCAAGCAAAAAGTGATGGCCATCAGCCATGCCGCATCCAGAATCCACCACTATAATGAGAACAGGAGAGGTATAGCAAGTGCTATCTTGAGTCTCTGGACCATCCAGGCCCAAGGAATACAGGATGGGCATGTAAACAGTTGTGGCTGGTTCCATCTTAGAACCAGTCCGACTGCTTAAGTAGGCCCAAATTCACAGTTGTTGCAGATTCTTGGGGAAATTTTGTATCAACCTGCAACTTTTGTTAACATGGTTCAGGGACACTTTAAGTGGCCTTGGCTCATGTTATCTGGCAAAATAACACACAAGGTTAGCACAAAATATGAATTACATACATATCAATAACACATTACATAATAGGCCGCGGACGCACACAATACCGTCAAGTGGAGTAATACTGGGAGTAGATCTGAAAGTCTGTAAATGACGTGAGCAAGTGTTCAAATAAAGTTCCAACACATTTTCTCCATATATAACTCCATAAATCCCATGGTCTATGGTATTGCCATCACATATGGGTCAGGTATTTGTAATCCTCATGTTATCTGGCATAAGCTCCATGCATCATGCAGCCACCACAGAGCTGATCTGCCTCTCCCTGCCACCGCCCTTAGGGTTAAACCATCTGTATAGGTATGCCTTTCATCAATATGAAAGTTAATGTTGAGGTTGACTGAAATGCAGGTATGTTGACTTAATGTGGTAGATATTAATGTGGTCTGTTAATTTAAAGAGGACATTATCCAACATAGAAAAAATGATTTAACAGTGTTAATATTACATTGGTGCAAAGTTCAGTCACTTGGTCTTCTGTACAATAAATGATAGTCCATTCCGGATACTAATATGTGTCTAGTGGATTAATAAATTTACCCAAAAAAGCAGTACCTTAACATCAGTAAATGAAAACAAAAAATCTTACAAAAATAGTAGTACCTTAACAGTTATTTTGATATATACGGTAGCAGATACATACAAAAGAGCAAGAATACGTTTATATTAGAAGCTTTTGCCTGGCTTTAGGAAAGACATAGCTGTGGTTTATGAGCAAATAAAATACAGTATTCCGTATTAAATGACTGAACAGCTGAGGACTAATGCATAAAGGGAATATGTCAGCACTGTTATCTTTAGTTATCTCTGTACATTATTGCTGTCTCTTGTACAGCTATCCACCTCTATGGTGAAATGATAAAATCAATTTTTCCTTTCAGTTCAGGAATTGACAAAGGAAATGAATATACCTGTTGTCATAAAATGAGGGCTTTGAGAAGTATTTCTTTTACAGGCTGAGCAAAAGCCGCCGCCACCACCACCAAACCTGCCCCAATCACAATCACTGCACCAGTCATATATATGTCTCCATGTAGGAATCGTAGCCATTAATGGAATGGAGGCACCACAGTTGCAGCTCTGATATGATGTTAATCATTTGTAATATCTTGTTTAAGCATTATAAATGTAACCTTGTCGGTAAAAAAAATTATGGTGATATCAATTAGTCCCAACTTGCTTTTCTCATATAGCAAATAATCTTTCTCTACTCTTTATTCATTTAGATCATACTTTTGCCCACTTGAAAACTTTCTTACAATATAAGATACTTAAACCATGTTATTTACCATCAAGGAGCTCTAATTGTGTAGTTTTGATTTAAAGATGCACCCCCTGAAATCTTCTGCCGACAGAAATGCCTTTCTGCCAGTTAATCTCAGAAATGCACTGACAAAAAGGTTCTACTTGCTGAAATCATAAGGGGGCAAAAAAGCCAAAAGAGACACTCTGTTGTCCCCCAAAATATGTTTCCAGTCCTAGAGACTCACACACCATGTTTATAAAAAAATTAGGCCAGGCTGTTGTTGCTATTATTAAAATGTATTTATATCCTGTCTTTTCCCTGGGGCCCAAGGCATCCCTCTGCGGGATGGGGCCTAGGGTAAGTTGGACGATGCAAGGCATGGAGCGATGGATTCTCCACGCCCCATGCTGGGCACCACTGGATTTGCCACAATGTGTGGCAATTCCAGCAGCACATTTGATGAGGTTGCTAGACAGTAAAAAGATTACATTTACTAAAGTGATTCAAATACTTTCAGATAAGGCTTAGATGTAACTGCCCAAGTGTAGACTTGGGTGACCATTACCCATTCTGGTTGATTGAAACTGCACTGCCCCATTGCATCTCGCTGCCTTTCTCTTCATTAGAAGGCAATGCTATTTGCTCCAAAGTAAGTTATAGTCAGAAATACATCCTATGTGTTTAATTTTGGCCAGATTGTTCCATTCTTTATTTATCAGATTCTATATCCTACAATTGCATAATTGCATAGTCTACACATGAACACAACCCCTGGCAGTTCAGAGGCATAAACGCATCATGTTGAGGAAAACATTGAATTTCTTGACTGATCTTAGGCAGTATTTATAATTAGAGGAATATGTAGTTATTTTAGTACCATATCTGTATTTCATAGTTTTCTATCTTCTGTACAGTCACAGGGCCTTTTGACTTCTATTCCCACTCCTTGGTGCAACCTTGTAGTTTCATAAATAGTATACAGGATAACCCAAATTAAATAATAATAATAATAATCTTTATTTCTAGACCGCCCTCTCCCCCAAAGGGACTTAAGGGGGGACAATCAATGCCTGAGATGAATACAAACACAACAAAATAATACAAGATGATTCACAGAAACAAAAATAAACTTACAACAGAAATTCAAGCATCGAGATGAAAATAATAAAAAACAATCCAATAAGAAATAGTAACCTAAAACATGAGTAAAACATTACAAATGACAAACAAGATAGGTTCTGTAGGTTTATTCTTATGTATATGTGTTTAGCTTTGGATAACATAAGGAAGGGTTAACATCTCTGTGGTGTTTGTCTTGCTGTCTGTGCCCCTGTTCAGAAGATTTATTTATTTATTTTATTTATTTATTGTTCGATCTTGTATTCCGCTCCTCCCTGCAGGCTCAGGGCAGATAACAGCATATAAAATAGGCTAACATGTGTCATCCATGCAGCCATACAGTAAAACATAAACATAAAAACGCGACATCATATCCCGAGACACAAAATAAAATACACTAGCACTTCCTTAGACCAGGGTACCAGTTACACAGGAGAATTACGCTGGGTTAGTTTACCTAGCTAAAGGCTAGTCTAAAAAGGGCGGTCTTGCAAGCCCTATGGAACGGGATGAGCTCCGTGATAGCTCGGGCGACTGGGAGGGAGTTCCATAGCGCCGGGGCTGCCACAGAGAAGGCTCTTTGCCTAGTTGTAGACAAGTGGCAGGCGCGGACCGATGGTACTAGGAGCAGATTCAACTCCTCCGAACGTAGTGATCTGGGGGAATGTACGGGGCAAGGCGGTCCCTCAGGTACGCAGGCCCTAGGCCGTGTAAGGCCTTAAAGGTTAAAACCATCACCTTGAAGGCAATTTGGTACTCAATAGGTAGCCAGTGCAACTGCCGGAGGATGGGCGTGATGTGCTCCCTTACTGACGCTCCCGCCAGCAAGGGAGCAGCGGCATTTTGCACCAGCTTGAGTTTCCGGATTGTCGACAAGGGAAGGCCAATGTAGAGGGTGTTACAGTAGTCCAGTCTCGAGATGACCGTCGCCTGGATCACCGTGGCCAGGTCGCCCCTGGAAAGGTAGGGTGCCAGTCGCCTAGCCTGTCGTAGGTAGAAAAATGACGCCCTGCTGGCCGCGGAGACCTGGGTCTCCATGGGCAGCAGGAGGTCCAATTGGACACCCAAGCTCTTAACAACAGGTGACGGGCTAAGATGCTCGCCATCTAGGGTAGGCAACCAGCACTCATCCAGTCCAGGCCAACCGGGCCACAAGATCTCCGTCTTCGACGGATTCACCTTCAGCCGGCTGGCCCGCAGCCATCCAGTCATGGCCTCCAGGCACTGATGGAAACAATCGGGTACGGTGTCCGGCCTGCCGTCCATTCTCAGCAGAAGCTGGGTGTCATCTGATAACACTCCAGACCAAAGTCGCGGGCCAGCTGGGCCAGGGGGCGCATATAGACGTTGAATAATAAGGGGAGAGGATGGCCCCTGGGGACCCCGCAATCAGCGGAAGTCTCCCGGAGGACCCCCCCCTCCACACGTTGTCCTCGGTCCCGGAGGAAGGAGGCCACCCATTTAAGGGTGGTCCCCCCAACCCCGGAGCCGGCTAAATGGTGGTGTCAACAATGCGTGGTCTACGGTATCGAACGCTGCTGTCAGATCTAACAAGACGAGCAGGGCTGATCCACCCTGGTCCAGCTGGCGGCGAAGTTGGTCTGTAATGGCGACAAGCACAGTCTCTGTCCCGTGCCCAATACAGAAGCCGGACTGGAAGGGATCGAATCCAGCTGTGTCTTCTAAGAACCACTGCAGCTGATCCGCTGCTGCCCTCTCAATTACCTTGCCTAAAAAAGGCAAGTTGGAAACTGGCCGGTAATTGGAGGGAGCCGAAGGGTCTAAGTTCGGCTTCTTCAGCAGCGGTCTTACCATAGCCTCTTTCAATCTCCCTGGGAAGACTCCCCCTGCACTTTCTGTCCCTGTAATCATTGGATTTTGAAAAATGTTGTTTGTTATTTAAATAAATATGCATTGGAGAGAAATCTTCAGTGAAGACACCTTTTTCCCTTGATATCTCTTTCAACAGTGATTTTCCCTTTTGAGGGTAGATTTCTCTCACTTCCTGTTTTCTCAACCCTTTTCTTAACAAAGAGTTGTTTGTAAGTCTGATGTTTGTAACTCGGGGACTGCCTGTATACATATTGTCAGAAATACTCCTTTAACTGCCCATTTTGTTATTTTTCTTTCCATAGCTATCTACCTTTGCAAGAGGACCATGCAGAACAAAGCTAGACTGGAGCTGGCAGATTATGAAGCCGTAGGTATACTGATTTTACAGTTCCAAACACTTTTAAATTGAGTTTGTTGAACTCTGTTTCCATTTTTTCTGTATAACAAACTGAGTGTGGGACTTGTGCTTTTAAAATTGTTCCTTTAGTTTTGGAAATTAGGACTATTATTATCATGGTTCATAAAGACAGCATCAAATTCTAATATGGCTGCCTTTGGGATTACAATTTCTCAGAATCATAGGGTCAATGTTAGAAAGAGTTATACATGGAATAATGAAGACAGATAAACCTTTATGGAGCTTTCATCCCTTTAAACCAAATATTATTTCAGAAGAAACCACTTCCAGGTTCATTTACAATCTGATTCTACAAATTAGAACAAATTTCATTCCTAGATTTTATCTATCAATGATAAGAATTGACTCATTTTCCCAAAGTGTATACACATGATTTTCAAGTTTATCTTGGTAATGACACTACTAGTAGATTAGTCTGCACCATTTACTTATATGCTGTCTTACAAATGTCAAGAGTTTTTGTTCATTGCTTCTTTACAGCCCCTCATATTGCTTCTGTGCTTTCCCTGCATACATTTCAAAATTGTAACTGGGGACTCCTGCCCTTTCTCATTTGAAATACTACATTGACTACATCCTCTATGCTACTTTTAATTTTTGATTGCCACAAAACAGTGACCTCTGTTATGGTTCCAAATCGGACACTCAGTCCCAGGTATATCGGTACCCATCCCAGTGTTGTTAATCTGAACATTGTTTGTATTGGAATACCACTTGTGAGTTTTCCAAAACATTTGGCTGCCTGTCTTTGGAAATCAGATGTTGGATTGGATTCCTCTTGGTCTGCCTATTTAGCAGGGCTTTTTTGTGTTTGTCCTTATTGTGAGACATATCATTTCACTTCTTGTCAGGTTTATGTTGTCTGGAACATGAGCAGACTCATATTACTATTTAAAGTTTTTCATACCCCAGGAAAAGGAAACATGTTGTCTTCCCAATGTTATTGAACTGCAACTCTTATCATACCTCACTAAAGTATATCCTGGGTAGGACTAGTGGGAGTTACTATCCAGCAGCCGCTGAGGGTCTACACAGTCCCCATCTCTTGCATACCCCATACATCTGGCTATTGCACCAATAAGCATCGATGAAACGGAGGAGGAGACAGCTAGAGGGCGTGTGGCGGAGTCTCCGTGACGAAGCATCGAAATCGGCTTATAAGCTGTTTAAGAAGGCTTATGAGCGAGCTATCAAGGAGGCGAAAAAAGTTTACTATGCTTCCTTGATAGAGTCAGCTAGTTCACGCCCAGCTCAACTTTTTAGAATAATTCGGTCTATGACAATAATCCCAACTGTCCCAAATAATAGGGGTTTGGCTCCAACAGCTGAGGCCTTTCAGAACTATTTTACTGACAAGATTTCGAATCTCCGCCGGGACATTCCAGCCACAGTTGATACAGTTAGTGAGCTCGAGACTCCGCCGCCACTTGACGGGCCCACCTTCACCCGTTTCCAAAAGCTGGACGCAGCAGCTGTTGATAAGTTACTGACTGCAGCTAGACCAACTACTTGCTCCCTCGACCCGTGCCCCTCCTGGCTTATTAGATCTTGCCGGGAGGGGCTACGTGGCCCCCTGGGCACGATCATAAATAGCTCCCTTGAGCAAGGAGTCTTCCCGGGGGGACTGAAAGAGGCCATGGTAAGACCGCTGCTGAAGAAGCCGAACTTAGATCTTTCGGCTCCCTCCAATTACAGGCCGGTGTCCAATCTGCCCTTCCTGGGCAAAGTAATTGAGAGGGCAGCAGCGGATCAGCTGCAGCGGTTCTTAGATGACACAACTGGACTTGATCCCTACCAGTCCGGCTTCCGTATCGGGCATGGGACGGAGACCGTGCTTGTCGCCATTACAGACCAACTTCGCCGCCAGCTGGACCAGGGTGGGTCAGCCCTGCTTGTCCTGTTAGACCTGACAGCAGCGTTCGATACCGTAGACCACGCATTGTTGACCCACAGTTTAGCCGGCGCCGGAGTCGGGGGGACCGCACTTCAATGGGTGGCCTCCTTCCTCCAGGGCCGGGGACAACGCGTGGAGGGGGGGCGGGGGGGGTCTCTGGGAGATCCCCACTTAATTGTGGGGTCCCCCAGGGGGCCATCCTCTCCCCCTTATTATTCAACGTCTATATGCGCCCCCTGGCCCAGCTGGCCCGCGACTTTGGTCTAGAGTGTTATCAGTATGCGGATGACACCCAGCTTCTGCTGAGAATGGACGGCAGGCCGGATACCGTACCCGATTGTTTCCATCGTTGCCTGGAGGCCGTGACTGGTTGGTTGCGTACCAGCCGGCTGAAGGTGAATCCGTCGAAGACGGAGATCCTGTGGCCCGGTCGCCCTGGGCTGGGTGGGTGCCGGTTGCCTACCCTGGATGGCGAGCAACTCAGCCCGTCATCCTCGGTTAAGAGCTTAGGTGTTCAGTTGGACTCCTGCTGACCATGGAGACCCAGGTCTCCGCGGTCTGCAGGGGGTCCTTCTATCACCTGCGACAGGCTAGGCGACTGGCACCCTACCTGTCCAGGAACGACCTGGCGACGGTAATCCAGGCGACGGTCATCTCGAGACTAGACTACTGTAATGCCCTCTACGTTGGCCTTCCCTTGTCGACACTCCGGAAACTCAAGCTAGTGCAGAATGCCGCTGCTCGCTTGCTGACGGGTACGTCAGTGAGGGAGCACATTACGCCCATTCTTCGGCAGCTGCACTGGCTTCCCATTGAGTACCGAATTGTCTTCAAGGTGTTGGTACTGACCTTTAAGGCTTTACACGGCCTAGGGCCTGCGTACCTGAGGGACCGCCTTACCCCGTACTTGCCCCCGAGATCACTGCGGTCGGACGAACAAAATCTGCTGACTATACCATCTGTCCGCTCCTGCCACCTATCCTCGACTCGACAGAGAGCTTTCTCAGCGGCAGCTCCAGCGCTGTGGAACTCTCTGCCAGACAGTGCTCGAGCCATCTTGGAACTAGCCCCTTTTAGAAGGGCTTGTAAGACTGCCCTTTTTGAACTGGCATTTAACTAAGTCCAAATGGATGTTACACCGTATACCCTGTGTACTTTCCTTGCACCTCGTGATATGTTGACTCTGTGTTTTTAACTTGTTTTAAGAGTGATTGTAGGGCGACATGGCTGCGACCTGTCTGCCCATGCGTATTTTCACTGTTACCCGCCCCGAGCCTGCAGGGAGGAGCGGAATACAAAACTGAATAAATAAATAAATAAATAAATAAATAAATTATCTTGGATAATCTGCATCTCTACACCAGAGACATATACAAAAGGGAATAACATACTGGTACTGTAGTCCCCTTATAAATAGAGGATACAGTCTTAGATCCCCAGTGGGTGCCTGAAACTGCAAATAGTACTGAACCCTCTATCTATCTATCTATCTATCTATCTATCTATCTATCTACACACACACACACACACACACACACACACACACACAGAGTAGTATTCCTTTACATACCTATGATAAAGTTTATTTTATAAATTAAGCATGGTAAAAGATAAAAATCAATAACTGTAATAAAATGGAATTATTATAACAATATATGCTTTGAATGTGATTTTTCTGCTTCTTGGCAGGGGGTTGGACTGAATGGCCCACGAGGTCTCTTCAACTCTGTGATTCTATGATTCTATACCATACTATAAGTTATGTGAATGTGACACTCACATTTAAACCGATACATTGCTTATTTCTGGAAGTTTCCATTTAATATATTTGGATTATGGTTGACCATGAGTGACTGAGACGCCGGAAAATGAAGCTGAGGGTAAAGATAGAGGAGGGGGAACTACTGTATATCTCTAAAAATGATGGGGAATTCACACACTTTCATTCATTTTGTGCCTGTTAAACTGGATAAGACATAGTTTAGTAAATCATACACTGTTGCTTAGTATGATTTACTAGACAGATAAGTGAGAACTGTCAATTTAATCCACCAGCAATCGTAAATAAACATATTCCCACACTGCATTATAATTTAGCAGTGTTTTCACGCCCACACATTTCTGCCTTCTTTATTTATAAATGTTGTTATACATTTTATACATTACCAACATCTAGGCAATTTTGCTGAGCATGAAGTTCTTTATGAATCGACAATAGTTCTATTCAGCACCAGCAGGCATGCTCTAGTATACTTTCAGCGAAGGTATGATACAATAATCTAGGGCTCACTGAAAGGGATAATCATCAGACGGTGCCAGACAATTAGATCATCTTTCATTTTCATCCGAGTCCAGAGCTCACATGATGAGCAATTTTATCAACACTGGCTGAGTTAATTAAAGATAAGAGTGAATTCTTGGCTTTACCAGAAGCTCTGGTTAAAACTAGAGGCAAAGCTTTTCTTATGACTGCAAACAAAATGCTGAGCATTACTGTCTGTGTCCTTTCTGCCTTACTTTCTTTACCAGAGCCTCATTTGTTGTGTGCACACAGTGTAGTTTTTATTCTATCGATTTTCTCTTTCTGAGTTTGTGTCTGTTTTAGAGAGAAGGGACTATAACTGTTTCTGACTCCCTGTCATTTAAAGCCAACAAGCAAAAAAGGGGAATCATAATATGGTTGGCCTTGTGATTATCACTATTTTCCAAGTTATTTGTCTATTAATTGGGAGCGAAGTTTGGAAAAATTCCTGTAGTTCAAAAATGTAGTTTTGTAGAACCCTGAATAATTTTTTTGGTTGCCATTGGGGCAAAAATCTCATTATCTTGGATAATCTGCATCTCTACACCAAAAGGGAATAATTTATAAGCCATATTACTTAAGAATATGAACCCTGTGGCGTAATAAAACATGTGTAGTTCACATTTGATTAGCCCACTCACTATAAAAATAAAACATGCGTAGTTCACATTTGATTAGCCCACTCACTACCTTGCCAGAGAAAGAAAATATGCTATGCAGATGAACATTGCAGAACAAGTAGTTTACTCTTCGTAATTCAATACAACATATTTACAGTCATATGATCAGTTGCATCTACATAGCCCAAGCCTGAAAAATGTAACAGTATCCAAAAATCCCAGGCTTAGCTTGCTCCCCGGGCATAGCCCAACCAATCAGCTTCATGCATCTTATTTTACAGTTGACACACATGCTCCAACAAACCATACTAAATGATACTTCTGTTACAGCATGGACACTCTAATCATTTGATTGGAGTGAATGAGGAATATAGAACAGCCTATGTACATAATGAACCATTGTGTATGGGCATAGTTCAGCTATGATTGGGCATTTCCTAATAAATCCCATAGGAGATTTAAGCACAAGGGATGACAAGAACAAATATTAATATTTACATCTTGGACACACACACACACAAACACCCACAATGTGGCATGACACCATGACAAAGAAAATGTGACATGTTGTGAGATTATGTGTACACCAAGACTTTGTTGGGGTAACCAATTTATGAGAAAATGCATTGGTTTTTCTGTGCAGAAAACAATTTGTGAAATCAAACAATTAAGTACATTTCTATAAAGGAAGGCCACCCGCTGTTTTTCTGCATGTTTTCTGCATAAATAACACACACCAATATTTTTGCATAGAAACCAATATATTTTGGAGAAAATGTCCTAATTCTGCCTAAAAATTTGCAGAAAGATCTTGTGTATTTTGTAGTAGTACAAATAGTGTTTGAAAAATATGTGCAAACCATTGTATTCCCACATACACATAAAAGTAAAACAAATGAAAATTTACATTTGCTTTAATTTCTCACATTGAAATTGAAAAGACTATTCAAGTATGGCATGATACCTCCCCTATATATTCAATGCGTACATCGAGGAATAAATTACAATAGGCACCCACAATATTTCCCAGATATTGACATGCATGAAATGAGGGAACATGCAACCATTGGTGCATATATTTGTGTTTCATTAATACTAGAAACATTGTTATATATTCTATCACAGATCAGACTGTGGTGCTTTGATACCTATATCACATTTCACTTTTGTCCTTGCCCTTTCTTCCTGTCACTTTGAGTTTCCAGCTTTTCCAATTGATGTGATCAACTTGGTAAACAAAGATATTCAAATAGATTTCTTGTTATAACAGTCAATTATTCTTATCTTCCCTTTTCATTAGGAGAATTTAGCGAGACTACAGAGGGCTTTTGCAAGAAAGTGGGAATTCATCTTTATGCAAGCTGAAGCACAAGTAAAGTAGGTGTTTTCAGTTCAACTAATCAAAACAAATGAACAATGTGGAGGCAACTCTGTTCTCGCTAACAATTCTTTCTTTATAGCTTGTGCTCCAGAGTTAATGTCCTTCTCCCTGCATTCAACATAGCGATTGCACTCCATTCAGGACTAAAGCAGTTAAAATCTTCTCCCCACATGGACAGCATCATTCACAAGGAGAATCTCTCTGGTACTGCCATTAGCCACCGAAAATACAGACAGTCTCAGAGTTACAAACACCCAACTTACAAATGACTCATAGTTAAGAATGGGGGGTTTTTTTCGTGTCAGGAGGAGCTTGAGAAACTGCAAGTCATTTCTGGTGTGAGAGAATTGGCCATCTGCAAGGACGTTGCCCAGGGGACAACGTTTGATGTTTTACCCTATGAGGTATATACAAGACTATGGTATGCACAAGCTATAATGACTATGATCTATATACAAGGCTATGATGACTAAGTTGTATAATTCTAGCTATGGTATGTACATGCTATAGAATGCCTGCTTAGATTGCCAGGCCAAGGAACCCAGACAATTTCTGGCCTTCTTCTCTAAAACTCTGACCCAGAATAAAATGGAGGGAAAAGCCTTTCAGACAAGCTCTGAGGCAGCAAGTATGGCATGATACCTCCCCTATATATTAAATGCATACATCAAGGAATAAATTACAAAACAAAGACATGAACAGAGGAGGGGAAAAGCTAGAAAGAGACATCACAGTACCTGTTCTGACTTACAAACAAATTCAGCTTAAGAGAAAACTCCAAGTCATGAGCAAGAACCTATCTTGCTCATGACTTATTTATTTATTTAATCTTGTATTCCGCTCCTCCCTGCAGGCTCGGGGCGGATCACAATGGACAGTAAAAACATGCTGCATGTAACAGCCAAGCAGCCATATAATAAAAGCATAAAACATGAGACAGTATACAGAGGTAAAGCCTGTATACTGCTCCAACAATGAAGACTTTACACAATGAGTCTATTATGTAGTAAATTGGCCTCAAGTCTTACATTCTCCCATGCTGTCATCCATGTTACATCAGAACGACAAGTGGAGATGCTTGAAGTGGTTGATAGCCGTAGTTTATCTGAAGTGTTTAGGACCAAATGATAATTTGCTTTGTCAAAAAGAAGTTGATTAAATAATTCCGCACATTATTCAGATCTTTCTTTATTCAAATAATGTATGCTCTTCTGGGACTGACTCAAGAGAAACAGTTCAGCTTACATCTTTCATTTAAAGCAGCAGCAAAACAGTTGCTTGGTAAAATTGATTGGAAATGGCATTAAAACAGAATCGTGAGGGATAGAGAGAACAGCTATAAAGGAAATTTTACAAAAATTCAATAGTCTTTGGAGATACAATTCATTTGACCTATATGTTTTAAGAATGATAATTATATACTTATATTACTGTGTTTTATCAGTTGTTTAGACATTGACTTGTGAGTGGATTATGTTGCGAAAAGCAGTAAAATATCTGTAAAATATCAAACGTCATGTGAGAAGATTTACAGAGTCCTAAGAATTTTTCTTCTTAGAAAGAAAAGCCTTTTTCTTGTTTTTATTTTATCTATTACAGTCATATCCCAGAACAGTGTGTGTATCTGGGCGTGCTTTCAAGATGCTTGTCAATTTCCAGGAGCCCCATGAATTTCATAGGATTCTTAATAGACCCACTATTTTTTTTAAATGTGCTTTCAGCTTCTGGCCTTTTCAAATTACATTTGGAGTCTACCAATTAAGCGACTAAAGCTTTAGTTGCTTAACCTACTAATCAAACCACACAGCTCTCCTATAATTAAAAGAAGTATTTGGGAGACTATTCAAAATTAAGCCGGCTACTCTTGACACTTGCCACTACAAATTACTTTATTATCAGTGGAAGCCCTTTAAATTTTCATTTGATTCTTGTGTTCAGAAATATTGCTGATTTTATGGCATCCCTACAAATATGAGCCTTGAAACTGGAATAGGCATCCATTCCCTCCCCCTCCCTCCCCCACCCCCTGAGTTCCTAGGCAGCTTCATTTGATGGCCTCTCTCCGATGACACGTTTTCCGCCCCCATCCGCTGGGCATTCCTAGAGCCTCAGGCAACGTTAAATGAGTCCCATTAGTCAGTGTCAACCACAGTGATGAGTGTAGGATGTTCATCCTTACGCTCTTGCTGCTAAAACTATTAGATTTATGTGTCTAATATTAAGTACATAGGTTTAACAATAGTGGCAATCATGTCATTGCTTATTCTTTCAGTGGTTTTCAACATTTTGGGGGTCTAAAAGCTTTGTTAATTGCTGTGTGTTTGATATGTATAAGAAGTGTAATACAGGCCTAACAAAACAAGCCAGCACATTATATTTTGGACAATTATGTAGGCATAACTATCACAGGATGTTAAAGGTAATCAACATTTAACCTCTGTACAGTGTTCCCTCGCTACTTTGAAATTCGCTTATTGCGGACTCGCTGTTTTGCGAATTTAAAAATATTAATTTAAAATATATATCATGGTATTTTGCTGTTTTGTGGGGTTTTGCTGCCGCCGCTCTCCAAAACACTTTCCCTCCTCAGTCCTCCCTCCCTCCAGCCTTGAAGGGCCTTTCCTTCCTTTCCTTAACTTTATTTTAAGTTTATAAAGACTTAAAATAGTGTGTGACTACTAAAATAATGTATAAATATTAAAATAAAAAGAGCATCCCTACATCACAGTTTTTCACTTATTGTGGAAGGTCTTGGAACCTAACCCCAGCAATAAGTGAGGGGACACGGTATATTCTTGCTTTCCACTATTTATTTATTTACCACATTTATATCCTGCCCTTCTCAACCCCAATGGGGACTCAGGGCGACCTTATGAAGGCAACAATGAATGCCATATATTAATACATCGGTAAATAAACAGAAACGTTAAAACCAAACCCATTAAAAACATAACATTAAAGTATCAATTAAAATCACATGATCCAAATAGTATTCCAGGGTTGGTTTGAGTCAGTGTTATATTAATTATACTAATGAATAAACTTAGGTTCACATGCACCAGATCCCATCAGACTATGCTGGGTAAGTCTTGGTTACTACTTGGATGGGAGACTACCAACAAATACCAGTTGCTATAGGCCATATTTCAAAGTAAAGAACTGGGGGGGGGCACCTCAAAGTAGTCCTTTTCAAAGATGTTAGGAAAACAATCAACATACTTAAAGTGTGGTGTTGGACAAGAGTTCTGCAGATCCCATGTACTGCTAAAAAGACAAATAAATGAGCCCTACAGCAAATCAAGTCTTAACTATCCCTAGAAATTAAGATGGCTAAACTAAGAGTGGTAATATCTCAGAAGACAATGACTCAGTGGAAAAGACAATACTTGGTAAGTTAGAAGGCAGTAGGAAAAGTGGAAGACTGCATTCCAGATGGATAGACTCCGTTTAAAAAGTCATAGCTCCAAGTCTGCAACACGTAAGCAGAGCTGTTGAGATTACATTGATTTAGAGATCTCTTATTCATAGGGATGCCATTAGTCAATGCTGATTGAATGGCAGTTAAAAACAACAACAACAACAACCCTATGAAGTTCACAGGGTTATCATAAAACAACAGGCAAATTGAAGACATATACAAAAAAGGTTGGGAAGCCTGTACCATTTTTATATTGAGGAATTCCAGTTTCAGTCAACCACATTCAGTCCAGCTAATGGTAAGGGATTATGGATATTGTACTTCAGCAACATCTGGAGGTCTACAGGTTCCTTCTTCCTTATTTAAAGGTAGGTTTTCAGCACCTGAAAGAATGTGTAGCAATTACTTTTTGGCACCAGATGGAGAGTTTATAAGGTAACATACATACAAACACAAATCATTGTGAATATATTTACTTTGTGAAGAGTGAGCAGCAAGACTTCTGCATAACTGTTGGAGAGAGGGGTTTGGTTCTGATTTGGTTTGCTGTTCAACAATCCTAATCCTAACCCCCTTTGCCAAAATTCCACAGTGAGGAATTATCTAAATTCTCATGTTGGGTCAGTTGATAGTTGGGATTTATTTTTTGTTTATTTGCTTGTTTCAGAATTGACAGGAAAAAGGATAAAACGGAAAGGAAAATTTTGGATAGTCAAGAAAGAGCCTTCTGGGATGTTCATAGGCCAGTGGTAAGATTTTTTTTATGCTTTAAGTGTTTTCCTTGATAGCCACTCCAGATCACTTTCTGACATGTAGAGGGATGTGCTTTTGCATGATGCATGTGAAAGTACTGCTATTGCTGCTATTTGTTTCGAAACTCTCCTGCCACTTATTTTCAACTGAAATCCCCTTTGAAATCTTTCATAAGAATTACAGTATTTTGCAGTGTGAGATAGCTATGAGACAACTTGAATATATCTATTTTGTGTTATTACTTCTAAAGCATGTCTCATCCGACACAATTGTCTTGTTTCCTGAAATGTTGGTTATAAAACTCACTTTTTGCTCCAAAAGCATAGATCAGTGTAGGAAATAGAGGAAGAAATTGCTATCTGATCTGGGAGACTGGCTATTTTTGTTGCTTGCCTTTTAAAACCTTATCATTTTAATGCTGCCACCATAAGAAGGCACAAACAGAATGAGCCAGGGTCAGCACTATATTTTTGCAAATTGATTGCAACTCCATATCTGTGGACCACCAGCCATTGATTTTTGGATCCACAACGTTTCATGAACAATCACTTGTTTGTGGACCACCATTCTTAATAGTTCTGGTTACAGGTAAACAACAATTCCTTCTTCTTCATGGTCTCTGAAATATAGGACAATTGAGATCCCAGCCTGAGATGTAAGGGGACACGAGACATTTTATTTAAATACGGGACTTACCCTTAAAATCCAGGATGCCTGGAAACCTGGTGTAGATGCATCCTTAAAGAGGAAAATGAGCATGTACTCTTATGTAAAAGAAAGCACAGAAATAGGCCAAATTCCACTTGAAAGTACTTAACTTTGGATGAGCCATGCCCTTAGAAATGAGAAGCACATAAAAAAATACTCAGAGAAATTTGGAAATCCTGATTTATGAAGTTTATGAAAATGAGTTTGAGTCATCTTTGATTCTTCTTTAGTTCATACTGCAAATAGTTTCCATGGTACAGCTTGCTTAATTAATAGAGGGGGTAGTAACCAAGATGCTTCTCAAATACTATCCAGAAGCAGGTATAGCAAGCAAAGGCTGATTCTCCCGTGATTAAAAGCCCTGACAGATGTTTGGCATATTTCCAGGCCAGACTTGTGAAAGGAAATTAATAATGGACAGTGTTTTATTGTTGGTCTCAACCAGTCTGCTTTATAATGTAATGACTCCAGACAATCTGCAGAGCTGCGTGAGTTCTGTGCTGCTGTGCTTCTGGGAGTTGTAATCTAAAAGGGTAACTTTATGATGCTCTATACATATGCATCATAATCTGCTAGCCAGTTTCTGTGCAACAGAACAAATACTTTTGAGAGTTTGAACATAACTCCTGTTTGTCCCATCATTTTTCCTTTCCCATGAACCAGATAACAAACCAAGCATTATATTGAGTCATCTATACCTTCACACTATAGTTAAGAGCATTGATTAAAACTATAATATTCCCAAGGTTGGAAATTTTCCTTTTTTGATTTTTTTAAAAACTATGCTGGAAACGTGCATAAAATCAATAAAACATCAATAAACAGATAAAAGACCTTTGCCAGAGGCCAGTTCTTCCATTTTGTGATTTTCATGGTGAATGGAAACAGATCCGCTGACTCCTTCAACCTATGTAGTGCTGGAACTGTGGACCATTCACAAGTAATAGAGTTGGGTTCTACCTTATAATTGTCTCTTGAACCTTCAAAATACCATATTTTCTGGTGTATAAAACTACTTTTTAGCCCAAGAAAATCTTCTCAAAAGTCAGGGGTCGTCTTATATGCAGGAGTCGACGTATACACCAGAAGTCGTCTTATACACCTGGAGTCATTTTATAGAGCGTGTGCTGCAACTTCCAATCTGGATTGGAGAATCTGTGGTTACCGCATATGGTGGTGGTGGTAGCTCAAAAATGGCAGTGGCCACGCTCCCAATCCGTATGGTGGTGGTGCAGCAATATGCAGCAACATTGTATGAAAGCATTAAGGGCGACACTGTACAAGTATGGTAGAAGAAAATCCATTCATCAGGATTTATGGACTTAATGTGGTCCCGATGGTGAGGCGAAGGGGCGCCTCACTAGGAAGGTGTAAGTGAAGGGCGGAGCAAGCTGCAGGCATCCGGGGCGCCCGAGGTATGGCAAAAAGTGATAAAGTGGCTCTGGGCCCAGAAAAACACACCTCTTTTACCCGTCTGGCCCGCCCTTGCATCCTATTACCATACCTCCTCCTCTGCCTCTCAGATCTTGCTCCTGAAGACTGCAGTGAAGTGGTGTAGGTGCACATGTGTGAGATCTGAGAGGCAGAGAAGGAGGTACAGTAATAGGAAAATTACCATATTGAAATTAAATCTGATGCTTTTAAAAATGTATTTGGTGTGTGTTGGAAGAAGAAGGGTAATCTTATACGGCAGGTATATCCCAAACTATATTTTAACTGGAAATGTTGGGGGTCGTCTTATATGCCCAGTCGTCTTATACGTCAGAAAATACGGTAATTGCCAAATATTGGGATTACAGCACTTGTGTGAATGATAGCAACTCTAGCTAAGTGAATCAGGGTTTGAAATTTTTTGAATATTTAGAAAGCAGAATGATACAAATATTTAACACTACTGATATCTCCTAGTCATCTCCTAAATGTGTCTTTTTCAGCCAGGCTGTGTGAACACAACAGAAATGGACATCAGAAAGTGCAGACGCATGAAAAATCCACAGAGAGTCAAAAAGGCAAGACCCATCCACCCCAAAGTTTACTTCCATAAAGTCTAGTGACCATAACATACCTTGGAAATGAAGCTATTCAAGTTTGGTGGGATCCTTTTGTTACCTGCAGTGCTTACAGTCTTGGGACATTTGGGACACCAATAATGATTAAAAATAACCCTGTGTCTCAGAACGTCGTGGTTAAATATTTCTATATGTTTTTTTCATGCTTGTTTGCTATTATACTTCAAGGGACAAATTTGGGGGTTTTGGTTGTTGTTTAAAGTCCGTACGTTGGAAATAAGTTCTTGAAACCTCCGTATAAAGCCTAAATCCAATTGTTAGTCTCAAATAGAGAATACCCACTGGATCAATGGCGCTAACTGTTGACTTAACAACTTCCCACTGATTTGATGCTTCTACTCTGGATGGGACTAACCATTAGATTTAGGCCATAGTCACACATGGGAAGATTGAGCTAGGAACCAGCACTCTTGTATTCATTCCATTGATTCCCACAGATTCTCCCTTAAATATATATAAATCTTTATAACCATGGCAACTGTATTTTGACTGTTAGATTTGTCCCTCAAATTACAATTTTTGTACAAATTTATGCACATTTCTGTTCTTCATGGGAATATAACTAATACATATGAGCTCCATATTCTGAACCTGCATTTGTTAAATGAATCTAGAAACATTTAGTTAATAGTGAGACTTGAACACATTCATTCATTATTTTCTAGCAGCATGGGACTTACTACATTCTCTCACACAGCTAGGTGCAACTTGTCAATACTCAGGCTCAGTTTGCCTGTTTCTTAACTTTGTAAGAAACACAATTGATCACAAACCAACATATGTGATCATTTAGCCTTACATGTATATAGCAATATCACTGTTTATCTAAAGTATGGAAGCTTATTTGTAATGCAGCTGCAGTTATAGTTAACTCAGAAGGAACTAGTTATAAGGCCAAACAGGGTATAGGGTTACAGCCTGTACACTACTCCCCCTGAAGACGCAGGTTTGCAGCTTGGGAATGATTCTGGATTCATCATTGAGCCTAGAATCCCAGGTTTTGGCGGTGGCTAGAGGAGCTTTTGCACAATTAAAACTTGTGCACCAGCTGCACCCATACCTTGGGAAGTCAGACTTTTGGTCCACATTCTGGTTACATCCCATATAGATTACTGCATCACACTCTACATGTGGTTGCATTTGAAGATTGTTTGGAACCTTCAATTGGTTGAGTGGGCAGCAGCCAAGTTGCTCACTGGAGGGGCATATAGGGAGCATAAATCACCCTGTTACATCAGCTCCACTGGCTTCCAGTCTGCTACCAAGCACAATTCAAAGTGCTGACTTTAACCTATAAAGCCATAAATGGTTCTGTCCCAGTTTACCTGTCCAAAAGTATCTCCCCCTATGAACCATCTCGGAGATTAAGATCATCTGGGGTGGCCCTGCTCTCTGTCCTACCTTCTTAACAACTCAAATAACAGGGGGCAACACCGTGCAATACTACACTACTTAACCAACAAGGGTTATAAATACACAAAGTTTGAGTAATTATCAAATATCAAATATATATAATAGGTCTACACAATTAGTTCTACACAAAATAGGTCTACACAGTTCGTTCTACACATATTAGTTCTACACAAAAGAGAGCAACACATCCATCATTACATTTCAAGTTTTACACATATATCAACTCGTTAGAGAGCTCACTTGGCTTGGAAACAACTATGTGGCGTTGCAGACATAAATAGTCATATAAATGGTTCCAAGCAACGTTGCCAGGGTGCACCGAATTATTTATTTATTATTTATTATTCGGTTTTATAGTCCGCTCCTCCCAGCAGGCTCGGGGCGGATCACAAAATGCAGGTACACAATAAAACAACGATACAGCAATAAACCCATCATAAAACATATTATAAAACATACAATAAAAACTCGGTACGTAGCCATAGTGAAACGGTCTACGATTCCTACTGAGCGAGACGGGCCCAGCGGCTTAAAATTATCCAAAGGCCAGTTTGAAGAGGGCCGTCTTACATTCCCTACGGAAAGGGAGGAGTTCAGGGACCACTCGAATGTGGTCAGGAAGCGAGTTCCAGAGTGCTGGAGCCGCCGCAGAGAAAGCTCTCTGTCTTGTACTGGACAGGTGACAGGAGCGGGACGATGGTATAACCAGCAGATTTTGCTCTTCCGAGCGCAGTGATCTCGGGGGAACGTACGGGGTAAGACGGTCCCTCAGGTACACAGGCCCTAGACCGTGCAAGGCCTTAAAGGTTAAAACCAACACCTTGAAGGCAATCCGGTACTCAATAGGGAGCCAGTGCAGTTGCCGGAGAATGGGAGTAATGTGCTCCCTCACTGGTGCTCCCACCAGCAAGCGAGCCGCGGCATTCTGCACCAGCTTGAGTTTCCGGATTGTCGACAAAGGAAGGCCCACGTAGAGGGCGTTACAGTAGTCCAGTCTCGAGATGACCGTCGCTTGGATCACCGTGGCCAGGTCGGCCCTGGACAGGTAGGGGGCCAGTCGCCTAGCCTGTCGTAGGTGGAAGAACGACGTCCCGCTGACCATGGAGACCTGGGCCTCCATGGTCAGCAAGGAGTCCAATCTAACACCTAGGCTCTTAACAATGGATGACGGGCTAAGTTGCTCGCCATCCAGAGTAGGCAACCGGCACTCATCCAGCCCAGGTCGACCAGGCCACAAGATCTCCTTCTTCGACGGGTTCACCTTCAGCCGGCTGGCACGCAGCCATCCAGTCACGGCTTCTAGGCATTGATGGAAACAATCGGGTACGGTATCCGGCCTGCCGTCCATTCTCAGCAGAAGCTGGGTGTCATCCGCATACTGATAACACTCCAGACCAAAGTCGCGGGCAAGCTGGGCCAGGGGGCGCATGTAAATGTTAAATAATAAGGGCGAGAGGATGGCCCCCTGGGGGACCCCACAACTTAATGGGAGCCTCCCGGAGACCTCCTCTCCCCTCTCCACACGCTGTCACCGATCCCGGAGAAAGGAGGCCACCCATTTAAGGGCAGTCCCCCTGACTCCGGTCACGGCTAGGCGGTGGGCCAACAGTACATGATCTACGGTATCAAACGCTGCTGTTAGATCTAACAAAACAAGCAGGGCTGACCCTCCCTGGTCCAGCTGGCGGCGAAGTTGGTCTGTAATTACACAGTACCTTAGTGAAGATATAGGCGTGGACCCAAGGCAAAGGAGGAAGAAAGAAGCCAACATACAGTATTTGTAAATCCAAAAGATGCAGTAAGTTCAAAGTGCCTCGATCCGGGCGTGCTGTGTGGGCGTGGCCCAAAAGCACAAGTCTGAACAATAGTAAGGCTCTCCGTGAGCCAGGATAGTGTAAAGGCACTTTGAACTTACCGCGTCTTTTGGATTTTGGATTTACAAATATATTGACTTCTTTCTTCCTCCTCTGCCTTGGGTCCACGCCTATATCTTCACTAAGGTACTGTGTAATTCGGTGCACCCTGGCAATGTTGCTTGGAACCATTTATATGACTATTTATGTCTGCAACGCCACATAGTTGTTTCCAAGCCATGTGCGCTCTCTAACGAGTTGATATATGTGTAAAACTTGAAATGTAATGATGCATGTGTTGCTCTCTTTTGTGTAGAACTAATATGTGTAGAACGAATTGTGTAGACCTATTATATTATATATATTTGATATTTGATAATTACTCAAGCTTTGTGTATTTATAACCCTTGTTGGTTAAGTAGTGTAGTACTACCTTCTTAACAAGCAGGGCTGATGGGGACGAGAGAGAGGGCCTTCTCAATAGTGGCCCCTTGGTTGTGGCACTCCCTCCCCAGTGATATTAGATCAGCCCCTCCCCCCTACCCTTCAGAAAGAGAATAAAAACCTGGCTCTGGGAGCAGGCTTTTGGAAAAATAATGCGGTGCAGCAATTTTAATGTGGAATACGTGCAATGGATTATGGAATGTATTATCGAAGGCTTCCATGGCTGGAATCACTGGGTTGTTGTAGGAATTGCCTTAGACTCTGATTCCTGGATGGTGTGTTTTAACATTGGAATGCATTTTAATTATGTTTAATATTTATTAATTTTAATCAAATTTATTTTAAAATTAACTTTGTATATTTCAAGGCACTATATAGGTACCACATGTAAGCCACCTTGAGTCCCCCTTGGGATAGAGAAAGGTGGGATATAAATAAGGTAAATAAAAAATAAATTATATTTATAATTATATTTTTTTAAAGGAAAATACATTTCTGGTTCATTTCTAGTTGTGTCAGGTCCTGTTTTTATTTTGTTTTGTGGGGGGGGGGGGAGGGTTAAAAAAGAAAAACTTTCCTATCCCCAATGGTTTTCTCTGTCCAACTTCCTTCTTTATAAGAGATGAATTTGTTTCCATCCTAAAACACATATAACTGAGAACTCTCCTGTTTGAAATAATAATAGACTATACATGTGATTTATACTGTTCTTTCCTTTTTATTATAGTCAGTCTATGGAGTCACAGAAGATAGTCAGTCCCAAAGCCCTGTACATATGCCCTCCCAACCAGTTCGAAAAACAACAAAAGATGATGTCCGGAAACAAGTAAGTAATCTGTTCTGAAACACCATAATTATATTCCTTCCTTTTTCTTTTTAATCGTCACAACCTCACAACCTCACAACCTCTGAGGATGCTTGCCACAGATGCAGGCGAAACGTCAGGAGAAAATACTTCTAGAACATGGTCATACAACCCGAAAAACCTACAACAACCCATTTAATAGTACTATTGGTGAAATTGGAAGTTTGTTCCACTATCAAAAGAAAGCAGATAGGTAGAGAATTTTGTAGTAATAGAGGGAGGAAGAAAGAGTTGCCTTTCATATAGAAAGTTCAATTTGGTGTATTGAAGTTCAATTCTGTGGGATAGATCAGGCCATGGGCACTCATTTTATGAATCTGTATCTCTGAATTTCCTGCCCACCAAATCTGATTACCAAACACCACATGTTCTATTCTTCCACTAAATGTATATAGGGGAGAAGAGGTGCAAGTCAGAAGCTCCATCCTTGTTTACACTGCAATTGTCAGCTATCCCCATTGTTTTCACCATTGTTTCAGGTTAGCATCTGCAATGGTTAGGCTGCTGCACACATATAGGCTTCCAACATCATTTAGACCCTAGATGGGGCTTGTCCAGTGTTGGTTATTAATAAATGACCGCTGTTAAATAGTTAGGAGAATGTATATCCTCCTCGGCGGAAAGCTGAACTGTCAACTACTGATTTCAGATCCAGATGCACGCAGAAATCAAGTCATGTTCATAAAGTTTATTTAGAATAAAAATAGCAAAGGCAAAATGAAGATGGAAATATAGGACATCATACACGAAGGTTTTCTAAGTACTTATAAAGCATTGCAAATGTAGTATCCCTTAGAAGAATACCTAAAACATAGCTGATGTTTCAGATGCCCCAAAAACAATATGTTTCAGAGGTGACACTCAGTGGCCAAGTTCCTACATTGCCCACTTTAACATAAGTGTTCTGCAAGTGGGAGTCAACTATAGCTCCCTACTCACCACAAAGGACTCATACATTTATTGCAGTAAAACCCATTTTATTGTTGGTGGAAATTATGATGAGCTATACCTCAATGCCAGAAACAGACCAGTAATGTTTTTCTTCAATGAATGATGTCATTGATCTGCATTTAGCTATGGGGCATAGCCAGATGCATCTCTGCTGTCCCACACTATCTAGAAGCCACAGAATGGCCATTGGGAGATTATAACAACACAACTGAATCTTGCAGGATGGGGCTTTGGTCTTTGCAGGGGGTGGAAGAGTATACCAACCTCTGCAACAACCATCATAAGGTATATACAAGCAGACCTGGTTTTAATACATAACTAACAGGATACTAAACAATGTCTTAAGAGGGATGACATTTGAACATTCTTGATTCTACCTTGAGTGACCATGATGACATATCAAAAAAGTAAAACTTGGCCTATCTAAATAAGACCCCTCATGAATGTTCAGTCTTTTATGACCAAAACCTATCTCACTGTTGGTTGTTGTTGTTGTTGGTTTTTTGTTTTTGTTTTTTTGCTGGAGTTGCAATATTCCAAACTTATCTGAATACACTGACAAATTTGCCAAGCTTTGCTTTCCTAAATTATTATTTTGGGGACTGGCACAGCAATAGGGATCCAGCACTTTTCTTCTTCTGCCAACCACTCAGAATTAGAAAATTGCAGAGTAGATCTTTACAGTCATCAGCAAATTAGCAGATGTAATTTTTGCCTTATACTACCCAGACTGAGCAAGCTTAACATAAGATTATCAAGCTTTATACTAATGAAAAAGAGAAAGTGTTTATGCTCAAAGCTCTTGACCCTGGATGTGTTGCCATATCTCTGTGCCCACCGGCATCTTGCTGCCTGAGACAGTTTCCTCACTCCGTTTCATCGCAGAGCTGACTCTGAGCCCAAACAATCGGGATTCCCCTGAACCAGGGTGCTGATAATTGCACCGCTCTGTGCAAGTGGCCCTTACCCACTTATTCAGAGTGCTGCCACCAGTATAATAGTAATGCAGGAGGTCTGTGCTTGCCAGTTCACTCCAAAAGTGTATCAGAGTTTCTAGGCAGATTTGTAAAGAAATCTATATCTGTCCATACATGATGGTGTAAGTAAAGCATTTGAACTATGAAAATAATATCAAGGACATTATTGTCGCAACACCCAGTATATATTTATGTATCTTTAAGAGCTGTTTCAATTTCCTTTCATCAGATAACATTCCTGAATGTGCAGATAGACAGACACTGTTTAAAAATGTCTAAAGTAGCAGAAAGGTAAGTAATCTGATTCATATTATTCTTTGTTGCTGTACTGCTGCTCTGTCATTGTGTTGTTTTTTCTTCCTATAGGATTAAATACAGTATTTGCAAAAGATAAAGACTTGGATTCACTAGCAGCTTTCAGATGACACATTCTCTGATTTCTAAACCATAATTTGGATAATCTAGCATTAGTTGTGTATGGATATGGACTCTCTCACTTAATAGCACACTTCCGTGTTTGTACACCAGTTTGGCCCAGGATTGGAGACTTTAATTAAATTGTTTTGCCACTTCCATCCTCTGAAATATATAGTGTACTGCACCATTAGTTCACTGGAGGTCTCCCATCTAAGTACTAACTGCAGCATGGGTTCCAAGATCTAGTGCCTTTAGGTCAGTGTTTCTCAACCTTCCTAAAGTCACGACCCCTTAATACAGTTCCCCATTTTGTGGCGACCCCCAATCATAAAATTATTTTTGTTACTATTTCATAACTGTAATTTTGCCACTGTTATGAATCATAATGTAAATATCTGATATGCAGGATGTATTTTCATTCACTGGACCAAATTTGGCACAAATACCCGATACACCCAAATTTGAATACTGATGGGGTTGGCGGGGGTATTGGTTATGTCATTTGGGAATTGTAGTTGCTGGGATTATAGTTCACCTACAATCAAAGAGTATTCTGAACTCCAGCAACAATGGAATTGAACCAATCTTTTCACACAGAACTCCCACACGCAACAGAAAATACTGGAAGGGTTTGGTGGGCATTGACCTTGTGTTTTGGAGTTGTAGCTCACCTACATCCAGAGAGCACTGTGGACTCAAACAATGATTGATCTGGACCAAACTTGGCACACAGACCCAACATGGCCAAATGTGAATACTGGTGAAATTTCGGGAGGATTGACACACAATTTTGGGAGTTGTGGTTCACCCACATCCTTATATATTTTCTAATTGGAGCATTAATAAAAAACAAAGGAAGGACTGACTTTTTCTAATAAATAGAATTACATATTACTTAAGCTGCTTCTGCTGTTGCTTCTCCTCCTGATACTGCTGGGCCACTCCCATGTCGTGTGGGCCCTTTTCCCCCTGCCTTGAAGGGACTCGCTGGTGCAATCCTCCCTCTAGCCTCATGCGCTTTTCCTTGCCCACACATGCACACCACATTGCCATGCGTTGAGCACACCTACTCTGCCCTCCTCTCTTTGTCTCAGAAACAGCCCTCCTCTTGGTTGAGAGGCCAGCTGAGGGGCCGGCCAATCACAGCAGGAGGGCTTTTGGTGGGATTTGTCGTCTGTTTTCAAAAAGGAAGAGGACAGGCGAAGAGATCTTCAGCCTTCTCTGCCAAAAGGGTTCCTAAGACCATCAGAAATATATGTTTTCGGATGGTCTTTAGCGAGCCGTCTGAAACCCCCATTGTGACCCCCCCAGGGGTCCCAACCCCAGGTTGAGAAATGCTGCTTTAGGCCCTTTTTCAGTTTAGAGAACATGATATTTGTGTTTTCCCTGACCAGAAGAGGGTCTCTTCAGACAGCTCAAAGCATCTGCATAAAGCAATTTTCAACACCATTATGGTATTTAAACAAAACAAACCACCTTCTTCCTTTTCTGTTGACTTAATAATAATAATAAAAACAACAACAACTTCATTTTTATATCCCGCCACCATCTCCCTGAAGGGGCTCAAGGCAGCTTACAAGCGGGACCAAGCCCAGCACAACAGAGTTTAATAACTAAAAACACATTTTAAAACATAATAAACATATAACAATCTGAATTAAACAATTAAAAACAGCAGAGTATAAAAACAACATTAAAATGAATAAAACAGATCTCAATAACCAGAACCAGGAATAAGGTGGGCAATGTTTTGTAAATAAAAATCATCCCACTCCACTCACTCAGTTCAACAGTGATTTACTTCAACTGCTATTTGTAGAGAAGAATAAGATGGGTTAATGTGCAAAATAGGATGGCTTAATATTTTATGCAAGAAGCTTAATCTGGAGTTCTCTTCCCCTCTCTGTCATGACAGAGTTCCTTGTTATATTGCAATGTAGCAGGAATCTGCATACTTTGAACAGTGTTAAAAAGGCAGGAACATTAACTATGGTTTGATCTTGCTATTTTTTTTAGTGTTGTTTAAATCAGGGGTGGCCCAAATGGAGCTCTCAATAGGTTGTTTAACTGCAATTCCCGTAATCAATTATGATGGATGTTGGAAGCTGCAGTCCTTTCTCTGCAGCACCACATTTTTCCCAGTCCTGTTTGAAACAAACCAGTTCAAATACAGAGAGGAATTCTGCATAGTTTAAAAGAGAAAGCAAAAGATTTTGGTTTCCTTTTTGTCACTGCACAAAAGGAGGAAGGAAGAATTAATAGAGAGCATGAGCCCAAAATTCAGACGTTTAACTTTGAACCAGGCGTTAGTGCAGCCTCCCTCTGTATAATTGCCAGTTGTTTTGATCTATAGTTCCCAACATTCCTGATCACTGACCATGCTTGCTAGGGCTAATGGGAGTCAAAATTGAAAATAAAGAGTCCACCATATTGGAGAAGGCTGGTTTAATGTTACAGGAGGTGGAATGAGGGGGATTCTTGCTGAGTGAATTAAGAGGAGGAGGCGCTTAGTCTTTAAGCACTTTTCAAGGTCATTTGACCTTACGGCTGAAATAAAATGCTGAAGTCAGCACAGCCAGATCTGTTGATCAGAAAGCAACCGTGATTAAACAGTAGCCTTTTCAGAGAGAAACCTCTTTTTAATGGCTTATTGTTTCAGCTGCGAATGTAGCACGTTTTCAGCTCATAATACACAAAGATCTCTTTTTTGTGATCTGTGCAGCATTAATTCACCAATGTGTTTTTGCAGTGTTTTCACTAATAGAGGAGACCTTGGTTAGAAGACAGGCCCAGGGGGGGGGGGGGCACCGAATTGCAACAGTATCAAATCATAATGCTGTCCTAGTTTGTACTCTGTGTATGTTTTGAACTGGAACAACTATCATGGACAGTTGTGCAAAATACTATGCTTTTCAACTGATGTGGTTGAAGACCGATATTTGTAGCTCCCAAATTTTGACAGTGGTATATTGAAAACACAAGAAAACTATATCGTAAAAATACAAAAACATAATGACCACAAAAGTGGTCCAGACAGCTCTTTAAAATAAACAACCTAGTATGATCTAAGTAAGTAGGAGCCGCCATGGCACAATGGGTTAAACCCTTATGCCAGATGAATTGCTGACCTGAAATTCGGTGGTTCAATCTGTGAGATGGGATGAGCTCGTGTCTGTCAGTTCCAGCTTCCCATGCAGAGTCATGAGATAAGCCTCCCAAAGGATGGTTACACATCCAGGCATCCCCTGGGCAACACCTGTGCAGACGACCAGTTCTCTCACACCAGAAGCGACTTGCAGTTTCTCAAATTGCTTCTGACACAATAAAAATCTAAGTAAGTAAGTATGCATTAGCAGAATAATAACGGCAAAGCAACAAAACAGGTTTAAAATGCTGAGCATCTTAACAATTTTGAATATTAAGTTGATGTAAAATCAAAACAAATTTGTTGTATAGATAAACTGTTATAATAAGGGGAGTGACCAGAGCATGTGAATTGACATTCCCCCCACATGTTCATTGTACAAAAGTTTAGTATGAACACACACGTGTTTACTTATATTTAAAGATAAATCAACATCCCAATAAAAGCACTGACCATATTCTCTTTGTTTCCATAAGCTCCAGATACAGTAAAAATTGTATAGAATTGCCTGCTTTTTTATTTTAAAAAACTAAAAAACAGATTTATTCAAGGACAATTTTGAGATTTGCAAAAGATTCCCTACTTGATGTAAACTTCTTATTTCCCCCCTTTTTTTGCTGCTTCCCTGTAAAAGTGAAGCCTTTTTCATATTCCAGCCTTTATACCTGAGCATTTATTATCACTCTGTAATGCTTCCAAAGAAGTGGGTTTAGATCCACAAAAGCTCATGCAAGAATAAACAATCAATTAGTCTTAAAGGTGCTCGTATATGGTTCCCCCCTTCCTTTTTCCTTTTTTAATGTGAGCCACAGTAGTCACAAAATGCAATTAATGAAATGAAATAAGACAAGGAGGAGCTAAAGGCCTCAAGGCTTTATCGGTGGAACCTGCATTGGTTTTGGAGCATTGTGATGCTAATTCCGTCTGATATAACAGCGACCTTCCTATGACAGTGTCAAGAGAAAACATGTTCGCACCACCAGCTGCAGCATTTCTGATTTTCAGAATGCATCTATACTATGTGGGCAAGGCAACATTTGAAGTGGAACAGGTAGCCAATGTTATGAACCTTGCTTCCACTTTGTACATATGCAATGTATTAATACACAGTCACACTGCTAGAGCTGCAAATCAAGTATGGAAAGAGATTCCATTGACACTGGAGGACCAAGACAATATTTTAAAAGAATATATTTTTCCAGACATGGATAACTGAATTCATGTGTATTGGCCCAACAGAAACGGGAGTTGTATTGTATATGTAAATAATGAATTTGTAAGGTTTTAAACATGAGATTTTCCTCTTAAAACTACAAACACTCTTTTGATAGTATTCTCCCATAAAGCATGTTGCAATGGCTCATGCAACAAGAGAATGAAATAGTGGCACATATCCTATCCATAAGAACACCCATTGAAGATGCTGTTTCAGGGAGAATTTTTTATATGCAATGAATATTTTAAGCTGAATATTAGCTAACAAGGTTAAACAACTTAAACAAGTGCTTTTGTGTGATTGATTTCTGTAAGACAGAGTTATGGATTGGTTAAACAAATTAAGGATTGGCAAACCAAACTCTCTCCAGTAGAAATCGATGGCAATAAGAAGTGCTTAATTTTGACTGGAATATATCCAGTAAATTAGTTTATTAATATTGTTATCACTCACAATCACTTACCTACTCACATTACTGTTTTTACTGAAACTGAAACAGAAGTGACATTCATGTGTATTGTTGTAGATCAGCCTGAGACTGATGGGTTCACACAGAGGGTTGTGGAATTTCCCGGGGCACAAAGAGATAAAGATTTAAGGCAAGGGAAAATAGACGTCACAGGGCAGAGCATCTGTGTGGGAAAGTTGGGGAGAGAATTCAGGGGAGATGAAATGCTTTTAATTGGCAAGTTGTTTACTTTAAAGTTAGTTCAGGCAATGTAGAGTTTTGAGTAAAAAGATAGGCCTGAATTCCTGGTGCATGTTTCAAGTCAAGTCTTTAGTTTTGGGATTCAAGTTTATTGGAAGTTATTATGTTCCTGTTTTTGTATTCATGATCAAGTTTGACTAAGGATATCATTTTGCTTGCGGACTCTTGTGATTTTTTTTTACTATTCCTGAACTGTATTACCTTTGAATCTGTATGAGACATTTGGATTCCTGTTGGATTATTGCTTACCGCTAAACCTTTTTGGATATAGCTCTTCTTTCTCTATTCCTATATTTTTCCTACACTTTTGATATATTTTACAATAAACTGTTTTCTTATATTCTGGACTCTTGTGTGATGCTGTGGTCATAGGGGTTTCCAGGCCTGGAATGCAAAATGTATCCTGGTAGACAGTAAAAAGACGTCTTGTTTTCCCCTCAGCCTCAAGCAACATACTATAAATGCTATAAAACAGAGCCACTGATTGCATAGTCCATAAAAATAAGCCTTTATGTTCAGCTTTTTCTGCAATTGATTGGCTCCTAGAGAAAGCTTGTCCAGATTCCTTATTTTGCTCTACATCCCTTCATAATATGGCCAGTAGCTGTGATGGAGTTGTAGTGTTAAAAGTGAGTTTTTGTTCAAACTCTATGAATACTTTGTGGTTTAAATATTACATTTTCAATTGATGTCTAAAGGGAATATATCATGGGATTTATATACAGTGTATAAACATGATCCTCCCTCCCCTCTTCCCCTGTGTTTTTCTCTCCTGTTAAGTTTAATTACTTATTCAGATCAGTATATTGACTACGATCCTTTTATAACTCCTGCGGAACCTTCCAATCCCTGGATAAATGATGACACTGTGTTTTGGGACTTAGAAACAAGGTAAGAAATAGATGTTTTGAAAGGGAAGCTTTTGTTCTTCTAAGGACATATCAATACTTGAACTTGTTTGTGGCCAGGTTAGCCACAGAACCTAGCCTCAAACTACTCCCCCCCCCCTCAATTTTCAGGAGAGATGCATACTAGCACTCCAGAGGCATAAGGAGTGTAAAAATGAGAAATTGACAGTTAAGAGCACTAATAATTAATTAATTCCCTGCTGCCCAGCCATGCCCTTGAGGCATTTTTGGCAGCCACCTTTCTGGGCAGGGCAAGTGTTTACAATTTGCTTTGCATTTTGCAGAGCCAATTTTGCCTTGTACCTGGGATACACTGGCATCTGCTGCAGCACATTATTTGGCTGAATTTAGATTTTCTTGTGATTTTTAAAAATGTGCCTCTCTTTGAATTCATGCTGCAGTGTCTATCTTTGAATGCATGCTACATTTTGTAGCCACTTGTCTTGACGTGCCTTGTTCACATTCTAATACAGATAGTCAACATCCAAGTCCAGAGGTCATACACAGAGAGTTCTTGAATCAAAGCTTAAATCCACAATCCCAGTTCCAGTAAGTCAGTGTCCACGTTCTGAGGTCAAACAATTCAGTAAGCAATAGTTCTTTGTAATAAGACAGATTCCAAAGAACTTAAGTCAGTTCCAGTCCAGGGTTCACAAAGCCTGGATAACACCATCACAATAACACCATCCAGCAAGACATTACCTTCTGGAATTTACTTCCAGAAGAGGTTGTGACAGCTGTCGGCCTGAACAACTTCAAGGCAGGATTAGACAGATTCATGGATACCAAGTGTATCGGTAGTTACTGAAAAGGACATTCAAGTGCCACCTCGGAGTTGGTTGAGGTAGGCAGGATTTCCCTGGGTACTGGTTGTGGGGGGTCGGGAGCAGGTCAGGGTTTTGCCCTCCCTTCTGCTCGAGATCCCCGTGTACAACTGGTGGGCCACTGTGTGATACAGAATGCTGGACTAGATGGGCTGAGATCCGATTCAGCATGGCTCTTCTTATGTTCTTATGTTCCTGTGACAAGACTACGAACTCAAGAGTCTCTTATGCTAAGGCCATAGGTGTTGCTTGTAGATGGCCTGTTTTTCAGCTAATCTGGCAGACCTACATAATTGAGCTTGCTCTCAGCACATGAGAAGGAGTAGTTAACAATACATTAAAATATTAAAAACACTAATCAGAACAATTGATTAAAGCATGCCTGTTAAAATCAGAATTCAAAATCCAAATCCAGGGTCAATTCATTGTCTTAAGTTTGGATTCACTGGCCGAATGCTTGGTCGCATAGCCAAGCTTTAAGTTTCCTTCTAAAAGACAGGAGGGAGGTGGCCAATCTGATGTCCCTGGGGAGGGAATTCCACAGACCGGGGGGGCACTGCTGAGAAGGCCCTGTCCCTCGTCCCCACCAATTGCTTTTGCGATGGTGGTGGGATTGAGAGCAGGGTCTCTCGATCCCATTTTTCCAGTATGTTTTGAATATTATTTCTATCTTTATCAGTTTCATAGAACATCTTTCCTTCCTGCAAAGTTTGTATGAGTTATGGGTACACTATTTAATATTTGGGGTTTTTTTCAGTCTATGAAAGTTTCAATTATATTTAAACAATTCTAAATGACTGTAGCTGTGCTGGCTATGGAATATTTTGATCAAAATGGCAATTGTTCCACGCTTTACCCCAACAGCTGCTGGCCTCATGTCAGCAGGATGGAAGTGACAGTAGGGTATTCTTCTGACAGGCTTAAAATGTGACTATATAGATGTCATGATATAATATATTAGTTAATCTTAAAGATGGCACCAACTCCCATTCTTTTCTTTTTTATAGATATATCATGATGTTCTTGCTCTTTGAGCTGAGATGTTTAATAGGGAAATTTGTTCATCTGAGAATAATACAGCTGCATACATGTTTTTGCTGGAATCATATTACTGTTAGAATTTCATGCAAACGCATAAAGAGGAAATTTAAAAGAATGTTTATTATTCTTTTAAAAGTCTCACTTAACTACAGTCAGCCCTTTGTATCCGTGGATTCTGTATCCACATATTCAGTCAGTGATTGCTTGAAAATATCTTTCCTGCTTCCCAAAGAAATCCAAAATGCAAACCTTGATTTTGCCATTTTATTTATAGGACAGTATTTTACAATGTCACTGTATATAATGAGATTTGAATATCTACAGATTTTGGTACCCACATTGGGTCCTAGAACCAAACCCCAGCAGATGCCAAAGGTCCACTGCATTAGTTAGAGATTAAAGCGCAGTGAGCTCAAATGCTAGGGATTTTACTCTCTTGGGCTACTGAGCTTTGAAGTGTTAAACAAGTCTTTTTGTTTGATATCACCTTTGTATCCATAAGCATCACCCTACTTATCTTTTTCTGACATTTTGACAGAGTAACAAATCACCCGTGTGCATATGCAGTTTCTCTATTATCTGAAGTCAAACGGATGTATGTATTTTTGCCAGTTTAATTTAAATTGCTGCTACTCACCCTACACCTTTGCTGAACTTTCTGAATTAAGTTGTCACCGAGAAATGCTTGAAGACTTCCCAAGGAGGCACAGGCTCATACTTCTCTTTTTCTGTACCCTTTTCATAGCAAAGAGCCTTCTCAGCATCGCGTCAAAAGATGGGGTTTCTCTATAGATGAAGTGTTGAAAGATCCAGTGGGGCGTGACCAGTTTCTTCGGTTTTTGGAATCAGAATTCAGTTCTGAAAACCTCAGGTAAAGGCTCTTCAGACAAACTAAAGATGTAGAGCTCACCAATATACAGCAGGGGCAAAATTAAACAATTCCAAGATTGAGCATAAGATACTAGATAGAAAAGTATGCATTCGCTTGGCAACTAGGCTAGTCCCTGGGTAGAAGGGAGGTTAAAATTAGCCAGTAAGTAAGAAATTTGCTGAAACCCTTATTAAAAGATATGCTCGCAGCATTTTTATAGGAACCATTTGTTTTCCATGCAGAAGGAGATAGCTTTAAATGCTCCAGGAAAATTCTTGTCCTGATTCCTGTAATCATGTGAGGGTTCAGAATTTCCCTTTCATATTGGCTTTCTCTATTATATCCATATTTTTCAGGGAAACTGTAAGAAAGATTTCTGCAAGAAGTTTTCACCACCTTAACAATTCATGAATAGTTCTATTGCATCCTTCTTCATTCTATACTTAAGGGTTAGTTGTAAAAATATGTTTTCAGATGTCAGGCAATGAGCAAATCTAGAGGACTTCAATCTGACACATTCTCAGCAATTGCCATGAAGGGCCTTTGTATGTGCATTCCAGTCTCGTTGAAGAAGACTGTGGGAATGCTGGGACAACTTTTAGCCCCAAATCACATTCAAGCATATAAACACATTTAATTCTGATATAAATGCTTAAATGCATGTACCTTTGACCTGGACACTGGTCATTGGGGGATGCAGCTGAAAAAGCAATTTAACAGGCTGTTTATTTTCTATACGCTTTGTATAGTATTCTAATCATGGAGACCAGCACCTGGACACAGACCATTTCTCTATTGATTTTGCCCCACAGTGCATTTTTACTGTTATTTCCAGTGTGTCAAAAGAGATTCACAGCCTGGCCTTTTTGGGTGCATAGTAACAGGTCTTCCGGTCATACTGGTACCTTTGCTGACAGACAATGAGTGAAAGAATGTAGGAATGCTGTGGATCCTCTGGCATTTTTATGAGGAACTTTATAACATATGTGCTATAAAGTACTAGGATTTTGCACACACATTTCTATGCCAATGACCTTCCCCTATAACCTCCTTCAGTTCCTCCTCCTCTTCTTGTTCTTTTTCTTGCTCTTCCAAGCTCCTACACCTGTGCAGCTGTTTATACTGGTATAGATAGAAGGAAAACACTTTGAATTGCATTGCTACAAATTTGAAGATCCTACTGGAGCTGGAAGCATCAAGGGTAGGAAACTCCTGGCCTAGTAGATGTTGCTGGATTACAGTTTCTGTCATCTTTCTACATTAGCTCTGTCAACAAGACCAGATGGGTTCAACTGAGAAAGAGGATTAGGTTGAACAGCAATGTTTTCCCATTTTCCCTTCAAATCTGCCAAACTCTAAGATGGGCATCCTCAAACTGCGGCCCTCCAGCTGTTTGGGCCTCCACCTCCCAGAAGCCCTAATGAACTTGTTCAATTGTCAGGAAATTTGGGAGTTGAAGGCCCCAACAGCTGGAGGGCCACAGTTTGAGGATGCCTACTCTAAGACCTTGTCCAACAAGTAATCCTTCAAAAATTACAAGTACCATTTATCTCAGAGCAGTTATCATGTAACCCTAAGAGGGAACAGGCCAGCCCTTTTAAGATGCGCAGTTAAAACAATTGACTTGAGTTCTATCACTGCCTCATTTTTAAAAATTAAAGTGACAGACTCATCCTTGTTATTGCAAATAAGATTAAAATATAACAGTTCAGTTTCCTATGAATTGAAAAATAAAATGGAGAATATGAGACTTGATGTTTAATGTTTTGTTATCTCATGATGTGGCATGCTCATCTCCCTGAACTTCCAGGCTTGTAAGGTAAGACAAGTTGTTGGGAATCTTTTGTCTATTGTATGTTATTAAGAAACAGGCTGCCAGCTCTCATGACAACACTTCATTCTTTCCTTTCAGCACAATAAATACTTGCTGTGGGAAGTTACCTAATAATCAGTAATGTTTCTGCAGTTGGTCTTTCTTTGTAGCTACATGAGTACTGACCGAGAGAACATATGATGTCTGCAGGTACAGCCACAATACTGCTACATCCCATATAGACCTACTGTATGTTGTAAAACAATTTCAAATTCCAAATATCATAGTTTAGTGGCAGAATTTTGAGAAGTTAAGAACACGAAAAGAACCATGTTGGATCTGTCAAAAGTGACAATGGGAATAGCAAGGGCATAAAGGAAAAGATAGGCAAATATTGACACAGTGATGGCCCAGGCAACAGTGAAAGAACCAGATGTGAATTAGAGATGGATGAACTACAGCATCAGTTGGAAAGGCCCAAGGTGTGCTGAGAGCAGTGAAGAGTAAACAGTGACTCCAGCAGAGGAGCAATTACAGGAGTACGTTTATAGTGGATGATCGAGAGCCCTATCAAAACTCGACAGCCTGTAGGAACAGGTGGACTGTGGAAGGAGATGCTGCCAAGTCTGGGAGATGCTGTTTCACTATTTTGCCTATGGCGACAAAATATCTCAGGCCAGCCCTAAGAAATGAACCTTACCAACTGTCTCCAGTTTTTTCCCCTTTATCTGAGATTTGGGTGTATTCTAGCCAACCAGAAGAAATCTGTAGGAAGTCATAACACTACATTTAAACCAAAAAATGATCCAAGAATGGAATGATTTTTTTCACTTTGAAATAAAGTATGTGTGAGTGGAGAGGACATCAGAACCTACAAAAGAGGAGATGTGACGAGAAGATCCAATAAAACAGAACATCGAGGATTGGGACCTTCATTAGCATTTCCAAATTCCATAATTTATAGTAGTTTGTGGTTTTTCCTCATTGTTTATTCATTGTAATGAGTAAAATTTTAGTCCCAACTTCACAAAGATGTAATAATTGCAAACTCCAGTATGACTTAAAATACCAGTTACAGAATTAGTTATGATTCGAACAGAAATATTGGTGCTTTGGGCTCCTTACTCAAATGCTAGCTGACTTTTTCTTTGACCTTTCTTCATCCCTTACAATTACAGTTCCAAAACATGTCATTCCTACATGCAGTGTTCTTTTCAGGAAGTCTCTTGAATGCATAGTGAACTGCAATTTCCTCAATGTGCTCACAGCGTGATAGAGAGAAAACTGGGTAACTGCTTTCAGGAAGCATAATGAAGGAAGGAAGCCAGCAGACCAATGTACTTGCATTTTCTTGATGGTTGCATGTGTTCGGCCTTCAGAAAACTCCCTCAGGAAGAAAAAGATTGTGAGGGGTCCATGATTCTGTTCAACTAGAAGCAGCAGTTTGCCTAATACTGGGAACGTAAGGTTTCACCAACAATACCTATAATATATAACTATTCTAAACCTACTCTAGACCTGTTACAAGTCTTCCCTACATGGCCGATCAATTGTTTGTTGTTGTTTATTTGTTCAGTCACTTCTGACTCTTCATGACCTCATGGACCAGCCCACACCAGAGCTCCCTGTCGACCGTGGCCACCCCCAGCTCCTTCAAAGCCAGTCACTTCAAAGATACCATCCATCCATCTTGCCCTTGGTTGGCCCCTCTTCCTTTTTCCTTCCGTTTTCCCCAGCATCATTCTCTTCTCCAAGCTTTCCTGTCTTCTCATTATGTCATAATTATTATAAGGGTAATCATGTTCTATCCTTAGTTTCTTTGATGTCTCTTTGAATACAGTATCATCTGAATTTGCATAATGCAGCAGCTCAGATGTGAAACTTCCATAGGAATGGATGGCTAGCTGTGATACAAAGCATGTGCTTTATGTGAACACGTTATCATTGTAGTTGAATATCAGCCAATCAATTACAGTTGTTGTTTATTAGTTCAGTCACAACTCTTCGTGACCTCATGGACCAGCCCACGCCAGAGCTTCCTGTCGGCCGTCACCACTCCCATTATGGTACATGCTTGAAAATAATCTTAACAGTTCCTTGAAGCCAACAGAAAAGTAGAAAAATAACCACTTATTATTCACTATTTCTTGAAGTAATACAAAATGGATTGTACGGAACACATTGAAAACCTGTAATATATAAAAGAATATGAGGTTAAAGTATCAAGAAGTAAATTGTCTTGTGGCCACTAGAGGGTGTGCATGCTCTGTAGATAGTTGTTACTTGTCTGCTAAATTCAAGTGAAAACCAATATCGCAGGGTTCATAAAAGAACATAATATGCCACAGATTTGTGGAAGAGCATGACTCTTATAGATGTGTTGCCACCCTTTAGTTTTATACTGGAAAATATTGCATATAAAATTACACCTTGCTTCTCAGTACTCTTGGTTATATGAATGTCCGCCATGCTGTTTTTTCCTTCTTTCATGGCATACCATAATTTCCAGTGCCCTAAACACCGCTATATAGTCAGAATCTTAATAATAACTGGTTATAATACAGCTTGGAAGTTATGATCTCAGGAATGTTCCTGCTTATATACGGTGTATTCACAACGTACATAAGCAAAAAGGCATAACTGTGCTAGCATAAAAAATGTTCCTTGCAGGAACTATGTATTCCAGTAAGCTATAAATGAATTCCTGTTCCATAAAACCAAATGAAACTATGCAGGTTTGGCTTCATATATCCATTTGGGAACCATATATAAATTGTTCTGAACTCCTCAGCTGAAGATTGGGGCACAAGTGTAATAAAAAATAAATTTGATATATTGCTGATCCAGGTCAGAGAAAAGGCCATTTGTTGGATTTTCCATTATTTGTGAGGACAGCATTAATCCTGATATTAGTCTGAGTTTCAAACTGCTTATAAAGCTCCAACCATATGTTATACTTCCCCCAGATGTTGTGAATCATTCTAATGCTTGGTAGTTTGTAAGAATAGGATAGCGCTGATATGGCAGATAAGTATCACTACAGCCCATAAAGCTAAGCATGTACTTAATTCCTTTACATAAATCAGCATGTTTAACTTTGGCTTGGGAAATAAGTCATATGTGCTGCATATTTACATATTGTTTCAAGAGTGTGCATGTGGATTGATTCTGTAAGTATCCTATATGTAGGAGGTGAAGTATCCCTAGTCCTTTTACATCTGGATGTCACATTCCTCCAAATGTCTGCCTCCTGTGTTTTGGAACTGACATCCTCCTTAGAAAAATTCCCTATATCTTCTTCATTCACGACACCTTGCTCTGCTCTGTCAAAGAAAACTTCATTCTCCCTTATATAATGGAGAGTAGATACACAACCTGAAGTTGTGGTCCTTCTCTTCCTATAGGATCACCAGCTTGCCCTTATTGCAGGTGTAGTTGTCTACACAGGGGTGCTCACATTTCTTCAGCATGCGAGCTACTTATAAAACAGCCAAGTCAAAATGATCTACCTACCCACTACTCAGAGAGCCATAAAAGCAAAATATTTGGAAATTTATTTCAGTGAGAGCCATATAATATAGTTTAAGACTGAATTCAACTAAATGTGAGTATAATAAGCCCCTGAATTTATTCATAATAATGATGATAATATTCATTCAACCTCTGCTACTACTACTACTAATAGTAACAACAATAGGTTCCTAGAGTAGAAGGAGACCTCCAAGGGCCATCCAGTCCAACCTCCTTCTGCCATAAGGGAAAAACACAATCAAAACATTCCTCACAGATGGCCATTCAGCCTCTGATAATAATAATAATAATAATAATAATAATAACAACAGCAGCAATGGGTTCCTAGAATAGGAGGAGACCTCCAAGGGCCATCCAGTCCTTCTGCACCTGGGCGGCGTCGGGAGCCTGCGAGGTGGAACTGAGCCTTCCTCCCATCCTGCCTGCGATCTACCAGGACGCCCTACACGATCTACCAGTAGATCGCGATCTACTTAATGAGCACCCCTGGTACATCATTCGACAGAAACATAAGCATATCATAGCTATTGCTGATGATTTCATCAGCTCCTTCAGCATCAGTAATGTTAAGTAGGAACTGCAACAGAACTCTGGACCTCCTCCTCAAAAACTCCCCCTTTAAGTGCCCACACAAGACACTTGTTGGTCTTGCCTGTTTGCCAAGCTCCTTTTCTCCAAGCTCTAGGGACCAGGACTGAAGCTATATAGAGATCTAATGGCTGCTAGCTTGCTAGATCCTGATCGACTTTTAGTGCTCTTCTCACAAGATGTTCTATTGGGCTCCATGGCTTGAAAAGCTACTAAATCAGGTTCTTTAAATGAAGACAAAAAAGTGCACAGAAGACAGCCTGTCACTTCATGTATGTTAAACTAAACACTAAATACATTCTTGGTGAGTGTTTTCTTCCTGTGAGTTAGAACAAGAACAGCATCTTAGCATAGCACAGTGGAGTTACCATGTGCTATCCAGGTGTACAATGTTCACTAGGTACAGAAACAAACAGTGGAAAACCTTCCACAGGGTGCTATGAAATATTATGCTGAGATCCGGGGGGAAATAGCAGTCATTAGACTAGAACATTTATTTATTTATTTATTTATTTATTTCTTCAATTTTATATTCCGCTCCTCCCTACAGGCTCGGGGCGGGTGACAATAAAATACACATGGGCAGGCCAAGTCTCAGGCATGCTGCCCTACCATTAAAACAAAAGACAGTTAAAAACACGAGTTTAACAGATCACGAGGTACAGGAGATATACAGAAAGTATACAAGGGTATACGACATATCATCCAATCAGGCTTAGGTGAATGCTAGCTCAAAAAGAGCAGTCTTGCAAGCCCTTCTAAAGGGGGTCAATTCCGAGATGAATCGGACACTATCAGGCAGAGAGTTCCATAGCGCTGGAGCTGCCGCTGAGAAAGCTCTCTGTCGGGTTACGGATAGGTGGCAGGAGCGGACTGATGGTATGGTCAACAAGTTCCGTTCGTCTGACCGCAGTGATCTCGGGGGCAAATACAGGGTAAGGCGGTCCCTCAGATACGCAGGCCCTAGGCCGTGAAGTGCCTTAAAGGTCAATACCAATACCTTGAAGACAATTCGGTACTCGATAGGAAGCCAGTGCAGTTGCCGAAGAATAGGCGTGATGTGATCCCTCACTGACGAGCCCGTCAGCAGGCGTGCGCGGCATTCTGCACTAGCTTGAGTTTCCGGAGTGTCGACAAGGGAAGGCCAACGAGAGGGCGTTACAGTAGTCCAGTCTCGAGATGACCGTCGCTGGATTACCGTCGCCAGGTCGTTCCTGGACAGGTAGGGTGCCAGTCGCCTAGCCTGACGCAGGTGGTAGAAGGACCCCTGCAGACCGCGGAGACCTGGGCCTCCATGGTCAGCAGGGAGTCCAGCTGAACACCCAAGCTCTTAACCGATGATGATGGGCTAAGCTGCTCACCATCCAGGGTAGGCAACCGGCACCCACCCAGCCCAGGGCGACCGGGCCACAGGATCTCCGTCTTCGACGGATTCACCTTCAGCCGGCTGGCACGCAGCCAACCAGTCACGGCTTCCAGGCATCGGTGGAAACAATCGGGTACGGTATCCGGCCTGCCGTCCATTCTCAGCAAAAAGCTGGGTGTCATCCGCATACTGATAACACTCCAGACCAAAGTCGCGGGCCAGCTGGGCAGGGGGCGCATATAAACGTTGAATAACAAGGGGGAGAGGATAGCCCCTGGGGGACCACACAGTTAAGTGGGGCCCTCCCGAGACCCCACCCCCTCCACACGTTGTCCCCGGCCCCGGAGGAAGGAGGCCACCCATTGAAGTGCGGTCCCCCCGACTCCGGCGCCGGCTAGACGGTGGGTCAGCAATGCATGATCTACCGTATCAAACGCTGCTGTCAGGTCTAACAAGACAAGCAGGGCGGACCCGCCCTGGTCCAGCTGGCGGCGAAGTTGGTCTGTAATGGCGACAAGCACGGTCTCCGTCCCATGCCCAATACGGAAGCCGGACTGGTAGGGATCAAGTCCAGCTGTGTCATCTAAGAACCGCTGCAGCTGATCCGCTGCTGCCCTCTCAATTACTTTGCCCAAGAAGGGCAAATTGGACACCGGCCTGTAATTGGAGGGAGCCGAAGGGTCTAAATTCGGCTTCTTCAGCAGCGGTCTTACCAAAGCCTCTTTCAATTCCCCCGGGAAGACTCCTTGCTCAAGGGAGCTATTTATGATCGTGCCCAGGGGGCCACGTAGCCCTTCCCGGCAAGATCTAATAAGCCAGGAAGGGCACGGGTCGAGGGAGCAAGTAGTTGGCCTAGCTGCAGACAGTAACTTATCAACGGCTGCTGCGTCCAGCATTTGGAAACGGGTGAAGGTGGGCCCGTCGAGTGGCGGCGGGGTCTCGAGCTCGCTAACTGTATCAACCGTGGCTGGAATGTCCCGGCGGAGACTCGAAATCTTGTCAGTGAAGAAGTTCTGAAAAGCCTCAGCTGTTGGAGCCAAACCCCTATCATTTGGGACAGTAGGGATTGTTGTCAGGGACTGAATTATTCTAAAAAGTTGAGCTGGGCGTGAACTAGCTGACTCTATCAGGGAGGCGTAGTGAACTTTTTTTGCCTCCTTGATAGCACGCTCATAAGCCTTCTTAAACTGCTTATAAGCCAATTTCGATGCTTCGTCACGGAAACTCCGCCACACGTCCTCTAGCTGTCTCCTCCTCCGTGTCATCGCCCGCAGCTCCCGGTGTACCAAGGCGAGCGATTACTACGGGAATGAGAGCGCCTGGGGGCGATCTCGTCTAGGGCAGTGGCAAGATTGGTATTCCAAGATTCCACCAGCCCATCGACCGAGTCGCTGGGGGGTTCCCAATCCCTTAGAGCATTCAGGAACCGAATGGGTTCCATAAGTCTCTTCGGGAGAACCAAAATAGGTTCGGCACCCTTACCGGGAGGGGGGGCCACATTCAAACGGACTTCCAGGACACTGTGATCCGACCATGGAACCTCCGTAACGGAGGCTAGGGTCACCTGTATTCCGGCCGCGAAGATCAGGTCTAATGTATGCCCAGCTTGGTGCGTGGGGCCAGTCCTACACGGTGAGAGTCCTAGTGCCTCCATGGTGGACACTAGGTCCATGGCTGCTGTTGACGGGGAGGTGGTGGTGGTGGCGTGGACATTGAAATCCCCCAAGACAATAAGCTTAGGGAACCTCAATGCCCACTCCGCAACCACCTCCAGCAGCTTAGGTAGACTTCCTGCCGGTGCGTTGGGTGCACGGTACACCAGCAGGAAGGCCACACTCTCACCAAGATCCCACACCAGGCCCACACACTCCAGTCCGGGGATGTTCGCCGTCGGAATTGTCCTGGAATTAAACTTGTCACGACTGAGTATGGCCACCCCTCCCCCCCGCCCCTCTGTCCTCATCTGACAACTGGCCACAAACCCAGGTGGTGTTAATTCGTGCACGATGACATTATCGCCCTCTTGTAGCCAGGTCTCTGTGAGACAGGCTATATCGGCCTCCCTCTCTAGGAGGAGGTCCCTGATGGTCCCGGACTTGTTTCGCACGGACCTGGTATTGGCCAGTATCAGAGTTGGAGGAGGGGTAATTTTGGGTTCCCCAACTGCGTGCCTAGGGATAGCTCGAAGGTCAGAGGGCGGGCGAGCCTCTCTTCGGCTCCTCCGCCCTCTCTCATACGGCCTACGGCTACCGTCCCTGTTACCCCTACCCGAGATCACGCATATTGCCCGCCCCTGCATTCCTCTTTCCGATACATGGTCTAAGTGTCCGGCCTCCTGCTCCCCCCCCTGAAAAGGGGAGGGATGCTGTTGTTGCCCCTCAGTCCAGGGGCCAGGAAGTCCAGACGGCTGAAAGGGTGGGACTGCGGGGGTGGTCGCATCCTTGCAACTCCAGTTATTAGACCCCGCTCCCCAGAAGGTCCTCGACTTGTATCTTCTACCTTCCACCTTGGCTCGGGCCATCGGGGGAGGGAGGTTTGGTTGGCTGCTGATTTCCTCCTCCATTCGGGGGGCTGCTCTAGAGAAGATTGTCCTAAGGACAATCTTTGTCTGGGGGTTGGTTTCAATTCCAGGAAGTCCCCCCTAACCATCGGAGGGATTCCTGGGCCTCCGGCCTGATGGTCAGAGTTCGTGAGTTCTTGGCCGCCTGCCACTGGGGCCTTTAGTTGTTCCAGGGAGCCTAGGCTCAGGAACTGGATCCTCGGCTGGAGGGTAGGAACCAGTGTCAATGCTGGCCATGATGTCAATGGACCTCCAGCACCTAGATGGCGCTGCTGCTCTTCTTCACCCTCCTGCTCAGCAATCCACTCCTTCCCGGAGGTGGGCCCTGGTGAGGGTGGACCTCCGGCGCCCAGGTGGCGCTGTTGTTCTGCGCCTTCGCCTTCCTGGTTGGCAGTCACCTCTGCCCCGGGAGTGGGCGCTGGGAGTGGTCGAGATCTGCGGGGCCTGCGGCGGCGGCGGCAGCGCTTCCGGCGACCTCCATGCCTCATCTCGCCTCCCTCCGAGGGGTGGAGGGCCAGTACGGCCACCGACGCCACTTCCTGCGCTTCCTGCGCCCTCCTGGGCTCGTCAGTCACCTGATCGTCCAGGCCGGCAATTTTGACGTCAGCTGTGGGGGCGGTCGCTCTAAGGCTTCTCTTCCGGCGCCGGCGCTGGTTACGGGTGCGCCTGCGCCTTGTGTCCTCTCCAGCCGGCTGCTGTGGGGGGGGCGAGGCATGGCCTCCTTGAGCGTCCTCAAGGCCGCCCGCCATCTTGCCTCCTCTCCACAGCTCTTCCAGTTCCCTCCTGGTGGTGGACGACAGGGAGGCGCGTCTCGGTCGGGGGAGCGTCCAGTGTTCCAGCACCCGATCGATCCTAAAAGACGACTCGTCTCCAGGGGCCAGCAACTGCATCGGGCAGGGCCCTGGTGCCCTCCGGCACGGTGACCAAGGGCAGGATGTCCGTGTCCCCGGCGCCTCTCCCGGTTCGCTCACCCCTCCGTCCGTCCACTCACCAAGCCGCGGTGGGTCGTCGCCTGGAGCGGTCGTCTGGCAGTCCCCTGTCTGTTCCAACTGGACGTCCCAGGAATGATCCCAAAGGTAATCCAGGGGGGCTCCAGGGCTCGAGGCTCGACTGGGGACCTCCTCTTCCATCCCTTCGACCCACTCCTCACTCCATACGGGGGGAGGGGGAGAGCCATCCACTGCGGTGGTGCCCTCTGGGGCGCCAGCGAGGGCACATTGTAAGTGTTCTCCGAATTCTCTGAAACCGGCCTCCAATATACCAAATTCCCTCCATAGTTGACACAGGGACGCCGGTCTCACCCTTTCGGTGGAAGGGGAGTGTGTGCCCCTCTGGGGGTCCCACTGGGGGTCCCGCTCCTGCCGGGACCGAGTCCAGGGCGGGGGCAGCGGGGGGAAAGTCGTCCCCGTCCTCCGCGCCTTCAGCTCGGCCTCCAGGCTCAAACAGTATTTGTAGAAGGCCTCATCATCGTCTTCGCATGCCTCATCGTGTAGAGGACCCACACCGACCCCTAATCGGGTGCGGGGGTCAACTCCCGCCGAGGATGATGTTTCTCCTGCGTTTGAAGTCACCTCGGGTGGTTTAAAAGCAGATGTAGATGGGCGGCCGCAGAGCGCTCCTGCAAGCTGCTCTTGCACCGGCGCCATCTTAATTGAACCACGAATGTACATAGAGTTTCATCACTGAAGAGCCAAGGTGGAGGTTGCAACAGAAATGAATGGCTGATTCTAGAAGCAGTACATGTACAAATCCTATTTGGGTTATGAAAGAAAGAAGACAGAGAAAAGGAACATAACTATTGTGAGCAACAGCAAAGGTGAATTGAGTTCTTCTTGCTGATGTGGATATAGGTATGATCCTTGACAGCAGGGCTCTGGAGTTGATTCTGAGCTGGACTTCTACAGACATATCTCTTTATTAGTCTTTTCCTCTGGTAAATGCTTGAAGGGGAAAATACAAGCAATGCAAAATATTACCTTGCTTAGGATTCACCTAATTTTTTAATTTTTTAAAAAGAGAGATGCAAGGGACAGGCAAGTGATAAGTAGGGCCGTTATGGAAAAGACAAGTGATAAGTAGGACCATTATGGAAGAAATAGAACAGCCAGAAATATCTGCAAATGTATCTAACAGCCACACTAAGATTGAACACTTCCATTCTTGTTAAAGGTTTCTGTGTCAGCCTGATTACAGAGGAATGGTATCAAAGATTTGAAGGTTACCTTGATACCAATTGAATTCACTTTTCCCCACAATGCCTACAAAGTGCTGTTCAAAATACACCTCAGTGTGCACAATTCAGAAGGAAATAACTAATTTCACTGGATGCAAATATAGGTGGTGGTAGCAAAACATTAGACACAATCTCCCCCGCCAAGGTGAGACTCTGGATTTGCCAGCTCAGGATGTGTCCTGGGATTCATTCACACTATGGAATTTCACATGACTATTCCACTTTAACTTGCCATGATTCTATCCTTACGGGATCGGCAACTTAGGGAGGAGCCTTGAGAATTCAGAGTGAGAGCTCTCTAGGGCCTCACCACACTTGAAATGCCATGTTTCCATAAAATGGAACTATGCTCATTAAATTAGAATAATTGCATTATAATTTTGTAGGGTGAATGGATCCCCAGATGGCTTGATTAGGTGGAGTAATATTTGGAAATGTACTTGTATGGACTAGAACTACCGGAATTTCCCAGCCAGCATTAAAAGACATAGATGTTAAAGATATGATGTTGTTATGATCTTTGCTGGTAGCAACCAGTATGATGTTTGATTACTTAGTATCTACACTCAGTTTACAATTGCTGCTCATATTACAATTTAAAATTCCTTTCCTTACAAATTGCATTGATATTTATTACATTATTATTCCAATAATTTATTTCAGGTCTGTGTCTCCTTTGTCTCAATTGTTCTAATCCTAAGTCAATGTGGTGCCTCTTGTCTTAAGGTTACATGAATGTCCTGCCTGCTCCTATCACAACAGTGGTTAATGTTTTCCTCTGTCTATAGGCATTCCTTTTTCTATTTTCCTTTACGAAATAGGATAGCCACTGGGAAAGTAGCTGAGCTTTATTCTACTTGCTTAGAGCTTTCCACAACTGATTGCATTTTCACTCCTTATCCCATTTATGTGCAGGCTCCAAGAAGGTACATTTTAGGACCTTGTTTTTTTTATATATGACTATGAATTTTATTTGGTCTCTCCCTCTGCTGTCTTCTTTGGAGCAGTTTATATGATGGTATTGTTTAGACAGGGGTGACAAGATTTTTTAAGGATTTCAAGCCCTCCCAGTGGGTATATAACCGGCACTCCAGTTGAGCATTGCTATTTTCCCAATCTTGAATGGCTTATCTGCCTCTCTCTTTCCTTTTGGTTGCCATGGCTATGGAGGAGGAGAACTGGAATGGATAGTCAATCAAACTACAGGAGGTTTTGAAAGGCAACTGTGGGCACAGCCCACCAGAGCTTGTCGCAGATGGCTTTAATACCTCTCACTGGGCAGAGAGATTGTTAAAAGCAAGAAGTTAACAGCATATAGATGATTGCCATTATTATTTTTTCTTTTAAAAGAGAAAACTTTGAAAGCTCAGACCAAATGGCATAATTTTGGCAAATGAAAAACATATTTTCCAATGTTAGCTAAATGGCTCAGGTTTGAGGCTAAAGGGGAAAATCCTTAATCTCTCAGAATAGAATAAGACAAGAGCCTTGGTTGGTGATGTAGAAGTTAATTGATGGCTCTTTTAACACCATGCATTTCACAAGCTGTCCTTGAAAGCATCTGTCCCCAGATGCCTGCGGCATGGAAACCTCAAATGATGTGTTAAACTATTTTTTTTACTATTCTTCTGTGTTCACAATCATTCCGCAGGGAACATTCATTTCTATTGTGTGATGATCTCATTTACCCAATGCAATCCTTGTTTGCTTGCAGAAACCTCCTGCAAATATCTGGGAAACCTCCAGATTTAGTTTCTGAATGACATTGAGGATTGCAAGGTGGGAGGCAGGGCAAGGAAGTCCCATTTTGTTGGCTCAACAATCCTCGCATAATATTGAATCTAGGCCTTGAATGGTTTATTTCTTCCTTCCGACTTGGGTGATTGTAAGAGGAACCTTTCATAGGCAAGATTAGTTCGAAGGGGGTTGCCTTTCTCTGCCTTTCTCTGAGGCTGAGAAAATGGCGCTTGCTCAAGTTTACCCAGTGGGTTTCCATGGCCAAGCAAGGATTTAAACTCTGGTCTTCCGAGTTGTAGCCCTATGGTCGAAACCTCTACATATCCCTGACTCTCTTAGCAAACATCAAATGCTAGGTATCAGGTTTTCATATCTTACACATAGTGTTTTATATGGGGCCAGTATAGATGAATTAACTTAAAATAAACAGGTGATGAAAAACGATCTCTTTCAGATTCCCCCCAGCCAATACAAAACAATAAAGTGGAGGCAATTTTTTCCCGTTTTTCAAATGTTTTGGGTGAAGAAGATCCCAGATTCAATCTACTCACATTAATCATTGGAAACTTGTATTTAATATAATATGAATATTTGCTGTACAAAAGTATCTATTGCTGTGCTTCAAATGGATGAATTCTCTTTCACTTAGGCTTCAACAAAGATGGAACCAGGGTTTATTTAAGTCTCGGTGGCTCAAGCTGACTTGTATTCCTAAGATAGATTTTCTTTTTCTTTTCTACCCCCCTCCCACATACAGGTTTTGGCTGGCTGTCCAAGATCTCAAAAAACAACCATTGCAAGATGTAGCTAACCGAGTGGAAGAGATCTGGCAAGAGTTCCTAGCTCCTGGGGCCCAGAGTGCCATTAACCTGGATTCTCACAGCTATGAGATAACAAGCCAAAATGTCAAAGACCCAGGGAGGTACACATATGAAGATGCACAGGTTCGGACTTGGGTGTCATTCCTTATAGCATATTAGACCTAAAGGAGAAGTGTAATATTTTAAAACAGATCTTGAAATGTTAGCTATTTGGACTGCAAATCCAAGAATCTTCCAATGAGTATGCTAGCTGGGAGCCTCTGGGGCTTGTAGCCCATAATTTTAATTTTTCTATGCTTTGGTTTTAAATTTGAACTTGACAGCTGCTAGTTAAAAATGTACTTATGTTTTACTTGGTGAATAAGAAAAATGAGAAAAATTAGAGTCAGAAATAAGAGAAAGAAAATAATTTTCACTCTGATATGAAGAAATGACAAGTTTACAGGACTTCAGTTGCATTTGCTGCTTATATTGTAATTAAGAGATACCAGTGAGCTCATCACCCAGTAATAAACTTTTTCTGAGAGCCACATCTTTGAGATGAGTTGTAGCAGGATCTGTGAAATAGCAGGAGATACCAAAGAAAACATATTGTTATGGCACACCACATTTTTGGGTCTGAGACTGGGCACTGAAAACAGATTTCCAGGGTGAAACCTGGTACACCCTGGCTCAAATTAAGCCTTCAGTTCCCATAAGAGTTCACCCACATGCCACATTCCTGTGCAGAGAGCCAGGCATAATTAGCTAAAAGAAAGCACTGGTGTGGTGTGTGGATGAAGATATGTGACTATTCAGCTAAAACTGAATGAGAAAGAGAATTACCATACATAAGACTGAATTTTCATGTATATATGCATGCATGTATGGTTTATGTTGCTATGGAGCCATACATGCATGTAAATCCAGGACTGTTTAGTTGGTAGCAATGTAAAACAGAAAGAACATAGGTGGATCACGAACCAGCAACATCTGCAATACAGGACTTGCTGAGATTCAGAGGATGGTATAAGTCAGTGATTCTCAACTTCTATGGGTCCCCAGGTGTTTTGGCCTACACTCCCCAGAAATCTCAGCCAGTTTACCAGTTGTTAGCCCAAACATCTGGGGACTCACAGGTTGAAAACCACTGGTATAAGTGAAATAGAGGACACAGATAATTTGGGGGTGGAGAGATACAAGGTAGGCAGGTGAGTTCAGAGATAAAGGTTTGAGAACAGTCACAGAGCAGCAAACACAACACATTAACCTGCTTTTAGTGGTTTCTTTTTTATTCCTTTTCCAGGATCCTCCAGGAAACTGTGATAGAGCTTTAGAGCAGTTACTGTTTGGTCTCCAACCCTCTGAATCACCCAATTAACATGGCCACATAGCCCCAAACAGTAGTTTCTCCAAGTTCTGGGTCTTTAAATAGCTTTAGGTCTTCTTGCAGTTTAAGGGAATAGGCCAAAAAGTAAAGAGTGGAAACAACATCTTACCACTTGTTGGCTATGTGTATTGTGCAGATGACGATGGAGGTAATCATGGTTGAGTGACTGGAATTTTCTTTCTGTTTAGTGAGGCTAAGTGTTGGATCAGTTCTGCTGCTAAGAGAAGCCACAGTGCACAGAAGCAAGCCATAAGCGCCCAGATGGTTTTTATGCATAGGGAATAAAATAGGCCTTCCCTGAAACCCATAAGAGAGAAATGCATTATTCAGCCTGTTGTTCTGCACAGTCATTTAGAGGCAATGTGCTGTGGCTTTATGGTATACAATCCATCTCCTTAGCAGGCTTCAAATAGAATACACCACTCATTACACGTTCTCCACCCTGATAAACAGATGTACAGCAAGCCCAGATGGTAGCTCTTTTCTGAGAAATACACCACAACCAAAGCAATGCACCCACAATGAGGTTTTGCCCTGGCTTTCAAGGGATACAGATCCACATCTATTATACTAAGCATATGTTTTTCACTCTAAAGTCCCCAAAGACTTGATCAAATATATCATTAGTATGACAGCTTCTGGAATGCAGCCTACTGTACAGAGAAGTTATTGTAATGCAGCATGTTTGCTGTCGTAAGTTACTTGACTAAAGCCACATCCTGTCCCTTTGCTCCTTTGGTTGCCAAAAAACAAAACAAAACAAAAAAAACAGGCTGCACATACAGTCACAATGTTTCCACTACAAATTAAGGCTTGCAGGCAACATTCTCTTGACAGAATAATACATTTGGAGGTTAAAAACATAGTGGTTTGAGGCCAGAGCCTTGGCTGGCTAGAGATAAGACTTCTACATCAAATTTTATTATGGAAACAAGGCTGATATGAAATTGGGGGTTTTGGGCGCAAGGGGGGGGGAGCACTGCTCAGTATTCACATTTTCCTGCCCCACTGTTGTAAATGTTCCAATGGGAGTGAGCTGCCCAGGTTGAATATAGGATAGGATTATGGTGGGCTGAATACTCACCAGATTCCGGATCATACCAAGTTCCACCAGACACAACTGCAACACACACAAACAACCCACCATTGCCCAGATCCACCTTCTAATTGTCTGCAACACCTAAAGTCTCATATTGTGTGGATCCAGTTCCAGGAATGGTGCTGGATGCACTATGCTTACCTCAAGTTTCTACAGCTTGTGAAGAACCATATGCAGTGGTGGTTGGAGGGGTTTCGTCAAAAATTATTTTGGGGTGGGGTAAGGGAGGAGAATTGTTGATTAAGGGATGTTTTCATGAGCCAGAATCTACTAACTACTAAAGCTACAGAGCCTCGTTCTTTATTAAACCCAGGAATCCTAAAATGCAGACATAGGAAATGACTGATTTAGAGTAACAACATGATGTAATGTAGGGGTCCTCAAACTTTTTAAACAGAGGGTCAAGTCACAGTCCCTCAATCTTCTGGAGGGCTGGATTATAATATGAAAAAACATGAATTTCTATGCACACTGCACATATGTTATTTGTAGTGCAAAAAACACTTAAAACAATACAATAATTAAAATAAAGAACAATTTTAACAAATATAAACTTACTAGTATTTCAATGGGAAGTGTGTGCCTGCTTTTGGCTAATGAGATAGGGTTGTTGCTGTTGTTGTATGCTTTCAAGTCATTTCAGAAAAACATGTATGAAGCTGGCAAAGATTATGACTTGCCAAGCTGAGCAGAGGCCATTATGGCATTCTGTGTCCGACTTATGGCAGCCTTATCATATTGTTTTGGCAAGATTTGCTCAGATGGGGTTAGCCCTTGTTTTCATCTGAAGCTGAGGGAGTTCACTCAGTGGGTTTCAATGACTAAGAGGAAAATCAAACCTTGGTTTCCAGAGGTCTAGTCCAATATTCAAACCACTATACCACACTGGGGCAGATGCCATTTATTATCATCTGAGCGGTGACTGGTAAATTCAGTTTTTCTGCGGTCCCAGGCAAAATAATATATTTGATTTTAAGCTGAACTCATACATGGCTGGGCACTGGGAGAATGGTGTTCTGTGTCACTCACTGGTTTTCACGTATGTGTACACTGCTTGCTCTAGGGGTCAATTCATACAACTAACAAAGCTCAGAATTCCATAGGATGGACCCATGTCAAGCAGAAGTGGGGTAATAGTCCTATAAGTCTATAGTGTGAATGGGCCTCAGATTTAAAGGACTCCAGCATGAATCCTTCCCATGTTATTTATTTATTTTTATTTATTTACTGCATTTGTATACCGCCCTTCTCAGCCCTTCGGCGACTCAGGGCAGTTTACAGCGGCAAAGATTTGATGCCCCAAAATACCGTGAAACATTTAACAACATTAACACATAATTAAAAAAACAGAACAAGATCTCGGTTGGTGCTGCACGGAGTAGCCTGGTGGTCAAAGCTTGGTCAGATTTACACCTCCAGCTTTGTCCAACCAGGTCTCCGTTATGCACGCCAGATCTGCCTGTTCCTCCAGGATTAAATCCCGAATGAAAGCTGTTTTACCACTGACAGATCTGGCGTTCAACAGCACCATCTTTAATCCAGAGTTTTCCTCCTCCTTATTTCCAATAGCTTTAAAGGAGATAGAAATGGGTCTTCAGCCTGGCAACATCCTGTGTTTGCTGGTGAGTTATTTTAATTGCATACAGTGCACTAGAATAACACAGCATAGCAGCAACAACTCAGGACAGGGGTGCTGGCCATAGCGAGTCCTCAACAACTGCCCAAGAACACTGAGTGCTAAACAGAGCTTGAAAGAGTTACTTTTTTGGACTGCAATTCTCAAAATGCCTTATGCCTTTTCCAAATCTACCTCTGATGCAAGGCAGATTGCATTTAGGTTGTGGCTTATGAGATAGAGCTTTTCAGATCTATTTTGAAGAGTAAAGTACACACCTTTTTCAAATGTTCTTTCTGCAGTGTTCATTCCAGGAAGGGAAGGAGGAGTCCCAGATGTGCACACTGAACGGAAACTGGGAGTGATTATTTTATTATTATATATGGCTGAACTCTGTTGAGTTCCCAGCATAGAAGTGAAGATAAAATTATGGTATTTTAAATAGTTCCATCAGATGACAGCATACTTGTCCTGATATTCCCAAGGCCCTGGTTGGCTGGCTGCTATCCTGCAACCTTGCCAGGGTGATTGTTGCTGAACTACTGGGGGAGAGTCATGGAGACTCAAGCTCTTCTTGTGCCGTATTGATCCCAATCAAGTGCCTTATCAAGATAGCCTCAATCTTATTCTACCTCCCACATTCCCATTTGCATTTCTTTCTTGTTGTTTTAAGTGTGTCTTCTCATTGTTTTAAGAAAATTAACAGAGCACATCCTTTGTTTCTTTTCTAAGAGAATGCACGTAGAAAACAGAAGAGGCAGTGGCAGGAAGGGTGTTAAGCCTGCATTGGTAGCATGCTTACTCTTGCTCCCCTTCTCAGTTGTCAGCTTTGTTGGCTGTGCTATTTTCTCTTAAGACTTTGCTAATGATTTATCACCACTTTTTAGTGTGCGTGTAGTTATGTGCTTCTCATTTATACCGCCTTCTCCTCTTACCATTATATCGGCTATGGGTGCTTTCAAAGTCATCAATATTGCAGTGCAAACCCAACCAAACAATCCTTGGCATCACAAAAAGACAGCACAAATTATCAACGTGACTAAAGAGATGACTGTACATGTTTTTGTCCTTTTATGCTACATATCATCCTCAAACTTTGTGCAGTGAACACAGCAATATATATAAACACTGGGTGGATGGATGGATGGATGGATAGATGATGTATCCCCAGCACACCTCACTTTGCTGGGCTCCATGATTTCAAGTGCTCTTTTCTCCTTTCTTTGCTCTGATCTCAAAATGCATCTCAATGAAATGCAAAAGATATAATGGGGGGAAGTAAGGACATCATTATTTTTCCTTTGCAGTAGGCTGTCCTCTGTTTGGAGGACTTCCAGAGCAGGGTCACTCTTTTGCTGCATAATGGTAGTACCTCCTTGAATTCTTTTGCACACTGCAGCTATGTAAGACTTCCCAAAGCTGATCAGACTTACAGGTAACCCATAATTTGATATAGCATCCTCTGCACATCTATTTGTCCCATATTTATTTATTTATTTATTTGCGCTTATCAGTCGCCACTCCCAATTTGGCTCGGGGCGACTTACAACAGTGAAATCTCAAGATAAAACACAATAAAAACATGATCAAACAAATATTAGCTGGATAAAATACAACTCAACAGAAGCTGTGCACATAAGATAGGAGGGCAAAGTGTCCGAAGGATCAACAACCTTAAACACCAAATGTTTGCTGGAATGCCAACAAATCTGTAAGGGCGCAAACATCGGATGGCAATGCATTCCACAAAGTGGGGGCTATTATCGAAAAGGCCCTCCTCCTTGTAGTAGTAAGGTGGTACATCTTAAAACTTGGGACCTCCAGAAGTTGTCCCGACTCCAAACGTAGTGGTCTAGTGGGACAATATGGGATGAAGCGGTCCCTGAGGCCATATGTGGCTACCTTATCTGATGCCTTTAAAACAACCTGATATATGAAAAGTTATATATCAGATGGTGTTTTACATTTTCTTATCTGCATGTGAGAGAAGGCATAAGGAGGGAGGGAAATCTGCATTGAGTTACATTTCCAGTAAAAACAGATGTAACCTTTGGTAGTGCTAGAATTTTAGTAAGGTCTGAATTAATCAATCTTGAGGGGCCTCCTCACCTCTCTTTTAGGATTCTATGATATGCCTTTGGTGGGGAAAGTAAGAGCCAGTGAGTGAGACTGGATGGCGGCCTCTTCTGTTTCATCCATAGTGCTGTTCAAATGCAGGGGGGCATCTTTCTAAGGGATCCAAAAGGAGGAACTATTCAGAGCAGGGGAAAAGAAGCTCACTCAATTTTCTACATAGCACCCCTTCAGATATTTAAAAATAGCGATCCTCTCACACTGAGAACCAGTGTTGTAGAGCAGTTTGTGCATTGGTCTATGCCTTTGATGACAAATCAGCCATGGAAGCCCAGCAGGTGAATTTAAGACTTAGTTTCCAGATCTTTGATCATCTAGGTCGCCCTCCTCTGGATACATTCTAACTTGTCAATACCTTTCTTGAACTGTGGTGCCCAGAAGTGGGCACAGCCTTTACATTCTGACTAAAGCAGAATACAGTGACACTACTACTACTTCCCTTGCTCTGCACACTATGCTCCTGTTGATGAAGCCCAGAATTACCGTATTTTTCGCACCATAAGACACAGTTTTTTTCCTCCCAAAGTGGGATGAAAAATCAGCTGCGTCTTATGGAGCGAAGATGCAGGCAGGGGGGGGGAGGCGCTGGAGCAGGGGGGCGGCGATATACTCACCCTGTCGCTGCCTCTCCTCTTCTCTGGTCCGTTGCGGCGGCGGAGGGACGCTGGTTCGCTCCCCCTCTTGCTCCTTTTCCCTCCCTCTGCCCTTTCTTCCCTGGAGGAAAGGGTGGGGGGGGGAAAGAGGCAGCAAGAGGAGGAACGAAGGAGCATCGCCCCAGAGGGCTCTGGCGCGATGCTCCTGCATTCCTCCTCTTGCTGCTTTTCCTCCCCTGCCCTTTCTTCCCTGGAGGAAAGGGGGGGGGGGGAAGAGGCAGCAAGAGGAGGAACGAAGGAGCATCGCCCCAGAGGGCTCTGGCGCGATGCTCCTCCATTCCTCCTCTTGGGGCTTTTCCTTCCCCTGCCCTTTCTTCCCTGGAGGAAAGGGGGAAGAGGCAGCAAGAGGAGGAACGAAGGAGCATCGCCCCAGGGGGCTCTGGCGCGATGCTCCTCCATTCCTCCTCTTGGGGCTTTTCCTTCCCCTGCCTTTTCTTCCCTGGAGGAAGGGGGAAGAGGCAGCAAGAGGAGGAACGAAGGAGCATCGCCCCAGAGGGCTCTGGCGCAATGCTCCTCCATTCCTCCTCTTGCTGCTTTTCCTTCCCCTGCCTTTTCTTCCCTGGAGGAAAGGGTGGGGGAGAAGGCAGCAAGAGGAGGAACGAAGGAGCATCACCCCAGAGGGCTCTGGCGCGATGCTCCTTCATTCCTCCTCTTGCTCCTTCTCCCCCCCCTTTCCTCGAGGAAGAAAGGGCTCTGATAAAGACGCACCTGCTGATAAGACTTACCTAGATTTTAGAGGGGGTGAAAATATTTTTCTATTTTCCTCCTCTAAAATCTAGGTAAGTCTTATCAGCAGGTGTGTCTTATGGTGCGAAAAATACGGTACCTTGGTTTTTTGGCTGCTGCCAATCAAATTAACCAAGTGGGAGTGAAAGACATAAATGTATTTTTCACCTAGTTCACGATCCATCCTTTCCCAAAGTGCTGTGACCCCTCCACATATGTTTTTCAATGCCAAACACTAATTGCATCCTCTCTTTCTGTGCTGCAGACTTCACATACTTTAGCAGTCCTGTTGCATCAGCAGATATTATTGGCATCTCCATAGGGTGGACAGATTTTAATCAATATAATCTGTTATTGTAAAAGTTTCTGATCCACAGCCAAGGATTCACTATGTATAGAAGGCATAATGATTATTGAAGCTATAATTCAAATAGAAGCTTGTGGATAGAAGCTCTCTCAGGTACACGCATAAGAAGGATGCTGGATCAGTGGCAGCTGAAAATGTTACAAAGGAAATGGTGGACTTGGCTGCCAAATTATACAGCCACGGGAATGAATGCTACAAAGCTTGTGTCTATTCATTCTTTGAAAAGGGTTCTTCAGATTTTGCTCTCAGTGGAGGAACTATTTTCTTAGTTACTTGAGGAGTTTCTTCTTTACCTTTTTCAAGCAATCTGCCATCTGTGTATGTAGGAGACTGTATCCATTTTAGGGGTTACGACATTTGCAGACCACATCTCATCCTGTTTAGCAGAATTCTCCAAACCTCCACAGAGCATTCCTAGATGCCTGAAGGGGCTGTGGCTTGGAGTGACATGTAAGAGCCTAGTATCATAACATTTGGTTGCACATACAACCTGGTATCAATACTTTTCACACATGGGCAGCTGCCAGAGTCCCAATGCCTTAGTGGGACCCTTTGAGGCTATTCCCATCATCAGTATTGTCCTCATTTATTTGATGATCCTAAGTGTTGGGTCTATCCACTGTTTTAAGTTTGGGGCTTTATGACTGCCAACAACATTGAAGGAGGACTAGCCAAGATCACCTTACCCAAGGCCTCCTTCTTAGTAGGAGTCAACCCTGACATATAAAAATTGTGGACTTTTCTACCTTGCAATTGTTGGCTTTAATCTTCTTTCATGCTTCTTCTGTCAGAAGAAAAAATATTTTACAGTAAAGACTGGAAGAGTAGCACAAGCCTTACTGTTGCCCAGATTCTAAGGACCTCATTACACTAGAGCAGTGGTTCTCAACCTGTGGGTACCCAGGTGTTTTGGCCTACAACTTCCAGAAATCCCAACCAGTTTACCAGCTGTTAGGATTTCTGGTAGTTAAAGGACAAAACATCTGGGAACCCACAGGTTGAGAACCACTGTAGTAGAGCATGGATCCACTTTAAATCCAATTTCTGCTCATCCAGAGATGTCCTGGGCCTCACTAAACTACAAACCCCAGAATTCTTCAGCAGGCAAAAAACAGATTTAAAGTGGATCCATGCTCTAGTGTGATGAAGCTGTAACACAGAGGTTATCAACTTCTATCCTTCCTAGTACAAATGCTATTATTTTGTAATATACAACATGGGTGCACATCTCTCATTGTGTGTTTGCAGTATTCTTGACAAATAACTAATGTGTAACTCCAGAGGATGCCTATAAGTGGAGACTGAATCTTACACAATCTGTGCACTCTATATTTGTATCACTCCTACTAATCGCATTGGAGTGATTATGCTTACACTGTAAATTTGTCCCAACTTTTCACTCTCAATCCAAACAATTCAGTTGTATGTCTTTAGAAGCCATTGTTAGTTCTCTGCACGTTCTCTTATAAAATGTTTTAAATTCTTCATGTCCCATGCCAGTCACTTCAGAGAACAGCAGTATATCAGCTCTATGCATAAAATAGGTTTCACTCAGGTTCAAAGAAATCTGGAAATAAGATAATTTAGAGTTTTACTTATTCATTTGAAAAATTATTTATCGGTTCTCAATTGGCTAATAGCCCTCAAGTCAAAGTACAAACATTTCAAGCATTAAATAAAAAGAAACAATTGTTGGTCTGAAATTTGGGTTAATTTCAAAAATGCTTGTGCCAACCACTCAGGACTTTTTGGTCCAAATGTAAACTGGTCTCACCTTGATTTTGGGGGGCGGGTGAGAAAAGAGGATATATTCTCAAATGAAGTTCATTGCCTTTTCCTTCCTTCAAGAGCTGAAAGCTCAAATGGTTCTCCATTATCTGAATTGCAACCCCCTTCCTTGACCACCAATAAGAGACAACATTTGGTCCCCTCGCAGGGCTTGATGCCTGATGGGAACTGAGAAGCTTCCAAACTGAGTGCTGGTCATAGTAAGATATATTGGCTAGTAAATTAGATAAGGAAATGCCCTGAATATTTTGAATGGTGTCAAGTAACAAATCTCAACCTGTCATCTCTTCCCTCTATACAGGAACATATTTACAAGCTGATGAAGAGTGACAGCTATGCACGTTTTCTTCGTTCTAATGCCTACCAAGACTTGTTGCTGGCAAAGAAGAAGGTATCTATTGGAAAGGACATGCTTGCATCTCTCGGCACTTCTTGACTTCTGCCTGCTGCTTGCTGCTCTGTGAACCTGAAAATTTCACTATTGTGCAGAGTGTGGGATTGTTCCATTTTCTTTTTCTTCCAAAGGAATGTGAACATTTCTTTCCTCCACCGGAAAGCACCATGTTTGGCATCTCAAGAAAAAATCATTTCACCCAAGATCCAGCAGGACTCTTACTCAAGTTCCTTTAAAATTGAGATGCCAGGGAATCAACCTGGGGATTGTTGCTTGCCAAGCAGATGCTTTCTTACTGAGCTACAGCTTCTCCACATTGCTCAGCAAGAAACAATGAAATTCTATGTTTCTTTATAAAACAGAGATTAGCTAGTCCTAAAAATGCAAACTATGCATCTGTTATATTTACTACCATGATAGCAACCATTTGAACATAGTATAAATTCATTTTTGTCCATGGCTTTTCCTGAGATGCCCTACCTGGAGGCTATTTCCTGACTTCTTATCAATTCCCGCAATCCCTTTCACTTTACTGTATATGCATTCTTTTTTCCTCCTTTTCCTTTGAAACCAGCACGAATTAATAATTCAGACTGATCATCCCTCAAAACCAGCATACCTTTCCATTCCTTTCTTCTGTTGGATACCAGCATGCCATTACCAGCAATATGTTTTCTGTCAATTATTAACAGGTCAAAAGAACAAAGAGCTTGTGGTGAAGGTTATAAGGTTCTAGCCAGGAAACAAGAGAGGTGGGGAATGGGGGGGGGGGGCTGCCCTTTCTGTCTATGGGTGGATTTGAATGACTTTTAGGTCTTCTGCCCATAGCCATGTTGCTTGCATATATGGGAGAAAGAATTTTCCACATTTTGATTTCAATCCCTTGATATTGTTTCTAAGCGCAGCTTCATATGAGAACTAGTCTTCTTTAAGTATTTCTCTGGGCACTAGTTTACATGCTTTTGAGCTGTTTCAGAAGCAAGGGACCACCCGAATGGATCAAATGTATGAGGTTGATGAAATCTACACACCTTTCACCTTTCTAGTAGTATACTTTGGCTTTCTGGGGGACTCATTTTGTTTTACACGCTACCCACCATAGAGAGTGCTGTATGGAAAACTGGGACCATATGAGGTGCTCACTGACTAAGATGTTCTCTGGCTTATGTGGCATTAAGCCTAACTAGAATGGGAAGGTGTTGGTGATATGAAGGTTGTACGTTCATCTTCATTGTATGTACCTTGCTGTCACACTGGTGCTAAGTGCTTCATGGGCTGTTATACAAGGCTCGCAGGCCACCATTTGTGTAGGCCTATTATACTGTCTTTAGCAGATGCTAAGTGATTGGCAACTGGTACCATATCTTGGCTCCTGCTAGAGATTTATCAGTTGGTGAAAAGTGATAGCTGAGTAAAGCTAATTTTTGGACTACAGCTACTAGTACAATCAGAGGTACTCTGGAAGTGATAATCATGAAAAGATTTTTCCAAGGTCTGTGGAATGCATCCTATTTGTTCTTCATGTTAGTATCATAGTAGTGGAAATAAAGAGGCACAGTATTTTGTCCCTATATGATGAATGTTGGGGTAACCTTTTCCATTGGATATTACTTTATTTGGAGTAGGCTGGAGAAAAATTACCATTCTCCTATCTTCTTTAGCTATGTAAAATGTGGAGTTATTAGTTCCAGGAAGTTCAGGGAAGTATACATCCTTAAATGTATCCATTTAGTATTTAAACTTGAAAGATAAGTGGCATTGCAGAAGGTTCCTACAGGTCAAAAATACAGGACATTGTAGAGGGAGGTGTACAAATATATTACTCATTACAGCAATACTATGGATTGCTCTTTCTCAAAGTAACCTCAATTCTGTATTTTTAAGAAGCCCTAACAACAAAGTACTATGAAGGATGCTATAATAAGGTATTAATACAGCCTGTACCACAGCTGACATATAGGATGGTTCTTAGCTCACAAAAAAAGAATAGGATAGTGGAAGTCAGAATAAAATGGGGTCTCTGAACAACTGTGAAAGCAATGTTTGCCAATGGTTCAAGATCCCAGAAAATGTATGTTTTATTCCACCATCAACTATCAAAATATAAGAAAACAAAGAAATATAGTGATGATATAATAAAATCTTTATTAGTATAACATTACAGCAGATACTGATCATATCATTTTCCTCATAGTTATCAGCTAAGTTTGTTCTCATGGTTATGTCCAGTGATAGTTTTATGGCTGTTGTAAGGTCAGGATTTAGGAAGTTTTAAATCTGCATATATCAAAATGAATTACCATGGCAATCGTTTTTGTACTGAAACAAATATCGGCACTTTCCGTTTGGGAGGCGGAGTAGGTGGAAGCAGGTGGTGGGATATGAAAGCAAGAGATACATTATTGTTATGTATTTATCATAAAGAATGTAGATTCAGTAAACATATACAGACCCATATATTTTCATTAACTTTCCTGCAGTTAACTGGAATGAGCGCTTTCCCAATCAAGCCTTATTAGCCATATCCAACTGTATACTGCAACCAGTAGGTTTGTTCTCTTGTGGCAACTACCCTCCCTTCTTTCTTGTTGTTTTTGCATGTTTGAAAAATGCATAAGCAAGCCCTATGTATATTTGAATGTATTGGATTCTACATCTATAACTATTAACAACTGGCACTGTTGTCACACTGCAGCAGTCAGAATTGTTCCTTTCGCAATTACTAAATCTGATTTACAAGACATACGTAACATGCTCTTGCCAAACAAATTGTTGTCTTTGACTTCCCAAACTGCCCAAAGAAATTGATTTGCACCTGATCCAGCCAGTATAATATCTATTTTGGGGGGTGGGGTGGGGAAATAAGGCTTCTCAACTCTACAGAATAAGTCAGGCCAGAATGTAGTTGATAACCAGAGCAACACTTAAGATGATTTGATCTGTATCAGTATATTTGGCATACTTACAGTGCACTCAGTTTGTCGTATAGGAATAATGTATTCACTGCATAGACATACAATTTTAGTATGTCTGTAGTGCATTTCAAGTTTTCATTAATTCTTACAAGAGCACTGTAAGAATTATTGTTTCCATATTACAAATGGAGTTAAAAAGGATTTTGTGATTTTGGTGAGGTTTGATCTGGTAATGTTATTGCCCACCCTCTTTGCTACTTCATTAGGCAAGGTAATTTTGCTGTATTTTGCTATTGTGTGTACTAACTTGTTGTAAATCGCCTTGAATCACCAATAGGGTGAGAAAGGCATTATACAAGTATAGTTAACAGATAAATAAATAAATATAGCGCCAGTACCTACACTGAAGTGGTGCCAGACCCTTTCCTAGAAAGTTTTTTCCTTGCTTTCTTTGATTAGAGGCATGACACATCTTAACCTTGTTAGCACCCCCCTGTATTCTTGGGTCTTGTTAGCACATAATACACACACACACACAATTTCGGTAGAGTTAGTAATGGCACCAAATGAATCTACAACCCTGTGTCTCATGAACAACCAATCCAGTGAACTGACTTAGGCCAAGGACCATAACATTGTGCTGATGGGTATTCCCTTGACAATTCTAATTCCTTTAATTGACAAAATAGCTTGCTTGCCAGAAAAATGTCTTTTTGTACATATTAAATAGGATTTGTCACATGCCAAATTATCAAAAACAAGCTTTTCTTGGTGATGTTAGCTAATCTACAGCTCTATCATTTTCGGAATCATTATTATAGTAAATTTATTTATTTATTTATCATATTTCTATACCGCCCCTCTTAGCCCAAGGGCGACTAGTAAACTCCTTTTATTTACATTTCTAAGTTCTGGGAGTAAATACTCAGATAATCATTTTTTTGGGGGGGAAAACCCTGTTGCTTAATCCTGTTAAAACCTTATGCCAAAAAATTCCAATAAAACTAACATCCTGTGTATATCTTGCTGAGAAGAGGGCACTATTAAATACAGTGGGGCTTACTTCTGAGTAGACATGACTGAGATTGCACCATGGTCCTGTGCCTTACTTTGTCTAATGCAGTGGTTCTTAACCCATGAGTCCCCAGGTGTTTTTGGCCTACAACTCCCAGAAATCTCCATCAGTTTACCAGCTGTTAGTATTTCTGGGAGTTGAAGGCCTAAACACAGGTTGAGAACCACTGGAAATGAATCCTGGCTTAATTTGAAGAGCTGTGGGGAAAAAATTACAATAAGGGCAGCACTACATCATGAAGGCAGAGTTACACTACCCACCTGAAATCAGGTGTGCAATATTCTCGAGAAGCGTCCATTTGCCGTACAGGCAGAGAGAGATTCTGGGGCTAACTTTCAAAGCCAACTTTATATAAACCACTAGTTCCAATTCCACAAATGTGTCTACATTGGGTCATTCACCAGATACTGGCACTGATGTAGCTCTGATTGCGAGGCTCCATCCTTGAAGAAACTATAGAAGTGAAGGCAAAAGTATAAGAGGGAGAGAGGAGGCAAACTGAAAGCAGCATTCAAGTTCTCCCTCTAGAATTATATAACTTTGTACTATTGCTACAGAGCTGCATTTTAAGAGGCAAACATGGGATATATCCTAAGGGGATATTATAGTACAAAACTTTCTCTTACTTTTGGTGTTGCAAACAGCAGTTGCCATATACTTAAAATGCTTAACCTTTTCTCTTTTTTTCTGCTAATGCTTTAAGAGCCAAATTTAAGCTGAAGGATTTTCTTCTTTTGCTTTCTTTTGTTTGGGGGTATTTTTCCTATCCTAACTTTGTTTTCCCCCTTCTAAAGCCGGAGAGTGGGCAAGGTCGTAGAACTTCTCTAGAAAAGTTTACTCGCAGTGTGGTAAGTTCATTTGGTTTTGATTTTTTTTTTGGTTATGTTTCTTCTTTTTTCCCCCTTTTCCTTGCTTCAGCGTCCTCCTTTCTTTCAAAAAGATTTTCATTTAATTTTTTAAGCAGCAACAACAATTTAGTTATACCATATTTAAGTCATTGTAATGCAATGAAAAGATAGAACTTAATGAGATATTTTTTGACTAAGCTTCGTGTTCTGTCCAATGTGTATGATCTCATCACATCTAGAAGATGTTCGGTAGGTTTCAGTGCACCTATATTCTCCCACATTTCTGCATGGTACATCTGTAGGGACAGTTAGCTTGCCAGGCCAGTTCAAGAACTGAGAGTGCATCCAGGTAGCCCTTTAATCCGAGGACATTTGTGTTTTCAAAACATGAATGTTCCCGGATCATAGTCTACACACAACCCAGAAAGCTTGTGCTTTCTGCGACAGGTGTCCAGATGTGCTCCTAGAACATACCAGGAAAACCCCTGGACACTAACCCCCTCCACAAAACCCCTTTAAAAAATAAAAGAACTTACCCAGCCTCCATTCGCATGGTGCCAGAGCTCTCCTGGCGTATAGGAATGACATGCCAGGAGAAGGGGGAGCAAGAGCGATTTTCTCTCCCCCCCCCCCCCCCGGTTTTCCTGGCATGCCATTCCTATGCACCAGGAGAGCTCTGGCGAATGAAGGCCGGGTAAGTTCTTTTATTCTTAAAAGGGGGGTTATAGGGTTTTGGAGAGGGAGGTTGTGTCCTCATGGTTTTCTGAGTTAATTTAGCCCAGAAAACCACAGGTCTACTATCTGGACCACCCCCTCAAAAGCCCAGACCTTTTGAGGGAGCAGTCCAGACAGCAGAAGTAGTGGGTTTATCCCATGCCTTCCAAGAAGGTGCAGAATAAACCCACTAAAAATTAAATTCACGGCAAACCAGGGTTTTCCTAGTTTGTGGCAAAGGAATGTGTGATTGTCTAGGACGTCATCTGGACAGCCCTCTTTTGATTGCAAGAACTCGCACATTAAAGGGGCAGTCTGGATGTGCCCTAAGAAACCTTTGATAATGTCCCCTATTCCTACCCAACCAGTTTCTCTGTTTAGTTGGTAAAAGTCTATTCTTGTTTATGAACACACAGCCATAGGGAACATATAGCCCTACTTCCCCTATTATCACTTTATGATCCTGTGAAAAGTGAAATGTCTGATAAAATGAGCCTCTTCAGTACATAAAGGGCTCTCTTCAAAAGTTGGAACATGGAAACATGAAGGTGCAGGTGATCAGGAGAAGACTTCATGGATGAAACAAGCCTTCTTTTTCAGACACAAACAAAGCAACAATTGGAGTTTGAGTGTGACTAGAGTGCTCTTTTCCTCTTGTTTTAATTGAACATGATAAGGAATGGTTGAAAGGAATTTTTGCCCTATGCAATAATTATTATGCTTAATGTATTGTCGAAGGCTTTCATGGCTGGAATCATTGGGTTGTTGTAGGTTTTTCCGGGCTATATGGCCATGTTCTAGAGGCATTATGTCCTGACGTTTCGCCTGCATCTATGGCAAGCATCCTCAGTGGTTGTGAAGTCTGACCTCACAACCTCTGAGGATGCTTGCCATAGATGCAGGTGAAACGTCAGGGGAGAATGCCTAGAACATGGCCATGTAGCCCGAAAAAACCTACAAAAACCCACTGATTCCAGCCACGAAAGCTCCACACTGGCCATGATACAATGTCATGTGACTGCCGGCAGAGGCCCTGCCCCCAACCAGGGTGAAAGCATTGCTAGACGCTTTCCCCCAACACAGGAGTCCTCTTCGGGAGGGCAACGCTTCCACCATGTGATGAGGAAAGTTTTCCAGAGAGGAGCTGTGTATGGGGTGACAGATTCACCCCGCTGCCCCTCCCTTTTCTCCCAGATGCCAGGCAAAGGAGGATTCTTTGCCTGGGATTTATAATGAGGCCCTAGGAGTATCTGAGACTAGGCTTCAAGGGGCTTGCCTTCTTGTGTCTTGCTATCAGAATGAGATAGAAGACAGATGGGCATTTGTTGGGCATATGACATTTTCCTTCTCATCTCAGGCAGAGTAACAGCTTATATTACTGACATACAGGAGATAGCAGGTAGTAGTTATAGCAAATAGCTTCCACAGTTCCATTAGGATTAGATTTTGAAGTCACAAAATCAATGGCCATTATCACCATGACTTACAGAATTTCTGACGTATGGCAATCCCAGAGCAACCCTATCATTGGGTTTTCTTGGCAAGATTTGCCCTGAAGAAGTTTGCTCTGAGGCTGAGAGAGTGTGTGAGTTCACCAAAGTCACCCAGTGGGAGGCACCACATCCCATCTGATCTTGGAAGCTAAATAAGGCCAGTTCTGATTAGTACTTGGATAGGAGATCTACAATGAATATCAGATGTTGTAGGCTATTCTTCAAAGGAAAAAACTGGCAAATCCATCTCTAAACATCACTTGCCATTGGTTTGTCATCACTCTATATGTAATTTGAAGACACACACACACATACTGCATAGCTGAATTATGTGTATGAAAGTATATTTGTTTTCCTAGCCATTTGTTTTCCTGTTCAGGTGCTTTGATCACTGGCAGAGATCTTGAAATCAAGCTTGATAGTCCTGGAATTCATCTCAGGGACCAGTTATTTCACTTCATAAGCATTTATCTGACCTGGCACACAAAATATTTGTATTCCGGTATGTGCACCTGAGTACAAAAGCAAAATGAAAATCTGTGCTGAATTTCTACTGTATATATTGCACTATTACTCTGAGAAGTCCTAGCCACATTATGAATCAGCAAGCTCACATCTGTTTTCAGTTGAAACTCAACATATTGTTTCCTAGTTCCTCAAATAGTAAAAAAAAAAACAGTAAAAAAATCCACGGGTAGCAGCCTTTGGATCAGCTTCTCTGAAAAGAGAGACCGCTGGAGATTTATCAATTGATTTTTGTTTTTGTTTTTGCATTATCAATTTATTTTAAAATATACACATGGGCTCAGAAGAAGTTCACACTAACACAGCACAAACTTTTAAACTGTAGCAGTTTCCCAAAAGTGAACACTAGACTGCAGCCAGTTACATTGAGAGTGGGGGAGAGAAGAAGAAAATGGCAATGTGCTTCCACTTCCTGCAGTCCAGTGTTCATGCCCCAAGCAAGTAAGGTGTGTCATATAGCTACTAAACATCCCTGAAAAGTGATAGAAGGAACATCTTGCAGTCATTAGTGTCTACAGAGAAAATATATTTAGCAGCTAGCTAAATAAAGACTAGGGAAAAGAAAATTTCCCTCATTCAATAGGCATAAAAATTACAGCTGCACCAGTCTTTCATTTCCACTGTTCCCTTTGAAATTAGCACATTCAATGCAGCCTAAGAACATACTGGGGAAAAACCCTTCCTCTTCTCAAACCCACGTGTAGATTTTCTATTTGTCTTTTCAGTATTGTAGTGTTTCCTTGGCTCTTGCTTTCTTCTGTTCTGCCCTCACTATCTTCAGCTCGAAATTCCCATACAGTTATTAGTTCTGTTGGTTGTAGAGACTTATTTTATGTGTGTCCAAGATCTCATAATGTCACATCACAGTGAGGGCAAAAAAGAAAATGGCACTGAGAAGAATAGTAAAAGCAACACCAATATGCTGAATGATACTAAACCATAGCAACTGTTTTTCAAGATTCTTGGAAACAAACATGAGGTGAGTGACTTTAGATTAACTCTTGTTAGTGTGATCAACTCATATGCCACATTATAGAATTAATATCTCCCAACATGGTAAAGCTTCATGTTTACTGTTATTCTTCCTTAAATTCTGTTTCCTTCTACAGGTAGCAAAAATTATGTTACATCAAATTCCATGACTCCTTTATAGTCCTTTTCTTCTTGTGCCAACTAGCTACTGAACAGCACTTTGAATGAAGGCAAAGATAAGAATGAGAGAAGGGCAATTTCTCAGCCATTTCCCCTTACTCAGATTCCCCACTGAAAGGTCACATACACAACAAGGTCTTCCCTTCAACCTGTAGTTTCAGTGGCTACATTGCATGAAGATTTTTTTTTAAAGGAACTCATTTAAAGTTGTCCTGTAGCTCTGTTCATCCTTGAGAAAGCTCTCTTTTGGAGTACAGTGTTCCCTCACTTATTGCAAGTGTTACTTTCCAGGACCACCCACGAAAAGTGAAAATATTCCAACGGTGAGGCAGAAGTGAGGAGAGATTTGAAGGCACCGCACACCTTTTTTTTTTTTTTTTGCTTCCTATAAGGAAGGGGCTATAAGGCCGTGATTTACATACTGCTTTGTATCACCTCTCTCTTTCTCTTTTTATGATTGGTTGACTCTCTCCTGAGAGGGAGGGTAAAACCCCCTTCCACACTCCATCATTGCCAGGAGGCAAAAACCCGCAAAATAGCGAGTCTGCGAAAAGCGAACCGCGAAATAGCAAAGAAACACTACTTCTCATAGTATGACTCCAGCCAGTGACCACAGTGGTAATGCTGGCCAGAGAATTTTAGGAGTTATGTTTCCAGTAGAGTCTTGATTATCCAATATGAATGTGGCAGCAGAATGTTGGATAAGCATTTATGGCAACCGTATAGATGAGAGACCTCCAAGTCATCCTATTATCAATCACCTTGTTCAGGTTTTGAAAAATCCAGGGATGTATTTTTCTTTACAGATGCTTTCCATCTGTACTGCCGCTTTCCTCTTTTCCTACTGCCTTCAACCCTTTCCTACTTTCTTTTTGAATTATTTCAATATCTTCATCATCTGCTTTAAATGGCCATTAGTTTTGTTGATGTTCTACTGTAAACCTGCCTCTGCACTTTTTTCTTGACTTTTTTCAGTAATTGTTCCAAGTCTGACTTTTTCTATTACTATGGTATCATCTGCATATATTACATTTTTGATGTTCCTTCCTCCAATTTTCTAATATTATAAAGTGTACAAGTTAGAATAGGCTGAATGAGAAATGCAGTCTTGCCTGATTCTCTTGCCAATTGGAAACCATTCAGTTTCTCCAAATTCTGTTCAGACAGTGTCCTCTTGTCCCGAGTACAGGTTGTCAGGACAATCAAATGTTGTGGTACACTCCGAGCCCTCGAGGAGTGGCGGCATACAAGACCAAATAAATTTATTTAAGAGAGATCCATATTTATCAAGAGCTACACAGATTCCAGTATATGTTTGCAATATGATCCCTATTGTCTCTTTTATTCCTGAACTCAGCTTGGAATCTTAACGTTTCTCATTCTATAGTTTTTGTTGTACAATTTTGAGCATCACTTTGCTTACATGGAAAAATTCAGGCAATGGTCCTGTATTTACTGCAGTCCTTGGTGTTTCTTGGGGACTGGAATGTATATTGAGCATTTCCAAGCTGTGGGGCCTTGTTTTGTTTTTCATTTTTGTTAGCAGATTTTTGTTAGAACTAGAGTAGATTCTGTCTGTGTAGATTGGAGCAACTTTACCGGCATGCCATTTGTTTCTGGTAATTTATTTCTCCCAAGTGGAGATTTGTCGTCATTATGGCTCTTTCTCAAATGAACCTGTCACCATTTCATCTCTTTTGTATAGTTCTTCTTTGTATTTTTTCCACCTTTTTATTTCTACTTGGTCATGTAATGTCTCCTCTGCTGGTCTTAGAGCATCCCTGTGCTTGATTTAAATTTTCCTTTTATTTCTGAAATCTTACAAAAGAGAGCTCTTGTTTTTCCTTTTTTGTTGACACTTTCTATTTTCTGTGTTGATTGTTACAGTAGTTGTCCTTGTCCCTGCACAAGGTGTTCAACTGTTGACTATCCCTGTCATTTTCTACTTTTACTTCCCAGCTGTCAACTGCTTGAAGAGTTTCATCTGTCATCCATTGAGGTTCTCTTTCATTTTGCTTACATATGGTATCTTTTTGCATTATTCCCTGACAATATCCCTAGCTTCTGTCCAGAATATTTCTGGTTTCAACAGTTTAACTGTGCAAATCTATTTTTTCACATTATCTTTACATTCTATAAAAATGTTCTTAGGTTGTATTTCAGCATGATAGTTCATTTAATGCTCATCTATAGCTTTATTCTGATTTTTGATATTCGTAGTTCCTAATCTGTCCCACAATCTACTCTTGGTCTTGTTTTTGCATAGAGAATTGAGTTTTTCCACCTCCTGCTTCCCATTACAATCTACTTGATTTCTATATTGATCTTCAAGTGATGTCCATCTATACTGTCACTGAGTTGCTTGAAGAATGTGTTTGTGATGAATATGTAGTTTTCATGCACAAATGTTGTTTCTCTGCACACTAAAAGCCTGAACTATAACTAAGCGTTCTACTATGAAGTTTTTCACAGCAAAAAAAGATTGTTAGTATTGTGCATTGCATACTTCAACAATGCAGTTAGCAAAGGATTGCATCCCCCTTCCTTCTGCGGTGGTTTCATGCACAGTAGCACATAGCCCAGATGTTGGTCTGTGTTGCATTCTGCATGATGCATCCATCCACAGCTGTAAGTGCAGCACTCCACTTTATCTTGTAACAGTTTACATCCCTGACACTGAAGCATGGAAATACTTAGAAGGCTTCTCATGATCATGTGGTATTTTGTGTGTATGTTTGGGTTTTAAATGTGTTAACATATTTCTTGTGTTATAGAGGAAGCATCTCCTCCAACCCCCCCACCCCCAATCTCATATTACTTATATACTGAGCTGCCCTTTAGACAGAACTCAGAGATCGGCTGTCGAAATGACTTTTCTGTGATGAGGAGGTAGAAAAAGTATTGTTTGTAAGCATATTAGGAAACATTATGATATCCCCATTCAAAATGTTCTCCCACTACAATAGTAATTGTATGCATACACCCCTTAAAAAGTACAGATGTGTTAACTGAAAAGTGTAGATGAGATAGGAATAGTTAGACACACACTACTACTATACTATCTCCAGACTTCTGAGTGTGGCATTCCTTATTTAGTGGATTGTGCTATATATTTGCGACAGTACAATTAAGTAAAGATGTGTGACTCCTGTTAACATAGTAGTAAAATGTATGCTTTCTTGCTTTTTAAAAATGATCTTTTTTATTTTGCTGCCCACTATTTCTTATATGTGCACTGATTTAAATTCTCTTTTTTGAACTCTTTTTATGTTTTTAGATTTTATGTTCTCTTCCCATGATCTTTCTTTTTTGCTGCTTTTTGCTTATAACCTCTGTGGAGCATTTTAATTTTGCTGCTTTTCTTAATTTATGTTACCTTTTATGTCTGCAGTGTTTATCATTCTGCAAATTCTAATAAAAACATTTAAAGGGATATGGTTCGTGAGTTCTGTAGCAAAATCTTACATTGAAAACATATGGAGCATTTCAGTGAGAGGGTTCATGGTATTTTTTTCATGGTTCAATAATCAAAGGTAGAGTGTATTGGTTTCATTCTGAGACCCAAGTACTGTACTGTTTATCATATGGCCAGAATTGAGGAATTACATAACAAGAGAGATACAACCTCTCATTATCAATATTTTATAGCTATGGATACATGTTGTAGTCTCAAAGAGCTATATGAATTAGGTTGATTGATGAGAAAGTATGAGTATTCAATAGTATATGATAGATATTCTATTGGATATCCACAGGTCTCAAGACCTGGAAGCCATGTACACTCTTCCCCATTACAGCCTTGTTTTGTAATATGAGGGATGAAATAAAACTAAGAATGTACCTGTAGTATTTAGCAGTTCAGCGATGAAGATCCTAAACCCCATCCTCATCAAAATATCAAGGAAGGTACTATTTTCAAAGACCTTCAGCCACTTTCAACCTGCAGTATCTTTCCAAAATTCTCGGGGGATTAATGTGACTTAGCTAAAGGACAAATACATGCTGAGCCACAGATGGTTCTCCAGTTGGTGAAAGCAAAGAAGATTCCAACCTGTTTTGATGTTTCGAATGGCAATTACCTATGGTGACCATATGAATGAGACCACCAAGTCATCTTACCATCAACAGCCCTACTCAGGTCCTGCAGGCTGTGCCCCAATTGATAGGAGAACAAACCTTGTTCCTGGTAGCAGTTGCTTCCAGGAATAACAAGATTAGGGAACTTCTACAATTTTGTCAATAGTGCCATGACATGAATATACAAAGACCGTAAATATGAATCAGTTAGAGATGTCTAACTTTTGTTATGCATCCATAACTTTGATAGTGAATTTCAGCTCAGGTATTTAGCTGGCTTTGTGTTAGCCTTTTTGTTAGCTGCCATTGGTCCCATGCTAAAAGGTGACATAAGGCAGCACTTTAGATGGGATTTTAATGGAAAGTGGATGAATAGGGCCAATGCTTTTATGGACAGAACATTGTTTTAATCTGGAATGAATGCGCATGATGTTTAGGTAATTGTATTTTAATGTATTTTAATATATTTTAATTGTTGAAGGGTTCTGGGGTCTTATATTGTTACTGTGTGGGCATCGAATTGCGCATTACTGTAAGCCGCTCTGAGTCCCCCCTCGGGGGTTGAGAAGAGCGGGGTAAAATCCTGAAATAAATAAATAAGAATGAAGGGGCAGGGGGAAGAGTTCACATCACTGAAGCATATGAAAATTAAAATATAATTAGATTATCTTTTCAACACATTATTAAATCCCTTTCTACAAGAATTGTGAATTCAAAAGAGTCATGTGGTTACTTTCAGTCATTTTCATTAAAATAAGGTAAATGATAAAATATTAAGAAAGAACTATACTTATTATTATTTCAAATTATTATTTGGGGAGATCAGTTTGATTTTTTAATTATTTGTTGTATTGAAAATAATAATAAAACAAAACTGAATTTAGGGAGAATCAGCTAGTAATGAGTAACACTATACATTACATTATTTTATTATTATTATTATTACATTCTGTCTGGGACCATTGAATATCAACAACAATGAATTTCCCTTTTGCAAGAAGCTACTTTAACAAATTTTGAATACATTAGCATGTTCCTCTTCTAATTTTCACAACTTTCACAAACACCCCTTCCTCTGAATAGTTAGGGGTCTCAAAACCACAGTTTCTAATGTGGTTATAAGTTCCATGAATCATAGGTACATCCCTTTAAGTCACTGTGTTATTTCTTGGAGTCAGCTGAATCCATTTTAGAAAGGAAGGAAGCACAAATGGTTTTCTTATCTTGTCCTGCCTTCAGCTTCCTGTGTATTGTGTAAGGGTCAAATGACACAGAATTTGTAAGTGGGAGAGACAGTTCATTCCAGGAGTCGGTAGACTGAGTGTAGGAAGAAATGGAAAGTATTGTGCCATTGAACATTCCTCCTGTCAAAAGACATGGGCTGAAATCTTTCATCAGAGGCCTCCATTCATAACTTTACAATGATATAGCTACGTTTCTGAAATGACATGCAAATTCTTCGAGGGACTGGCAATGATATGTTCTGATATGTGATGATATGTTTAAGTTTACATGATTGTAGATTGGCTTATGATGATGTAACTACTGGATATTTATTATTTATTTCCAGTATTTCTACTCCGTCCTTCTCAACCCCCAAAGGGGAACTAGGGATGGCTTACATTTGGCACAATTTGATGCCATTAAATATAACAAACCAATATAACAATTAAAACAATAAATAGAACATTAATTAAAACAATAAAAACTGTATTAACCACCGTATCACCATTCCAGTCAAATTCCATATCTAACTGCTATTTATGCCTGCTGTCCAAAAGCCTGGTCCGAAAACCAAGACTTCAATTTCTTCCTAAAAGACAGAGGGGATGAAGCCAACCTTACCTCGTTCCACAGGCGGGGGGCTACAGTCGAGAAGGCCCTGTCTCTCATCCCTGCCAGACGTATTTGCGATGCTGGCAGGACTGAGAGCATGGTCTCCCCGGATGATCTTAAACTGCAAGGTGGGACATAGAGGGAGATGCGTTACAATGTCATCCATAGTTTCTTCGCATTACAATTATAAAAACGGACAACTAGAAGTTTTTGGATACAGAAGAATCACAGGCAGTGGAGGAACAAACCAGCAATAACCCACCCCCTTTTGTTCTTTGCTTCTAAACAAGTTAGAGAGGTGCGTGCCATAACCATGTTTGGTATGTTTGCAGTTTGTTGAAAATGGGGAGAAGTTGTTGCTTTTCTCTTCTCTTTTACACACAAACTAGAGTCCTGTTAGTTCACTAGGCTGGCGTATCATAAGTGGTGGTGGCAGGATCAAAAAGTCACAGGCCCAGCAGAGTCTGGAGATTTTGTGCAACATCTTATTCATGTATGTGAATAAGTATATATGTGAATAAGTATAGTTCACATTTCCCCCTCTTTTTTGGGCAAGTTGCAGGGAGCTGTTCTGTAGTCATTTGCATTCCATCCAAAAATTTTCCCTTCTCCAGCAATTGCAGATCCTGGGAAGGGCTGCTGCAAGTTATCAGTGGGGAGATTAAGGGAAGACGTGGTTCAAATAATGAAGATGTCACTGGTCTAAGTTACAGGGTGAAGGAAAAGGAAAGTGAACTCCATCTGTGAGCAAATCCTAATTTCTTCCTCCCTCCATGTACAAGCAGTCCCCAAGTTACAAAGTTGAATTTGTATGTAAGTATGTATTTGGAATGGTACATTTTAAGTGTAACTCCAGAGAGAGGGGGGTTAACACCCCTGTGGTGTTTGTTTTGTTGTCTGTGTCTCTCTTCAGAAAATTTCACCTCACTTTCTGTGATCATTGGATTTTGAAAAATGTGGCTTATTGTGGAAACAAGGATTGGAGATAAAGCTTCAGTGGAAACACCTCCCCCACCTCATAACTCTTCCAGGAATGAATTTCTCTTCCTAAGGGTATATTTCTCTCATTTCTTGTTGCCTCACCCCCATTCTTAACTATGAGTCGTTTGTAATTCGGATGTTTGTAACTCGGGGACTGACTGTATATTGCACAACCAGAATTCTAGCCCTAACCTGCAGATAATGCATCAAAACTTCAAAATCGAATTTACAAGTAGAGCTGCTGATTATGAAAGTGCTGAAGGTTATGCTTTGATTTGCAGGAATAAGTGATAAATTTTATATTACATATATTTCAGATCAAGTTGAACATGATCTAGTCTCCTTATTCTGAGAACTTTGTTGTGTCATTTAGACATATATGTATTTTATTACATTGTGGACACAACTGATTCAATTAAACCTGGGTTTGTGTGTTTATTATTTAAAATAGTCATAATGTGCATTATGCTCCTCGATGAGTAGCTCTGGAAGGAATGCCTATATGGAAATCACATGATCCTCTGAATGACCAGGTAGGTACTGTGGAATTATGTGATAGTACAGATTTTATTTTTTATCTGTCACATACAGTGTTCCCTCACTACTTCGCGTTGGGTTATTGCAGAATTGCTGTTTTGTGGATTTCAAAAAATATTAATTTAAAACAGTGGTTCCCAAACTTTTTTGGCCTACCACCCCCTTTCCAGAAAAAAATTTACTCACAGCCCCCATAGAAATTATTTTTAATTTTTTTAATAGCAATTAAACAGAAAGATATATGTATTAATATTTCTACCTTTTTCGTAAAATATAATAAAGAAAGTTGTAAATTAGAAACATTGACATTTGAAATTATGAAGCTATTTATTGAACTTAGAATAGAAAGGTAATACAAAAAAAGTTAAAACATTCGAAATCATCTTAATGAGAAGGATGAACCTGGTATGCTGCTACCAATCTAGTAATCCTTGGCTATATTTTTGTCAGCAGCAATCTCAAATCATCGCGATTGACTATTTTGCAATCAGTTTCTTTTTTTGTTTGTTAATAAATTGGTTATCACACTGAATCCACGTTCCACTAAATATGTTGAAGGACATTATTATTATTATTATTATTGCTTTAAGACTCAACCAGTTGGAAGGGAACCCCAAAGGTATTATTATTATTATTATCCCTTGCTTGGCGAGAAGAGGAGGAGGGAGCAGGAGGAGCAAGGAAGAGAGAGACAGAGACAGAGAGATGGATGGTAGCCTGGCTCATGCCACCTCCCCCTTACAGGGGTTCAGCGCCCCCCAAATTCTCCTGGGCCTTCCAATGCCCCCCTAGAATGCCCCACCACCCACCAGGGGGTGGTACTGTCCACTTTGGAAACCACTGATTTAAAATATATATCATGCTATTTTCACTGTTTTGTGGGGTTTTGCCACTGCTCTTCAAGGCATTTTCCCTACTCAGTCCTCCCTCCCTCCAGCCTTGAAGGGCCTTTACTTCCTTTCTTTCACTTTATTTTACGTTTATAAAGACTTAAAATAGTGTATAACTACTAAAATAATGTATAAATATTAAAATAAACAGAGTATCCCTACATCACGGTTTTTCACTTATTGTGTGAGGTCCTGGAACCTAACTCCAGCAATAAGTGAGGAAACACTGTAATTCCAAGTGCCAACTGTCTCGACTGACCTTGAAAATGAGGGTTCCAACTATTGATTTGAAAGAACTTGTTCTGGCTTCATAAGAGAAGCTAAACAGTCCCGTGTCTGACAAGTTTACTGGTCTCAACAACAAAAGGTATGGGTGGGATGCCAATATGGCAATGAAGTAGGGACCTCATTTGATTGAAGGAGTTTAAGCATGTCAATCTCCCAAGGGGTTTCAACACTAAATAGAGGATGAATTGTTAATCTCAAGTTGAGTGGGCCCACTGATTAGATAGCAACATGGTAGATCAGTACCTGCATACATACCAATGAGTTAATGCATCTAATCCAGGTATGGGCAAACTTTGGCCCTCCGACTGTTAGGAATTGTGGAAGCTGAAATCCAAAACACCATGAGGGCCGTAGTTTGCCCATGCCTGGTCTAACCTATTTAATTCTAACCATTGGATTTATACATGATATTTTATCTTTTAGGATCAACTGCCTAAATTTTAAATAATCCAAGGGAGAACCTCCTCTTAAAAGTACAAAACTTTCGTTTAGAAAACATTTTCTTAGATCTTTCATTGGAAGCTATGATGAATAACCTTTATATGCAACTTCATAATGTCACTAACACAACATGCTACCATGCTGGCAAATTGAAGTGATGCACTATGGGGCACCATGCAAGATGTCCTGTCGGACAGTAGGAGCTCTCATTGCACAATGGGGCAATGGGTGATGTGATACATCGTGCAACTGGCTGCATTGCTCATGGAGATGAAATCTGCATCAGGATAAGTCATATAATTGCATCATTTGCATGATGTTCTTAGTGACATAACCACATATCTGCTCTCCTCTTGAAAATATAAATGAATTGAACTTTACATGTTTATAAGCTAGTTTACACTGATGTCACTTTCCAACAGAGTGCTAACCATAATTTGTAGATATCAGAAAAATATTCTTAGCAGTCTAAAAGTGAAAATACATTTATAAAAATACCTATAAAGCTATACTTTAAAATTGAAAATATTTTCAATGTTCCAGAATTTTGTCAAATTTATTTCTTGTGAGAACATCTGGATTAAGAATTTGTTTCTAATTGAGTATATATCTGATTACATATTAACAAGCTAAAACCATTTTTCCTGTTATGAAGCAAAACCTATTTTGTTATAACCAAGACCGATCTCAGGAGAACTATACTGAACTGATACAGAAATATAGATTATTACATACAGTACTACAGTCTCAACCTTTCTGAAGAGGTAGGTGGTGTGGTCAGATGTTTTCCAAAGTGTTCTTACTGGCAATTTGGAAAAATAAATTGGTCACCCTCTGGTTTTCTGTTGTATTTTGTACTTTTCCCCTTTTTGTTTCTTGTTGTTTAAGCAGATCACAATGTTGCATCACAGGCCTAGTGCATTCAAAATGCCATTTCAACAGGGCATAGGAATCAAATCTTTGCAAGCCAAGTTGTCTTACATGTTTGGACTAAGTTGAGAATGGTTTTTGGTAGGCTCTCAGTTAACAGGAACTCAAACAGCCTAGAGCTCTCAAGTAACTTTGTGAACTGCATTCACAAAGCTGTTTTTATAATACAGTAAAATTGTATTTCATTAAGTTAAGGTTGTCTAGATGGGTCTTAATTTGCTTTTAATTCCTGTATTTCAATGTTAATATTAAGTCAGTGTTGTTTATGATATGATATAGTTTGGGGTATAGTATTTGTTAGGCCTACTTTAGTAACTGTCAACCAATCAGAAAGTACATTTATCCAGCATCTACAAATTCTCATGGGTGCTAGTTAACTGAGAGTCTAATGTATCTAACTACATCAGGAGACTTCACTATGAATGCAACAAAGCCAACATTAAATGTGAAAACACTTTGGTAGGGGAAGCAAGGTATTGGATTAACTATACCAAAGAGGTATGTGTGTGGAGGGGGATCTTTCAGTTCAAGGGTTGGATTTAATCTCACAAAAGTTCCAAAGTTTGTATTCTGATGGTGAACAAGCTGAGACATAGACCGGTGAATCCACAAGGGAATGGACATAGATTCAACCTTAGAGGTGCCCTATCCCTGGACTGTATTTGACCTGAGATGCCGCATCAGTTAGGTCCTTGCAGTGTCTGGTTATATGGTTTCTATCAGAAGTAGCAAATATTCAAGGTACAGTGAATCTGCTTTCTTGATACCTGACATGCCCTTTATCTGAAAAAGCATATGAAAAAGAAGGGATCCTTTTTTCTGTCTGTCATCACCACAACCTTTTGTTCTCTGTCCTTTCATCTTTGGTTCCAGCATCAGCTTCTTTAAAAAAAAAATCACTGAACAGTTTTACCAAATCACAACAACATGTATTTATATTCTTGGCTTCTCCCCACCCCACACCCCCTTTCCTTTTGTTTGTTCCTTCAGGGGAAGTCACTGGCAGGCAAACGCCTCACAGGCTTGATGCAATCTTCTTGACAGCATGGTCTCTGCAAGCAGTCGCTGACATCTTCGAAAGACAGCTGCACTCAACCTCCATCTCCTCCTCCTTCTCCTCCTCCTCCTCCTCTGCACGAAGGAAATCTCATCGGGGGCAACTGGGTCACTGTGTGTGTACGGATGTGAGACCGTGCAGACAGAAGGAGGAAGTCCAGGAAAGGAAAAGCAAATCAAGTTGGAGAGTCTGGCCCACTGGAGGTTCTTCTTTTCATAGTTTACATCAACACTTTTTCTTACTTGTACAGCTTTTTAATGGCACCAAGCTCTATGAAGATATTACTATTGTTTCTGATTTGATTTCAGGAGAGCATGGTTTTCGGAATACAGGAGATCAGCTCCAACAGAATGAGAAATAATGTGCTATAAGTATTATTATAATGAGTGGCTCCTAAGAGAAGTCTGAGTAAAGAACAACTGGCTCAGATCAGTATACATAATGCAGGCATTTTGCCATGCTCCTAGCTGCCATTGCTGCTGCCACCACCAACCATCACTACTGCTGCATGTGCACAAACTTAAGTGTCCCTCTTCCACATACTTAGGTAGGACTGACGTTTCTAGCTGTGGTTTACAGACTACTCATTTGACAGTAGCATCTCAGATTTGGCATCCTTTCCAAAATCTAACAGTGCTCAACTGGGCAGCACATAACAAAGGGAAGTGCGAATCTGGAGTAGAAATGCAGATTAGGATCCACAAAGAAGAATCAGGGCAATCTGAAAGAACACACACAAAATATTTTTCTTCCCGCCTGCCAAGAGACTTCCTATGAGTTGCTATATATATAAAAGCTTACTTTCATTTCATATCTCTCTGGCCAATAGAATAGTCACCAGATGCTCCTTATTTACAAGGAAGGAAGGAGGAATGGAAAGAAGGAAGAATGGAAGGAAGGAAGAGTCAGTATCACCAGATGGATGCATTTAAAATCCCTCGGCTCTTCATTCCATGCCAATTAGTTGTGCAAACATGGATTTGGGGAATCTTCGCTTAGTGAAAGGATCTGAGCTACCAGTGAGTAGCTATAGTTCTAGTCCGCAAAATCAGGTGTTAAGCTGCATAGGAGCTTTATGATTTCAGTAGAGTTCTTTTGAATTTACACATATGTGGCTTGGTTTCCAGGCAAGAGTATCAAAATATTTTGCCAGATCTGCACAACTTGTATTGTGACCCAGCCATATATTGTGGTCTTAGTCTACCAAATGTTTTACAGCTCCTCTACTTTTTTGGCAGTTTATCAAGAGCAGAACATACAGTAGAGCACTAAACCACAAGTTATTTGTCATTTGTGGCTAGTGGAAGGCAGCATTCTGTGTGCTGTAACACAGGTAGTACAGGTCTGTTTTATGCACACAGTAAAAACACTATATTTCAAATGCTGAAACTTTATTGTTGGAAGAACATTTATACTGTTACGTAATTGCACTTTTTGCATTTTTCCCATTATATTTATTCAATAGTTATGTCATAGTTATGTCAAATAGATTAAACTGAACCGATTGAGGGTATGAGGCATCTCTCAATACCTAAAAGAGGTTACGATCAAGTCATTTCTGTTGGGAAAATCTCAGTAGGATTATTTGAGGTTTAATTGTCTGAAACTAATCAGATATGCAACAAGAGAAAGAGAGGCTATGGCCTTGTTAAAAAAGTCAATCTAACCTTGTTATATAGTTTGGTAGCAAATGATGTTCTTTTGTAATATCACGGTAGTCAAGATGCAAAATATGGCAATAAATGAAGAATGGCTGAAAACTGTATGTGATAGCTTGGCTGGGAGCAGAATTATCTAGTTGATTGCTCAAAATCATTCTCGTTGGCAAGATCTCATAAATGGCAATTTAACACAAAGAAACTAGCCCCTACTCCTATACCAGATTTGTTGCAAAAAACAAAACAAAACAAAACCAGGATGGCAACATCAATAACAAAGTGATCTACATCAGAGCCTGGATATAGCTTCTAGTGTCCCCAACTAGGTGGCCAGATACTGGGAAATGAGAATAGACTGTTCTGTACTCATGGTCACTATTTAGGTCATGGTACTTGCATCAGGTTTGGGGCAGATGGGAGTGGACCAGGAGAGCTTACTAGAATTTGATGGTGTATTAATCACCTTTACAGGAGATTTTAAACAGAGGTTGGGTGGTTATCTCTCAGGAGTACTTTAGTGGTAAATCCCTGGACTGCAAACAACAGCAACAACATTTATTAAATCCCTGGACTAGTTGTCTAGTTCAACCACTGCTATGGAATCTAAGATCGGTATAGTCTTATCAGAACAAGGGAAAATTACTTTTTTGGACTGCAGCTCACAGACTGTATTGGCAGTAGCTATGCTATCTGAGAAATTCTTGAATACCGTTTATGATTCTGGGGCTACATGAGCATACGCACTTTTTCAGATTTTACAGAAAGCAGTTTCATAACACCTCCTTCCCCCACCTTAAGAAAGGCAAGGTTATTTCATAGCTGGGGGAGGGCAGGAGACAATGTTATTGATTAAAAGCATTTCTGCACCCGGAGGGAGGTAGCTGATGTTTTTCTTCGTGATTTTCAACAGAATTAATTGAACATCCTGGAGAAAAGCACCAGTTATTTTCTACTGGCTGAAGATATGCAACCATACACGACCCAGGTGCCTCCTACTCTCCTCTCAGCTCCAAAATAGTCGTAGGGCAATTGAATGGTTTGAATACAAGCCTGCATAAAAGTACGAAATTGCGGCAATCTCTTAATTTTATCAGCTGAGACTTTTGAACAGGTGTGTGGGGGGGGCAGTTTTTTTGGCCCATGCAATCTTTGCACAGCCCTTTTCTATTATTCTCATTGGGCTCTGCAGAGGGTTACCTAGCTCTTCTTCGATTGCCTTTTCTCCAGCTTTTTACAGAAGATGAGAAAGAAGTACTGCTTCACTATTCCAAATTGGCAGCCTTCTAATCCTGCGGCACAGGAGAAGGTGGCTGTTACTTCCAGTGAGCAGTGTTGGCCATCAGCAGCAAGGACAAAAATTTGCAGACAATTTACCCCTTGGCTCCTTTCGGCAACAGGGCCTCAGGCCAGCTGGAATGCACCAAACCGCAGCTGTGCCTCCCACCAAAAGCAACTGGGCAGCATGCCTGCTGCTTTTGGATTGTAGAGAGAGCCGAGCCATGTGCAGCAATAGATAGCGCATCTTGAGCATCATAGCATCTGTGCTCTACACCTACCTTCTGGAGGTAATTTAGCTCTTAGCAACATGTTTTGGCATCCTGTTGATTATAGACAAAAGGTATATAATATTACCGGGATGGGGAGAGCTATCTTGTATGAGTCTTTTATGTAGGGTTCTTCATACTGCTAAAATATATGGGCATTGAAATTCATCCTGTTAGTCTTTTGCCACCTCAGGCAGAATTTCAGTCTCATTGACTCACTCCCTGATTCAGAGCACATCCTTCAGAATTCCTGCCTCTCGTACTCCTGCCAGCCAAAAGACTAAGCTCTCTCTTTAAATAACCCAGAAAGCTGCAAATGAAAATAAAGGTAACTCAAAATGGCATCAGCAGTGATATGGCAGAAATGGAGAATCCAGCTTGCAGAGACCCATAGTCTTATAGAATTGAAGAGGGATACAAAAAAAACCCATCTAGTCCCCTGCCAGTGTAGGACTCTACAAGGAAAGCATATTAAAGAAAACATAAACATCCCTGCTTAAAAACCTCCAATAAAGAAGAGCACATGGACTTCAAAATTATTTTTTCTCCTTTTAAACAACTACTGAAATCAGAACGTCTATACATCCTTCAAGTGGGAAGGTGACATAATGGCCATTTATTCCAAGCTTCTGGCATGCACACAACTAAAATTCATGCAAGATGCCAACCCAACAGCTGTTAAAACGTTTAAAGAATTCACCACCCTCTGAAGCAGTGTATGCCACTGTAAAGACATTCTTCGTAATGTTTAGGTGGAATCTCTTTCCTTGTAATTTGAATCATTTCACCAGGTGAACCCGGCTTCATCGGGACCTCAAATATTCATACAGGTTCAAATAATAATTCCACTGGTCAATTTCTGAAATTCAATACACACACCTCTTGCAGCATTTTTATGAGATGGTGCCATAATGTTAATTCACCCCATCACTTTCAGCACCACTGTCTAAAAAGGTCTCTACACAAAAAATGTGCATTTATCTAAGGCAACCTTAGTTCACTCAACTGGTTCCCAAGACAAAGTTCATGGAGAATGAATACTTGACAGTGAACAACACAACCATTTAACATTGTTGATTTGCAGGAGGAAAACTGTCTTATGTTGAATCAGACCATTTGGCTATTTTAATCTGGTATGATGAACTTTTTACTGGCAGTGATTCTTCGGGGTCTCAGGAAAGATTATTTCCTAATCAAACCTGGACTAGAGATTCCTGATATTCCTCAGTTGTCTTTCATTGAAGTAGTACAAGCCAGACCTAATACTGATTATATTATGACATTCAATGAAATTTAATGTGTTTGGAGTGATATAATAACATCTCAGACTTCTTGAACAATGATCTACAGATTAATCAGAACTTACAATCACATCCCTCAGCTGCAGACATCCTCTTTTCTTTGTTACTGCTTTGATAAGGGAATGTTGGAAATTGGAAGTTTCCATGGGTCTGTTCACTCGCATCTTTATTCTGGGGCTATACTTTTCATGAAAGTCTTCAAGATAAAATTATCTCCCTCGGCACCTTGTTCTGTTGGTGAAATGCTCTGCAGTGTGGCTGTTTCCTTCGAAGGGTGAACATAAATCTGCAGGCCAGTACCATTAATCCTCTCACACTTTGTATCATAAATGCAGTCTGTCCTAAATTATTATTCCCATTCCAATTCTATCATTCTTTAAAGTGTTCAACTGCAAACCTGAAGAATTATCTTTCTGAAGGCACAACACAACCTTCATCTCCCATATGCCTTCTTCCTACTATCCTGTTGGCTTTTGGTAGTTAGCAGGAGGCTTCCTCACTCTTTCTTCTGTAAAGAGGGATTGTTTCTTTGAAGAATGTACTCACTGTCTGCAGAATTCATAAATGTTGCACTATGGTGTGTGGGAAGACATGTCAAGTCCAGTAGGATGAATCAGATTATATTCCATGGCAGAAATAGAAAAGAATTATTTACCTTCTAAAGCCTCTTCATTATTGTTGTGCAAACTTCTGTATGCTGACAATTTTCAAGTGATGTTAGCAGCAAAAAAAGGAGTGATCAAAGGAGGCTTTTGATCCACCAAATCCAATGTCCTGTTATTATACCAACATATCTTTGGAGGAAGGAGGACAGTGTAGGATACTTGTCACTGGGATATTTATCTCCCCTTTATTCTAGCCATGGTCACATTCTGGCCTGATGCTTCAAACTTGGTAACACTTTACATTCAACAGTTTCTCCACCATGGAGTCTTAGTTATATCTGTCTGCAGACCAGTTAATTACTAGAAACTAGGGTACTTTGTTGATTAAAATTCATGTAATTAATCCAATAGATTCTTGCAGTCATGTTTTGAAATGGAACTGCACACCTAACACTTTTCCATTCTTATGTTCCATCTATTGTTCTATTGTGTTATAACTGCGACGTAATATCAGGCAAAATCAACATATAAACCCAAGTTGGGTGCCCGACCCCCACAGCTGGGCAAACGTAAATACAAGTGTCCTGAAATTGAATTATCGGCACAACAGCAAGTGGGGTAACAACACAATAGTCAAAGTGCCGCCGCTGTAAGGTAAAGTAATCCACCCCGATGTGTATTTGTATTCCTACCCAGATGGGTATTTGTAATCCAATGGTAAGGTGTTGGAAGCAAACGAACCCAGAGCCCAAATCAAAGGCTAAGTAGCTCCTCCTATGCGGGAAGATGAGGGTGCAGGTGTCGTCTGCGAAGTCTTCTGGCCGACGAGGACGCAATTGTTCAAGGGTCCCCCCTCATTTCGACCCCCCGGGTCTTTTTCAAGGCCAATGAGCAACGATCCTCCCAATGTGCATCACAGGGCGTTAGGCGGCGAGTCTAGTATAAATACAAACGCGCTAGTCATATATTTCAATGCATAATGCAAGCGTTCAAACAAAGTAACCACTATAATTTTACAACATAATGATAATGGAAGCACATAAGAAGCACAAGGTACTACAAGTCACAACTTTACCTTGGAGAAAGAGTCTCCGGTATATTCCACCACAGTGGGTGGGGCAAATGCTCAACACAGGTAAGTAAGGGAAGGTTTTGTAGGTAAGGCAAATCGACAGGTGGGATGATTTAAAGGAGAAGGTTACTGATGGGTATCTTTTCATTCAAGCCCCATGGTTGCTCGGTTTTTAGGAAAACAGTCCATTTACTTTCAGCTCGCAGTAATGCTTTCTGGGCGTCACCATGGGGTGAGACCTTGACGATTTCCAAGCCCAGGAATCGAAGATCATCCGGGCCGTGTTTGTATGATTTAAAGTGTACATAGAGGGGAGAATCCTCTGAGTGTTGGCGGATCCTCGACCGGTGCTCCGAGATCCTCGTTCGGAGGCTCCTCCCCGTTTGGCCCACGTAAAGAAGGCCGCAAGTGCAGATCAGGAAATAGACGAGGGACTCATTTTGACAAGTACAAAAGGTAGATAAGGTGAAGTTGCGCTATCTCCCAGGACTGTAGATTTCCTTCCTGAGAAGACCAAAGGACATTGGGCACAGTGGCCACCGGGGGGGGTTTTTGGGGTCAAATTGCTCCTCCGGATGGGTTGTCTCAACGTCGAGTGTACTAGGGTGTCCTTTATGTTAGTAGTCCTCTTGTAGGCCACCATAGGAGGGGTATCCAAGCCCGGAATATCTTGAATCAGGGGCCAGTATTTCCTCAGAATATGTAAGATCTTCGGGGATTGCTTGGTCAAAGTCAGTGGCCAGACCAGTCTGTTGGATGTGGGTTTCACTTTGGGTGTGAACAGCAAGTCTCGGGGAGCCCTGTCAGCTTTTTCTTTGGCTTTGAGAAGAATCTCCTCAGGGTAACCCCTAATGCGAAGTCTCTCTATGGTGTTCCAAGCCTCATTGTGATATGTAGTCTCAGAAGAGCAGTTTCTCTTGACCCTTATGAGTTGTGAGTATGGTAGATTCCATTTGAGGGCATGGGAGTGGAAGCTGTCAAATCTCAGAAGTGAGTTCTTGCTGGTGGGTTTCCGGTAGCTCTTCACCAATAGGGAGAGGTCGTTGGTATAAATGGTTACATCCAGAAAATTGATGGAGGATTCATTATATTCCACTGTGAATTTAATTTGTGGGTCCCAGGAGTTGAGCCAACAAGTGAATTGTTCACGAGGAGTCCCATTGGCTATCACTACAAAGACGTCATCAATAAATCTGGCGTAAAACCGGATGTTCCGGGCCATGTCCGACGGGTGAGCATTATAGACGTGCTGTACCTCCAAGTTGTTCATGTACAGATTTGCTATACTGGGTGCAAGAGGGCTACCCATTGCGACACCAGAAATTTGTAAATAATACTCTTGATTAAAGGCAAAATAATTATAGTCTAGTACACAGTCAGTTTACTCCATCAAAAAATGGATAGGGGGAACGTCACTGGTCTGTATGGCAAGCAAAAGAGTCGAATAAGATAGCTCGAGCCTGGTCTGTAGGAATGTTGGAGTAGAGTGATGCGTCCTGTGATGCGCATTGGGAGGATCGTTGCTCATTGGCCTTGAAAAAGACCCAGGGGGGTCGAAACGAGGGGGGACCCTTGAACAATTGCGTCCTCCTCGGCCAGAAGACTTCGCAGACGACACCTGCACCCTCATCTTCCCGCATAGGAGGGGCTACTTAGCCTTTGATTTGGGCTCTGGGTTTGTTTGCCTCCAACACCTTACCATTGGATTGCAAATACCCATCTGGGTAGGAATACAAATACCCATTGGGGTGGATTACTTTACCTTACAGCGGCGGCACTTTGACTATTGTGTTGTTACCCCACTTGCTGTTGTGCCGATAATTCAATTTCAGGACACTTGTATTTACGTTTGCCCAGCTGTGGGGGTCGGGCACCCAACTTGGGTTTAAATGTTGATTTTGCCTGATATTACGTCGCAGTTATAACACAATATATTGATATTCTGAGAAACTTTATGTTCAGATTCCTTTCTTGGATCTACAGCGACCACACCCGTTTTATCACATTGCACCATCTATTGTTCTAACATCCCCAAGCTTACCTGTTGCACCAGTAGTTTTTCTGATAGAAATATCATTTGTAAGAATACTTGCATGCATATTTTCAGGTTTTCCCATATTTTGCATGGTATGTGTGTTCACAGTTGATCAACTGTGAACACACATACCATGCAAAATATGAGAAAGCCTGAAAATAGCGTTGCAAAGCTGCCCTTAGGCCAACCCAAGTCTAAACATTAATTTATTTTTCTGTGTAGGGAAATCACTGATTAGCTGCCATTCTGAGGGCCCTTCCACACAGCCCTATATCCCAGAATTTCAAGGCAGAAAATCCCACATTATCTGAGTGTGGACTCAGATAATCCAGTTCAAAGCAGATATTGTGGGATTTTCTGCCTTGATATTCTGTGTCAACCACACCAATCAGGATATGACTAAGCAATCTGGCTGTGGTGAAAAGGGCCCTTTCCAGGGATAGAAAAAGAGTTTGTCAACCACACCAAGTCTTTCAGGATATGACTAAGCAATCTGTTTTAGTTCTAGTGTTGTGGTGAAATATACTAGTCCTGAATGGGTACTTTGGGGGCTACTACTACTATAATCATGAAAGCATTCTTCAGTGTTGACCATGCCAATCCAAACTTAAACCTCAGTCTGAAAAATGTACCAACTCGCAAATGAGTTTTGGCTCCACTTTTGGCAACACAGAATATTATATTGCTTTTGTTTAAGAAATGTTTACTATTTAGCCCAAGTAACTTAAAATCTCTGGCAGTTGTGTGATATTATCTCTTGGTCCAAACTTATAAAATCATCCAGTTGAAAGGGCCCCAAAGAACTGTCAATTGTCCAGTATTACCTCTCATTCAGTGAAGGAAAACCAGTTACAGCAAGTAACTCTATAGCCTCTTTTTGAAGATGTCCAGAGAAAGAGGCCTCGCCATCTCTCTAGATAATTGGCTGTATTGTCAAGAAGTTTCTTCTAATGTTACATCAAAATATAACCCACCCACCCATCCCCACCCTCAATAACTGAAAGTCATTAGAACCGGTCTATCCTTCTCTGTCTGACAGCCCCTTTGATATATAAAGAATGTAATGAAGTCAACACTCAGTCTTCTGTTCACCAGTGTCAACATGCCTAGCCTCCTGAACTTTTTCTCATGTTTTGTTATTCATGCTGCTCATTGTCCTTTTTTTACTTACTCTGAACCTGCTCTAAACTGTTTTCTAAAGTCGAGTGCTCAGAACTATACACAGTATTTCAGATAAGGCCAGACTACAGCAGTAGGACTATAACTTTTCTTGTCAACTACTGTTCTTTTAATTCAGGTTAATTAAATAAATAATTATTTATCTTATTTGCTACAGCATCACACAACTGGATCAATTTACGACCAACAGTAACGCCAAAGTCCATTTCACATGGACTGCTCCTAAACCAAGCATTCCTTGTCCTATAAATGTACATTTGATTTTTGTAGATTAAATGTAGAACTTTGCATTTGTCTCTCACATGAATATAAGATCAAGTCACTTTTGAACCCCACTTGGAATGCCACAAAGATCAATTCACAAGGCACTTTACAAGTATCAGCAAGTCACATTCAGAAATTAAGATGATGAGGGGAGTGTGCAAGACTGTCATCCCACTGCTGATTTCTTTGCATGAAAGGTTGTTAGTTTGAAGAGAAGGGTTTCTTTTGACTGTGGGGGCTCTCCACGTGATTCAGAAACCTGGAAAATCAGCAATCAGGATCCTGTGGAGAGCTTCCAGGCATACAGCAGGTTCTCCACTATAGATTCCTTGCTTGTCACAGGAACAAAGTGAGGGTTCACTCTACTCCTTACTTGTTCATATAAATCTTTATTGAGCAGCTAAATAAGCTAAAGAGTATAACTCTTTTGCACCTTCCACGTAAACTTTTTTAGAGCTCAGGAAATATCCTTTTTGAAAAATAGCTATTTATATTTCCAGTGCATGTGGGTAATTGATTACAATGGCACCTTGTTTTCTTTTCTTAAAAAACTCCTCCTGTTTCTCATTATTAAGCAAAATAATTAATATTAGGTTTGTTTTTGAAAGGAAAATACCTGAATACTACAAGTCACTGGTCTCTGGTACAAAATGCATTCTGCCCTAACAGGAAAACCTAAAGCAGATTGGCTACCTAAAGATGATGAATCTGCCTAAAGGTGATGAATTTTGTCACCACTAATTCTGCAACCACTACAGGTTGAACAGAAGCCCTGCCAGTATTGAACTAGGATCCAGCACCCACAGAGTACACATTTAACTTACAAGAGCAGGAGGTAAACTCAGAATATACTTATAATCATTGCAGGAGCTCCAAATCCACCATTGGTCCCATATTCCACCCACCTTGTCATCTCAATCCCAACAAATAGAAAACAAGACAGCAACAGGAGGCACCATGTGAGCCAACCCTTCAGCCATGTAATAGCCCTCTACCACACCTCCATTATGATAAAAAAATAAAATATTGAAAGTTACATTTACTCTACATTGGAAACTAAGTTAACCCTCATTCACACAACATTATAATTTAATGGTGGTATGCCTTTGTTATTGCAGGGATATAAATGATTATCTGTGCCTAAGTGGGTACTGTACAAACCTTGTATTTGCAGGGATAGACTTACCATTGAAATGATGGATAATGGCAAAGACTATTGAAATGAACACCAGAAGTTACTATAGAATTGCCCTGGAGAACCCAGAAAATTCCTAAAGAGGTCTAATCTCTGTGAATCACCCGTAGGATCTAGAAAATTCTGAGACAGAACATGTTTTGTCAAATGGGAGTAGATGTAATTGTGGGTAACTGTCCCATAGGTATAGAGCTTGGACTGTACTTCCAAGCTCCTAACATTTAACACAGAGAGCTAAAGTACGTGATGTGATTCTATATCTTCCTCTCCCTTGTCACATTGCCATCATTTATGTCTATAATTAAATGGGGGCACATTGTCATATAGGCATGACTGAAATCACCACTCCAATCTTAAGCTCTTTCCCCCTTCTTTAAGACCAAAGCAAGCTAAGACCAAAGAAAGCTACTTTAATAGCCACTTTTGACTTCCTGCCAAAAGAGGCAGGAACAGCACTCCTGCTGGGTCTGCAGATTGCTGTCATGAGATGTGACAAGTCTCCTGCCTCTTCTCCCTAAAAAAACTGTTTCCAAAAAAACAGCTGTGTTACTAAATTAAGGTGTTCCTGGATGCCTTTGATTCAAAGCTATCTTAAACTAGACTAGAGCCAAAAGAGAACCCAAGACCCCACTGTGAGGAGACAGGAGAGTCTAGCAACATCAGAGGAAGAGAGGAAGAGAAACTCCTTTTCTGTCTTGCCTTTGCATTCATTTTGGACATCCCTGAATTAAATAGAACTACAAAAGCTTTCCCTTAAAACGTTCCCTTAATCTCCAGTATTAAGATACTCTGGAAGACACATGAATCCTACACTGGCAGTACACAGCATTCTCCATACTTGCTTCCCGAGTCTTTGAAATCATGGTTGTGGTTTGAATGTCTTTCTTTATTCCCATTTGTCCAGGTTTGCTCTCATTTCTTTCCTCAAAATGCCAGCATTGTAAGATGGGTTTCAAATACTCTGAAATAGTGTTACTCAAAGTGAACCAGCATTGGTCTGTGAGTCATTGGCTGCTTGTCCACAGAACATTTCCAGGAAAACAAGTAATTGTAGGGATGCTAAAAGATGCAGCCCAACAACATTTGTAGGACTGCACAGGTCCTACCCATTGCAAAGTAATAAAGAAAATAATTATTATTAGAGAAACCCTAGGCAATTTGAGATAAGCTTGAGCTGCTATGGCTAGTTGCATACTTTGGAGTGAGATAAGATGGGAGTGAAAGCTAGCAGATTGAGTAAACTGCCCTGGGAGCTTACTATTCTTTGTACATTCATAGTCCAAGAAAGATCATATTCCACTTTCAACAAGAAGTACAATTTTGAAAGCCATAATCAATTTCAGTGAGACACAAGACAAAAACAAGCATTCTCTGGTTTGTTTGTCGTCCCCCCCTTTTATCATGATTCTATCTGATCCCATCAATAATTGCTGATGATTATGATAAATCTATTCCCTTTCCCCAAATTGGGAATCAAATAGACTTACCAAACATAAAAGAGATCAACATTAAAATGGAATTGAACTACCAGCCACTACCCATTTTATGGCCCTTATGGTATACTTTTCCTTTAAAAGTTGTCTTGATTACTGTAGGATATATGGAGTAGTTGTGACTAGATAGAATATCATGATGATCATGATTTTAAATCCCTTTTGTGAAAGATCATAATCTTTTGTAATATTATAATTCTTTGTGAGGGATTGTCACATAATGTCCCAAACATATAGATGAGTATTGGATAAAATGCTGGACTACAGTCTTATCAACTCTAGTTTTAAGTGTGTTGTGAAGCTCCTTCCCTCTGCGTAGCACTGCAACAAGCTAACATATCTACTCTGAGCAGTGCATATAGGGACTTGTGCTAAATGTGTTCATGGTGACCTGCCTTTACTTTAAAGTGGCTTATAAAGTTTTTCCACTGCTTCCAGCCTCTTCCACTCTCCAGCAGTTCATATCAACAGGGTACTCTTCATATTGGAGGCGGGGTTGGGGGGTTTGCTTGCTTGTAATTTGAACCTCCTGTCTTGGATCCAATGCTCTGGAGCATGAGAAGGCATATTTCCCTCCTTGGAGAAGAACACCTGTTAGGCCAAATCCTGCTTCCCTTGCAGCCTGCCAACGCATAGTTCCAAAACTTCCATAATGCCAAAACTTCTAAAACGTCAAAATGCAAAGGATCAGATCCCTGTTTTCCATACAGCAGAACCTGACTCCCTGCAACCGTATCATGACTCCAAAATGCACTCCTTCCTCTTCCCTTGAGAAAGGGAGCCCAGAATCCTGCTTTCCCATAGCATATCTATGAGCACCATCTCTGTCCTTCCCATGGACCAAAGAAGCAGATGAACAGCGCCGCTGTCTGTCACACATGAGAATTATTGGATTGAGTCTTTTATAGGAATATTCTGCTGATGTAGTAAATAATTGTCTTGTTTGAAATTATCTTGAGTCTTCACCTCCTGAAATAGATGTTTGTCATCAGGGAATAAGCCATTGTGTTCTGTGTTTAACTCGAAAGAGCATTGTCTTTGACTAATATAAACAGAGTTAATCTGGTTTCTGGTCAGCAAATATTGACACATATAAACAGATGTAAACATTTGTCTTATCACGGTGACAGTTCTCATCACAGTTTACCATTTCAGTTTTATTAGCAACTTTTAATTACAATTGAGCAAGCAGGCAGTTAATGGCTTAGTCATTGCAGGCCTTAATCTTTTAGAATGATGTCTCCAAAATTATTATCTGTAATTCATTCATTTCTTTCATTCAATTCCATTCATACCCACACACATTAAATCCACATTATATTTCTTGGGACACCATAGCTCCTTTTGACTATCTCATCTCTAGGTTCAAGATAGTCAGTTTCTTGATGGTCAGCATCAGTATTCTTTTAAAATAGCATATAGCACAAACATCCCGAGCAAACATTTCCTCAAGACCCGTGTGCCTGATGTCTTTATCTTAGCTTCATTTAAGCCCAGTTGACTGGGTTCTCTTAAGTTATTTTATGACATTAGGGTGAACATCCTGACTGTAACAGCTATTCCACAGAGAGGTGTGCTCCCTTGGAGGGTGGCACATTCTTCTTCCTTGAAAGTTTGTAAACAAAAGCTGTATGGTCATCTTTCTGGATTAATTTAGTTGTGCATTCCTGCAAAATTGGTGGCTGGGTAGCATTCCCTTCCAGCTCTATATTTTGCTGGCAGCCCACCACATTATTTAAATCTCATTCATCCCAGGTAGAAAGGAGACGTGTGTGTGTGTATTTCTGTTGCTGTGGCTGCTTTTTAATGGTCAAGAAAAAAAAATTGGGAGAACCAAAATCTGGGAGATACCTCCAATGATTGTTAACTGGAAGGGAGAAGAAGGGGCAGCTCCAAATCTTCAGACTCAAATGCATCTCCAGTTTTCAGTGTCTAACCATTTTTTAAAGAATCCCTTGGGGATTCGTTATATAGCCCACCATTACATATTCACTATATTTCTTTTAGCAAAAACATGGGATGCTAAAAGAGGAATAAGCAATCATAAATAAGAGCGTATGCAAAAGACCTGCCAAATTTCATCACCTTTCACACTTCCCATTCAGGATACAAACATATATTGGCAAGCAAAGTGAGAATCCATGCAAGAAAAGCTGACATTCAGGTGTAAGTCCAGATGGTACTCATTTGGAGGTTAGACATGCAAGTCTTTGATATAAAATCGGAAGCTGTCAGCCATGAAGGGTAATCATCTCCCTTCTCTCAGGACTGTGACCAGCTGGACAGTTTGCCATTATCACAGGTGGGAGAGTGATGGCAAAGGGAAAAAAGGTGACATTCATATAATCTGAATTGGCCACACGATGATGTTTAGTAAGAAAGGAGATAAGTTCATTTTAAGTGTTCACTTATCAAAGCCTAGCTGTGATTCTTTTTAGAAAAATGTCACTAGCACTCAAGAGATTTTGAAAATATTCGCCATTCATTAGTAGTCTTCCCAACTCATAAATTTACATTTTGAGCTATTCTACCCTGAGTCTTAAAGTAGTTTAAAATATGAGATAACACCTGATAAAATCAGGCACAAGCAGTAGCCATGATCAAAGCTGTTAAGCAGCTTGCAATTGGCCCATGTTATCTTTCTTCTAAATATTACAAGACCACTAGCTTGGAAACTAATGTGAGAGGTATCTCACTTTCTTGGCTATGGTGAAGAAAGCCTTTAGAGCAACTCCCAGAAGTGCTTAGACCCTTCACAGTGTCTGGACTATGGGGTTGTCAGATACAAAGAGGGATATTATTACAGTGCCTGTAAGAATCATAAAGAGGCTAGAAAGTTTGATATCCAAGATTCCCTCCACCCTTTACTACTAAGCTAGTAAAATGTGAGTTAACAGTATGATGTGGCAGCTTTAAAAGTCCATGTGATTCTAATTTGCATTAATAGGAGTGTAGTATCTACAGCAAGTGAAGTCATAGTCCCACTCTACTCTGCTTTGGTCAAAGCTTATCTGGAATACTGTGTCCAGTTCTGGACACCACAATTCAAGAAGGATATTGACAAGCTGGAAGATGTGCAGAGAAGGGTGACAAAAGGTTTTGTAAGCCAGGCCCTATGAATTACGGCTTAGGGAGCTGGATATGTTTACCTTGGAGAAAATAATGTTGAGAGGAGACATGATAGCCAAGTTTAAGAATTTGAAAGGATGTCTTTTCTGCTCCTCTGGAAACTAGAACATCAAGCTGGAATCAAATTACGGGGAAATATATTCCACCTAAACATTAGGAAGAACTTTCTGATGGTCAGTTGTTCGGCAATGGGACATGCTGCCTTGGAGTGTGGGGGGTCTACATCTCTAAAGGTTTTTAAACAGAGAGTGGATGGTCATCTGTTGGGAATGTATTCCTGCATGGCAAGTAGTGGCCCTTGTGGCCTCTTCCAACTCTGTGTCTATTATTCTTATAGAGCAAGTTATCACTTGCTGAGACTATCCCATTTTTATTTATTTATTTTATTTTATTTATTTATTTATTGAGGTTATCACTTGGGGCTCGCGGCGGCTCACAAGAGCCAGTGGCACAACACCAAGGGTTAAAACATAGTTAAGAACACAGTTAAGAACATTAACAGTAACAAATTAAAACAATAAGCAGCAGCAGTACAATAAAAGATAAAGGAGTACTGTTTTCTTTCTATGGGAACACAGGAAATTGTCATCTATCTATAGATTTATTTATTTTATTTATTTCACATATATGTATCCCGCCCTTCTCACCCTATACGTGGACTCAGGGCAGCCTTACAGCAGGCAGCAGTTTGATGGCAATACATATAAATATAAAAATAAACAAATGCAATTAAAACCATACAATTAAACAATTATTAAAACATCAATTAATATCACATAATCCAAATCATAGTCCAAGGCTTGCCCAATTGTGAATTCCATTAGTCCATTATCCTTATTGCACTATTTACTGGTTGAATGCTTGGTCTCACAATCATGTCTTAAGCTTCTTCCTGAAAGACAGAGGGAGGGAGCTTACCTGATTTCATTGGGGAGGGAGTTCCATAGATGAAGGGCCACCACTGAGAAGGCCCTCTCTCATTCCCACCAATTGCACTGGCGAAGGTGGTGGGATCAAGAGCAGGGCCTCCCCAGATAATCTGAATTTTCAAGGTGGGTCATCGAGGGAGATTCATTCGGACAGGTAAGCTGGGCCAGAACCGTTTAGGGCTTTATAGGTTAAGCCAGCATTTTGAATTGTGCTTGGTAGCAGACTGGCAGCAGTGGAGCTGGTGCAATAGGGGTTGTGTGCTCCAGTGAGGAATCTGGCTGCCGCCCATTGGACCAATACCGACATAATATATCCCAGCCTTCTTCAATCTGATGCCTTCCATATGCTTTTGCTTTTGATCTTCATTATACCTGCTTGGGACCGATGGAGCTCACCATGTTGGTGAAGGCTGGCCTACTCTCACTGCCAGGAGCTCTCCAGAGTTTCAAACACATCTTTCACATCACTTGCTACTTGACTCTTTTTAATTAGATTCCAGGGATTTAATCAAATGCCTGCAAAGAACATGCCATGCCAGTTAGCTACTCAGCCAATCTTCTTACTAGCGTCCCATGCTATATTTTCTTGTATATTAAAAGAGTACACATTGGAGATAGAGTGGGGAAATGGTGAATTCTCAACTGCCATCAGTCCCATCCCAGTTGTTTCCCATTCCCACATTTAAAAGGCCATATTTATATGTAAGCAACGGGCAAATATTAGGAGGTGAACCATGAAGCTTGAAAAGCACCTTTAAAAGAAGGTGAGTGAATAGCATTTGCCTGCCTGTAAGAGAGTTAGGACCTCATCAGATAGGCAGGGGGAAAGCAGGGGAACAGTCCTCCATCTTTCCCTGTCCCCTGGGATGAAGTCCCATCCCATGCTGTTTCCCATCATTTTCCCCTCCTTTCCGTCGCTTCCTCTCTTCAATGGGCTCCATTTCTGGGCTCTATTCCTCCACATTGCCAAAACTCAGCCCTGCATCGTGTGATGGTCTCTGTGGGACTCTGTTTTGGCAACGTGGAGAAATGATAAGATGCAAAGAAGACTGCATCCAATAAGGTCCTAAGAATGGTGTGATTTGAGAGTTGGACCAGGGGACCAGATGGCCAGGGTTCAAATCGCTTCTCAGTCATGGAAACCCACTGGGTGACCTTAGGCAAGTCCCATTCTCAACCACAGAGAAAGTCATAGACAAACCCCTCTGAACTAATTCTGCCAAAAAAAACCCTGTGATGGACTTGCCTTAGGGTCACCATAAAACACAATAACAGACAATCGAACCACATTGCCCAATGGTGAAATTGATAATTTTGAGCAACAGTACTTACTAACACTTTGTTGGAATAGAGGAATTTTTATGAAAATTCCTTCATAGTGTGCATTTTATTCACCTCCAATATTGAAAAACATGTATAAAAAAACATTGCACAGACTTTTAAAAAGGGCCTCAAGCTTGAAACATATCACACAAATCAACTAAAATCTTTAGCTAAAATTAATATCTGTTACAGTTTGTGATAGTGGAATCTCAGACCATTTTTTCTGCACCAACCAATACCGTAATCAGCATTTTCTGTTTTTTTAGGTTACCACAATGTAGATGATTAACAAAGATCAGGTTTCTCTTTCCAAAGGGTGAAACTTATCATGACTTATGGGCAATATTGAGGTGCTATATCTGCTCATGGCAAATGATATATCTCATTTTATTTTTGATTTTTTTTTTCTGGAGACAAAGATCTGTATTGCTGTTTAACTTTGTGATGAGGCAGTTCTATAGGAAAAAAGTTACTTACTTGCATGTACATAGGTTATCTATAGCAACAGTTTATGGAAATGAATAAAATATATATGTACCAAAATGCAATAGATCATTGGAAATAATAAATTAAGCCCTACACACGTTTCATTAAAATATGTTAGTGTTGTTCTTTTCACTGAAAGCTTTGTAAGCAATTGTCTTGACAGAACATGGATCACAATGTGTCATATGTATGGTGATTGTGTGGTTCACCAAGACCTTTTCTGTCGCCCCATCACTGAATATGTAGCATTGGGCCCCCAAATGGACAACTGCATTGCCCAAAGCCCCCAGGTTATGTGATTCTACTATTTTATGGTGTTTTAGGGGAACATTGGAGTGACTTGGGAGACAAGCATTCAAATTGGTACTTGGCCATGGTGACTTTGTGCAGAATAAGTCCCAAAATGAAAATGTTCTTTTTGAATACTTTTTCACAGTGAGAAGAAAATTGCTACAATTATTTTTCTTCCTAAAGGAACAATATTAACGAACAATTACACTTCTGCTCAGCCTAAGGGGAAAGCCATGGTAAATAAATCTTGCCAAGAAAGCTCTAGAATCGAGGCCATAAGTCAGAGTCAACTTGAAGGCACACAGCAATGGGAAATTTCCCCCCCACCAAATAGCCTGTATTTAAAATATGAAATTAACTTTTAAGATGGTAAAAAAGGGGGATCGGCTTGGTCCAAAGGTTGTACATGGAAAATATGATATTCATGAGGTTGTACATGGAAAATATGGCTATGTACTAAACTTTTTTGATCTAAGGACTTAAATCTATTATGGGTGAACAAATATGTGAAAGAAAATAGTGTTTTGAAGCACATTTTCATTTTTATTGATGACACACAACACACCTAGACTTTAGAAAGTTTTTTTCCTCCTTTTCCACTGTCTTAGAGTGAATGCCGAACACATAGATTTGCTTGCCTCTGCATTTTGTTTAAAATATATATGCTGGAATCAGCTGTAGATCTATTAATATTTTCTCTCAATGAAAGTCCCCTATATGTATTGGTGTCCCAAAAAAAGACAACAAACATTTTAGAAAGGTGACCACCAAAAATCCCTAAATCACCATAAAACATTTACAGGAGCAACTTTATCTGCACTGGATAGCATTTCACTCTGTAAAAATTAACTAGTGGAAGAGTAGGTTCTCACTCTGGCAACTATTATTTCAACATGACCCAAAATCTGCAAAGTTTTACCACAACATCTGCCCCTGGGAATCTTCTTTTCACGATAAGACCAGTGTTTTCTAGTCCCTCCCTTCTGGACACAATCCACACGCATTTATTATTATTAAGTATTTTCTAAATTTATATCCCACCCGTCTCACCCCGAAGGGAACTCAGGGTGGTTCACAGCAAAGGCACAATTCAATGCCTTGAATACATATAAAAATAAAACAACATAAACTTTAAAATCACATAATTAAAACATATCTCTTAAAATAATTACTTAAAATCACACAGTCCAAAAGTATATTCCAGGAGCCATTCTAATTGTCATTTATAGTTTCCATTTATTTTAAAGGCCTGTATTGGACTCATTCAGCAAATTTCCATTGTGGGGCAATGTCAATGACTTACCAATATTGATTTCCTCATAAAGGCACAGGGTTTGTGGTTCCCTAGACTGGAGCTATATAAGACACACGAATCCACCAAACAAGTGAATCTGCATTCATTTCAAACACCAGAAAGTATTCTCAATTGCTTTGTTTACCCTTCTACTAATTTTTCAAATGTATGATTTCCATGTTGAAAAGCTGTTGGGGAAAAATAAGAAAACTGGAAAAACAACAGAAGGCAAAGAAAAGGTTAGTGTGAACCCCTTTCCTTTCCTATTTTCCACTTTCAGCAAGTCCACAATTAGCATGTTTTCCATGAGGTACCTTTATAACTTTGCGTGTAACATGCACCATGAGTCTTGCCAAATTATGCACTTTGTTTCCTAGGAGCCAAGTAAACCTAAAGATCTATGGATCTCATTATGAACAGCAGTACAATAACAAATAAATAGACAAACAATCTCAGATAAATTAAGGCTGATCCACCATGCCCTATCCTCTAAAGAACAGAACTTTGGAAACTAAGTTTTCAACAACCCCCGGAATCCTAGAGCGATGATATTGACAGAGTTATTTGCTGTGTGGAATAGAAAGGCCACCTTCCTATTTTGGGAAAAGCTAGTTTGTTTGCTTGCTCATTTAAAGCATTTATATGCCACTTTTTTCCAGTGCAGACCTCAAGTTGGCTCACAAACAACAAATTAACTAATATCAAATGAATTCAAATGAGCTAAAACATAGTAATAAAACCAAAATATTCAAATGATTGCCAATAATAATAATAATAACCCCTTTATTTATACCCCGCCACCATCTCCCCAAGGGGATCCGGGGCGGCTTATTTTTATTTATTTATTATTCATGCTTATCTACCGCTCCTTCCCAGAGGCTCAGGACGGTTCACAACATGGCAAATGAGGCCAAGCAGTTCACAACATGAGGCCAAGCCCAACAACACATCAGTAAAACAACAAAGCAGCAAGCAAATAAAACAGTACAATTAAAATAACTCAAATATAAGCAATAATACACAAAATTTAAAACCTTATGGCTGGGCCAGGTGTAATATATTAAAATTTTAAAATAAATAATGGGTGCAAACAGAGGTAGGATGTATCTAAGCAGGAGGGTTTTAAAGGATAATGTAGGGAGATCAACCCAATGGGTAGTTAAAGTGCAGGGAATTGGTCAGAGCAGGGCACTGTTTCCTTTATTCAGGGAAGGCACACTGGAACAGCCACATTTTCAGGCTCCTCCTAAAGACTGCCAATGTGGGGGCCTGTGTAATATCCTTGAGTGAGTTCCAGAGTCGGGGGGCCACCATAGAGAAGGCCATCTCCCTTGTCCCCACCAATCGCACCTCCAGATGATCGAAGAGATCGCGTTGGTTCGTAAACAGAAATGCAGTCACGCAGGTAGGTGGTCCCAAACCATTCAGGGCTTTATAGGTAAGAACCTGCACCTTGAATTGGGACCGGAAAATGAACAGCAGCCAATGGAGCTCCTTAAATTAAGAAATCTATAGTCCTTTAAAAATAAAACTAGAATAGCAATTCCCAATATGAAGCCTTCCTGCAAGCAACTAGCAAAGGCAGAGCGGAAAAGGGGGCCAGCCTTGCCTCCCATAGAAGGGATTCCATAGGGTTCTATCAGCCACCAAGGAGGATCTCTCCTGTGTCCTCATAAAGTGAGCCTTTGGCTGGACTAAGAAAATCTTCCCCTGAGAATGACACCTATTGCATACAAAGTGAATTCAAATAGTATCCAACATAATTTTTTTGCATAAACAAATGTAGCTAGGAAGGCGTGGCTTGGTGCATGTATGTAGGTGATCCTAATACTCATGCTTGATTTTTTTCCTGCCTTCAGAAGCTGGCAGACAACCAATAAGTGAGGAAGTGTAAGTGAGCGCCATCTCATTTTTGGTTTTGACAAAATTACAGAAAAACTTGAAGAATGCTACGGCAATAAATTTTGTGTAAAGTTCGGCAATTTCCAAGTGGAAGCAATCTGCAAGATTCAACAAACCTTTGGGGATGAAGCAATTGGCTCCACACAGATAGAGGAGTGTACAACTACTTTAAAGATGGCCGCACAGCAGTGGAAAGTTAAACTCATTCTGGTAAGCCCTCAACCTCAAAAAATAAAATCATTGTTGACCAACAGTGATCCCAAAGTCATGCTGACCATCTCCTTTGACTCCAGTGGTGTGGTTGATTACATGTATGCACCAAATGACAAAACCATCACCAAGGAGTACTACCAAGTGGTTCTGTGTCACCACCATAACGCTGTGAGACACAAATGGTTGGACCTGTGGACAGTGGACAATTGGCAGCTCCATCATGATCATGCACTCACCCATTCCTCACATACAGAATTTCCTGGCCAAACACAACACACCTGTGCTACGTCAGGCTCCCTACTCTCACAACATTGCTCTGTGTGAATTCTAGCTTTTCCCCAAGCTGAAAATGCCCCTAAAAGGAACCAGAGAAGACATCATGTAGAATGTGATTCATCAGCTATGCACAATTCAAAAGAAGTGTTTCAGGTGTGGAAGACTGAATGAAAAGCAGCCTCAATTGGACTATCCACACCCCTTCTGCTCCATTTGGGACTCAAAATGGCACAAGAAACCCTGAAGCAAAGGTTATGGGGCATTGTCCTGGGGAGCTTAGAACCCACTCCAATTCACCATGTCCCCAGAGCTCTAAATTTACCATACAGTGAGCCATTTAAGACTTGTGAATGCCTAAAAAGACTTACAGTGATTAAATATCACAGACTTTACAAAGGCGAGATTAAATGCATTTTCCTCAGAGCTGCTAAGAGGCCGACTGTCTGGAATTCCTTACTACCAAAGACTATGTTCCTGTGGAGGAAATTAAATAGAAACAATAGAACACATTTTATTGCAGTGCCACTACTATACAGTGCAACGTAGCCAACTTTTCTATCCAATCCAGTCCCGCATGACCAGCCATCCCCCGTTAGATATCTTTTAGAGGACAAGTGCCACGGGGTGACTCTCATAGTGGCAAAATTCCTTGCAGAGGCAACAAGGCTGAGAAAGTAACTAACCTCCGAGAGGGGTATTACTTGAAACCATGTAGATGTATCTTCTACAACAGACTTCTCCTGAGAGGGGAGAATTTATAATGACTGCTGATTTAGTGATGGATCTGTGAACTATAATAAAATGTTGTTGAGATTTTTCAGCACTGCTTCTGACAGTGGCAGAACCGTTTTCTCAGCCCAAGGGGACTACTTTGAAGAAGATTAGTGTAAGATTGTTGTATCTTAATACAAATGGGTTTTTTTATGAATAAAGGTTGGATACTTTTTTAACACACCTCGTATTCTCAGTAGGTTATGCCCCACTTTAAATGTATGGCAGTTCAAGAAAGCAAAAACAAACTAATTGGGGCCAAGGAGGGATCTTTGTTTTCCAGAATGGCTCCATCATACTGCTGATTTGTAGGTCAGATGCCACTTTCACTGCTGTGGTTCCACAATCACAGACCTTGGCTTTGCTGTTCAATCAGACTCTTCAAATTCTCTGCAAGAAAGCTCTAGTCTACTTCCCAGAACTACAGTACAGCCTTGCAGTCTACATGCCTATGAATCCCATGATTTTGCCCTGGTAATTAATATGATAACAAATGGTTGTAATTGTAAAATCTCCAAATGGATACCAGCTAAGTCTACTGTACACCTAAGAGGAGTCAGGTGTGAAAATAGGACATGACATGTGCCCTTTAATAGTTATATAGTAAGATATATTTTCTATATCCCACTCAAGGTACAGAGGCCCTCTATTCTTTTACATCTGGAAATCCTAGATGCAAAAGAATAGAGGGCTTCAGTGCCTCGGAGGTGTGGACTTTCAGCCTGGAAATGCCTGACCCAATAAATAGGATGCTAAATCCACCATGCAGTATTTCCTTGTGGTGCTGTTGTCAAGCCTGGGTTTTTGCACCCTTACAGGTAGTGTAGAAAATTCTATAGAATTGTTAAAAATTGAAAAGCCTTCTTTTCTTTTGGCATCTGGGCTCAGAATACTGAAAGGTCACACAACAGGTTTTTGTAGCATTGCACTCACTCTCTTGTAAAGTGAAAGTAGTAATGTTAGTGTTGCACCTTCCAATTTAAGGAGCCTGAGGTGTCACGGTGAACAGACTGTAAAAGCATCCCCCATACTAGCAAAGGGAAAGAAATCAGGGCAAAACGTTCCAAAAATACAAGGTGCCTGTGGAGGGGGGAAGGGAGTGCAATTGGAGCAAAGGAGGAAGGGAAAGAAACAAACAGGCTCTGATTAATAATGACCTTGCTAGTTTTTTGGGCTTATGTGTGGAGATTTGGTGATCAACACAACACCACAACCCCATCTGAAACAAGCCCCTTCATACACGAGTACATTTTTTTTGTAGGGAGGATTTGTTCTTTTCCACGAATTTGTGTTCTCAAATTTTATTTAGAGAAAAGGAAGCAGTCACACATCCTCGCCCTCTTTGGGCCACTTGTAATCATTTTTCAAAAACATCAATATACCCAGTTTCTACAAGAACATCAAGATATAAAAAACACAATTCTATTGCTAGTCCTGATTAGAGTAGATATTTTTTGAATCAATGGGATTTACCTATGTTTTGACTACCTGTTAGCAGGTACTACAAGGATTATCTGGAAAGTAAGGTTACAAGATTTTTTTCATACAAAAAATGAATATATTTTAATAAAACTCACATAGTCACCATTCAGTTTAATATGTTTTATCATCCATGGGACGGATTTTTGTGTCATAGAAGTTTCCTTCCATCTTTTTCAGTCAGTTTGTCACTTAGATTTTCACCTCATCATTGTCAGAAAAGTATTTTCCACCAAGGTGTTCCTTCTATTTGGTGAACAGATTATAGTCCCTGGGTGCAAGATCAAGGCTGTGAAAGGTGTGGCTTTAGACATCCCAACCAAATGCAGTCAACAACTGTAGTGTTGCATGAGCGTTGTGCAGACATGCATTGTCATGAAGGAGACAGACTCCTGCCATCAGCATCCCACAACGTTTGTTTTGGATGTAAGGCGAAGTTTCTTCATGGTCTCACAATATATTCCGTACCCATTTTGTCTTGACATTACAATATCTCCATAAACTGAAATGATTGCACAATAAATCACAGCAGTGTTCATGCCCTTAGCATTTAGGTAGTGTATTACAGCACAAACTTCACACTTGGAGGGAAATGGAATGAGGATGCTCATCTCTAACCTTAATCACAACGTCAGTTGATGAGCTACTGACAACTGGCACTGCTCATTTGCTTCCATTGGCTTCCTGCTACACGGCAGTGATACCAACTTCCCCCAAGAAAATTCCCCACAAGAGCTACAAGCCTTGTAAACTTACCTTCCGGGTAACCCTTGTACAATGGGACTTATCTAGTTGGTTGAGACATTATCTTGCATAGACACAAGTGTGTGCCTTCAAGTTTTGAAGTGAATCTTATACCCTCCTCCAAGCCTCTGGAACAACACCCTCCATTTCAAAGGCTGATAAGCTGCCCCATGTTTTATTCTGAATGTATCTATTTAGTCATGACTGCTGAGGTACTGAGCTCATTTCTTTGCCATGGCCTACAGTGACTCCTAACTTATTAGGGATGATGAAAGCATTGAACAAGGACTCCGATGCCTGATTCCAAGCAATACTCAATTCCCTGAACTTGTCTGAATGCTGCCCTGAATGATTAGATTTACCCCTAGGTGATATAGCACCTCCTTTATCTCGATGGAAGCAAATAATATCAGCAAGAAGGGTTGGAATTGTGAGCTTAAAGTAGCTGAGGGTGCTGGCAACATCAACCATGGATTCCTCTACTGCCAGATTTTTCAAATTCTGAAGGGACAATATTGGATTGCCTTGTCTCTGTGAGAGGGGTGGAAAATGCTATGCTGCTTCTTAAAGCAATGGATGATGATGAAAGAGATACAAGTAAAAGATAAATAAAAAGCAGCATATTTGTGCATAGACAAAGGTGTAGACGTACCGTCATTTTAGTGGAATTTATTGAATGATCTTTAGTGGGCATTTGGAGCAGGGGGTTGTTAGTTGGCTCCATCTCTGTTTGGATAGATAAAAGTTGAGAATAGTATGAAAGCTCTCTCCCCAGAGATAAAATTACGGTGTGTACACAACCACCAATAGGATCAGGCATAGCTGTCTATGGCAACTTTTATGCTGCAGCTGATGTTCCTAGCTCATAAATACCTCCAAAATGCAGGTAAGAGAAAGGGAGATAGAACCTTATCAATATTGAACAGGTCATAGTAAATATATATATATATATATATATATATATATATATATATATATATTGTCTGAATAAATGTTTTGCCAAAGGCAAAGGTTCTTTCTGGATTCAGAGGCCATAAGCACATAAGCGACTTGAAATTCAAACAATGTTATTGAAAAGCAGACAAAAGTATTAAAGAAGAGAAATACAAACCTAGGAAGCTTACTTCTCCGAATAATTGTTGGGAAACCCAGGAACAACAGTAAGGAAAAACCCAATCTTGGCCAGCATGCAGCACCTTTCCATTCTCAGCATGCATGTACCTCATCACACTAGAGAATGGATCCACTTTAAATCTGATTGCTGCCTCCTGCATAATTCCGGGTTTGAAGTTTAGGGGGGAGACTTTAATAGCTGAACTACAAAGCCCAAAATTCTTCAGGAGGCAGAAACCAGATTTAAAGTGGATTCGTTCTCCAGTGTGATGATGAAGAAGGTTGAGGTTTGGACTGAACTGTGAGGTTTTATATATCTTGCAAGGCCAGGGTGCTATATGGTACTCACGTCAACATCCAGATTAATCATACCAGTTTGGGATGTTACAAGATGTTTTTGATATGGTTTATCCAAAAGATAAACCAAAGCAAATGAACAGCAGCCAAGTTTACAAATTAGGGTATCTCCTCCATTCCAAGCCCATAGCCTTCCAATCAGCTCTGACCTTGAAAACATTCCAGAAACAGTCCTTAAAGTCTTTTACAAGACATAGGAATTGATGGGTCAATTCTGGCACACCAGACCTCAGTAGACCTCAGTCTTCTGCAAATTTCCCCTAAAATAAATGAAATGCTTGTTTTAGAAATATATATCAATATTATTTTCTATGAATATCTGTGTGTACTACAGAAAACATGTACGGTGTTCAAATTCTTGCAAGAGTCAGACCATAGAGCGGCCCCATAGTAATCTCAGGTGAAATGAATAAGAAAGAACCTGATGAAGATGCTGGTATGACTTAGGGTATGGTAATCCTTATTAGAAATGTGAAGCCAATGTATAAGTTTGTACCTAAACAATACAAAGTCTATGCTTGTCATCAAAAGGAAGCTGTGTAGATGTCTATTTTAATACAATAGCCCAAAAGATTATCAAGCATCTATACATTCTCCCATGTTAAGCGTCCTCAGATTTATTAATTTATTTACAGTATTTATACTTCCTCATTCCCCGCATGCTTGCTGGAGATTTCTATGTTAAATTAGTTAACTTAGCCTCCCCACATAAGTGGTACCTAATTTTCCTACTTGACATAGGCAACTGTCTTTCGGGCTGCAAAGGTTGACAACAAGCTACACAAATTGGCCAGAAGCTCACTCCGACCCAGACTGGCTTCGAACTCATGACCTTTTGGTCAGTAGTGATCTTAATGCAGCTGACTCCCAGCCAGCTGCATCACAGTCCCGATTTCAATATTTAAGAGTGGTAATATGGAAGATTAATTCAAAATTTTCCTAAATCTCATCACAGATAACACAGAAGCCCAGATAACCAGTACATGTCAAGAGAGCATTCCAAACAGATACACTTTAGTTGATGAATGGGGAAAACTCAATCTAAAGAGATAGAGGTGGAGAACCTTGTATATTTCACTAGCAGACTACAGCTAAGAATTAAAGGACACTTGGGAACCCTGGAGAGCTGCTGGCAATCATTATAGCCCAAAGTGAACCATATTGACTATTATCGCACTCAAATATAAAGCAATATGTTTCATAATTGCTGTACTCCAGATCTAGTTTTATCTTGTTGGCCATTTTCGAACCAGTGCAAGAAACCAGCAACTTGGACCCATAGCTATTAATGCCACAAAGGAATAAATTGCTACATTTGCTTGAGGACATAGGTAAGTGAATTCCTTAAGGACACGGGAAAGGGAAGATGACTAAATTGCTTGAGGGATTTGCTCTTGAGTTTCTAAATAATTCGGTTTCTCCTTAAACATTTTTTCTGCATCTCCCACAATATACAAAAAGCATTCATTAAAGATTTCCCCTGACCGACTTCTATTTATCAAAGGAGGCTGAAACTGCACATGTGTAATGTTATAAGTCTCTATAGGTTACGTGCCAATTTACAACTCAGAAGTGATAATGGTCTTGATTTTACAGGTGCTGAAGTGGTGTGAGGTTTGATAATGAACCCAGTAGAATACAGAGCAGTCAGCACATTCCTTTACTTGAAAGGCCGCACACCAAAGAAGGCATTCAATGAGATGAAAGAGGTTTATGGTGATGGTTCCCCATCATATGATGTAGTCAAGAACTGGCATCATCAATTCAAATGTGGTCAGACTTTGGTGGAAGCAGCACCAATTCCAGGGCAATCCCACTCTCCTATTAATGAACACATCATTCAGCAAGTGGAGGTCGCCATTTTGGAAAATTGCTGCAAAACCATTCAACACCTAGCCCAAAATATCAAGAGTAGTGTGGGGTCCATGGAAAAAAACATCCAAGACCATTTTCACATGCAGAAGGTATTCGTTCGTGGGATCTCCCAGCTGTTCACACCTTTTCAGAAGCAGGAACGAGTCAAATGCTCACTGGCTCTATTGACAATGTGCCATGGAAACTAGAAGGACTTTTTCAACAGACTGATCACACATGATGAAAGCTGGGTCCATCACTATAATCCTGAGACTAAAGTCCAGTTGATGCAATGGAAGCATCATGACTCACTGCCTCCAAAGAAAGCACATGGCCAACTCTCAGCAGCCAAGATCATGCTCACAGTATTTTGGGACCAGCTCGAAGTAGTATCGATAGATTTCCTAGCAAAGGATACCATAAGCACTGGGGCATACTGTGCATCACTGCTGAGGAAATTGCGGGAGGCCATCAAAACCAAGAAACATGGCATGTCCACCAAAGGTGTCCACCTTCTGCAAAACAATGGACCAGTTCACAACTCACAAGATGCCCAAATGGAAGCCTGTTCCTATGGCTTTGAAATTCTACCGCATCCCCCTGATTCACTCAACCTTGCGCCATTGGAGTTCCACCTCCTTCCAACAATGAAGTTATTTTTGAAGAGCAAGCATTTTTCAGATGATGAGACTCTGATTTCCAAAGTCACAACGTGGCTTTTGGAACAACCGGTCAAATTATACAAGCAAGGTGTTTACAGTTGCTTTAAATTTATAAGATGGGAGAAGTGTGTGTGTCTAGGTGGCACCTATGCAGAGAAGGACTAATAACGGTGCCAAATTTCATTGCTCTCCGTCTGCAAGAAGTGGTCCACAGAAAAATCTTTAATGAATGCCCATCGCAGTTATAACTTGTGAGCTTCCCATCTAGTTGGCTGCTGTGTGAATATATTGACACGCCTCCAATCTGAGGAACTTAGGCTCCTTTTAAATTCCTAATTTGTACTCTTGTGACATCCATTGCTTTGGATAGCTTCATTTTGCTTCTTTTTGGTGGAATCCTAATCTCACAACAACCTGGGTACTGTTGTTGCTGTTTAATGTTTTCTGTTTCTTCCCCATCCATTTGGTATTTTGGGTTATAGCCATACTGCAAAGTCACAACAGTCTGAGGCCACTTAATTTGAGTTCTGGGATTTGTAATTTGGGGAGAGACACCTGTGCTAGAGAGGTTTAGTCACTTTCCTGAGAAATCGCATACAATTCTGAATCCCTCAGCAAACTGCAAGTCCCAAGATTCCCAAGGATGGAATCATAAGAGTTAAAATGGCTTCACGCTGTTATAATTGCATATGACACAAAGCTGTCCTTTGCAGCCAAGTGATAAAACATGTACATTTTCCATATCCTAGATATTTTGGTGTTTGGCTATGTACAGTACCCAAAATACCAGACATGTCTTTCTACAGTATGCCAAGCTGATACCTCAGTACCTTAATCTCTGTCCCCTTCACTCGTCCCTGGAGGACATTTTAATGAGACTCACACAGCTGTACAACCACACAATGAACATTAACAATGCTAATTGCCTAAAGTTTATCCTGTGAATACTCAACCAGGCATACATTAGAGATGAGCTCCCTCCCTCTCTCTCTCTCTCTCTGGCTTGGATCAACTACCACAAATTTGAAATGCAAGACCAAGCTTCTTCCAAAACGCTGGGCGCACAAATATGAACGCTGAGCATCTTTGGGAAGAGAGGGATTTTTTTTCTATGAAGCATCTGAGCAGAAGGAGGAGCCGATATCTCGAAAGAAAATTGCCATGAGTTGCCCAAATCCACGGAGGAAATTGTGTTGCCAGGCGCCTTGACACTTGGGTATAGGAAGGCTTCTGTGGAGTGAGGGGGAGGGAAGCCAAGGCTTGGAAGGAATTAATTCTGCCAGACAACTGCAGCTGTTAAGGCCTAAGCTTCCGAGTCAGCAGGGAGTTGCAAAGAAGCAACCCGCCTCAACAGATCCACAGGCGCATGTGCAAACACACACCTTCCTGGATGAACTCCAAGGTTTGTGCTCATGAACCATATGCACATCCATTTGGTAGCTCAAGGTCACTACAGAATAGGGAATTGAACAGCTTTGCTTTCTGAGCTAGCTTGAGCCAGTCAAGTTCCCATAGCAGTGCAGCTTACCCTTGGAAATGATAAGCAGGATGCAATCTAACTCTGCATGCAGAATGGTTTGTGGGGCATTGCTATTGTATTGGTCTGTTCTTGGCATTGTCCTCTCCATACCCAAGCCATTACAAGATACAGCTTCACAACAGCCATTGTTAACCTCTGTCTCTCAAATGGCCATTTCCCCTCATACCCATTGGTGTCTCCTATTATAAAGGCTCCTTTTTGATCAGGATGTGCCAAGCCCGGTGCTTAAATAAAAGCACAGCGATCATCTTCGAGACAGATTTCATAATGCTAGCTTGAGCTGCTATTCACTGAAAGGGATTTTACGTTCTCTTCCTTTTGTTAGAGGACAACAGCATGAGGCTGTTGAAAGCACTGAGGAGATGGAAATGGCCATTCAAGCCTGTCAGTCACAACAACTAAAGGTACCAAATCAAAGACCTTTTCAGATCCATAAGAACTTCTATGAATGCTAACTACAGCGTTTAGGCAGGGCAACTCTGTGCTACATCCTTCTTCAACTGTTGTTTCCAAGTTTCCTTAGATTTCCACTGACCTAATCTCTTCCTAACATGTTGGGTCTTGTAACTTGTTGATTTTGACAGAAAGCATGGTAGGCCACCATATGTAGAAAGCTAAAATAATGGTGATCTTTTGGTGACAGAAAAGGCAAAAGACACAGACACAGAGGCTAAAAAGTAAGTAAGACATTAAGGGGAAAGGTTTTTCAGAGGTTGCATGTTTTTGTCTGATATTTATTTACCGGCACTATATTTTTTGGAGAAAGTGTGAACATTAATATAGGGGGCTTGCAGAATTCTGTGAACCATACAGAGCTATATTCATAGATTCAACATTAATGCAACCAGCTCAGGCAGGCAGCCTTTTTGGCTTAATGGCTTTGCTTTCTTGCACTGAATATGAAATGTCCGTGATTTACAAAATTAAAATGAAAAGGTATGGGATAAGTTTTGATTCTGAAATATTTGGTGTGGGCCAGGCAAATGCTTCGGATACGGCTTCTGACTTACAAAACTTCTGATTTTCTTACAATTTCTGTCTCTTCTGATTTTTCGCACATGCCAAGTAACTCGACACTCAATGATGAACTCCTCTTCAGGGATCCTCCTGAGCTCCAGATGAATTCATGTCAGCATATCTGTCAATAGGGACACAGCCAGAAACATCTTAGGTGTTCCCACTCCCCACCAGGCACCACATGGCTGAGGAGGAGGGCAGACACAGGAGAAAGGGAAATCCTATGGGATTGAAACATTTCATAGCTCTACCATGATGCACAATCCTTAACAGAATATCCCAGCCTACGCATTTCATTTGCTGGCACATGTAATATTGGGTTTGCATTGAATTCATTATCATTCTTTTTTGGTAATTAACTTTACTAAAATCAATAGGATTTATACCTGGCTTTATGTGCAAGATTATTGTTTTTGTTCTGTGCATATAAATCAACTCCAAGTTACAGCAACCCTATAATGGGCTTTTCTTGACATTATTTTTTTTCCAGAGGAGTTGCCATTGCATTTTTCTGAGGCTGAGAAAGTATAAGTGACTTCTATGGCCGAGCTGGGATTCCAGCTGATATCAAATACACACCCAAGGGCTTGCATGGCCCCCAGAGCTCCTTCCCTCCCTCAGACCACCTCGACCAGCTGATTGGAAGCTTCTGGGATTCCCTGCCCAGCTGGGAGGGAATCCCAGGTTACAATGTAACAATAATAATAATAATAATGTCATTGTAATTAATCAACAGGATGCCAGCCAATATTTATTTTGACAAAAGTACATGTAAATGCTCAAGCAATTTATTTTACTGGAGTAAATGAAATTAATTTTCTTGTCTGTAAGTATCCGATCATCCAGATACAACCTTAGCCTTCTTTCTACCTTACCTTTATTACTCCTGGTGGAACTACATATTACCCAAGGAACAGAGATGGGAAAAATTACTCCATGGGGACTTTCACTTCCAGAAGAGTTATAGTCTGAAAAAGTCACTTTGCTAAACCTTGCTAGTGAAATATATTTCCCAGTTGGTAGTAAAGAGTAATAAGGTAACAGAGTGGAATTTGCAGAGGAGGAGCAGCAGCAGATGGTAACAGTGTGCTACTCTTTTCCCCTCCTGCTAATTCTCCCTGCAACCCTTCTCCTATGGAACACTTTCAATCCAGCCAGACTTATTTCAACTTTCAGAGTCAGTAGAAGAAAAAAGAACTGGCTGCAGTTGTGTATTTGTAACTAAGTGTCTATAACTGCTCTGTACTCAGACATTCTATGTACATATGACCATGGGACTATTGCTGTGATTGTAAACACCCCTAGAACCCACCTTAACCTCAAGGAAGCCACTGTGATTGACAGAGAGGTCTTTGGCATGGGCCAATGGGCAAAAGGTTTTGCTTATTGTGCTATGGTTCGAAGGCATGGGGAGGGCGGATAGTGGATACTAGGCTTGTTTGATCCCAAAAAATGGTTCAAAACTCATTTTAGATGTAGGAGGTGCTGGTGGTTTGGATCTAAAGTCAATTCAGATTTTCACAGAAAAAAAGTTCAAAACTTTTAAAAAATTCCGAGACTTCCGAATCCTTCATTAATGGTTTCAAAGTGTTATTTCCTGTTTCATTGAGTGGTCTTTACTTTGAAAGTAGTTGTTTTACTCCAGAAAAGGGGGGAAGCAAAGGGAAGAAATCAATCCACTCTGGTTAAAACCGCTTCTCTCACTTAAGTCTGAAGCAGGAGGGAAAGGAAAGGAATCTATCCACACTGATTTAAACTGACACGGATCCATCCCATCAACACTGGTTTAAACTGACATGGGAGAGAAAGGAAAGGAATCCATCCACACTGGTTTAAACTGACAGTTTTCCTGCTGTTTTTCTCCCTTCCCTTTTCCTCTTTCCGTATCTCTTCCTTTCCCCTTGCCTTTTCTCCTCCAAATCCCAACCCGTTAAGGAAAACATGGGAGGGGGGGGGGCATTTTTCTAGGTTCCCCGAGTATGTTGTTCCCTTGCAAAGTGGTGCCATGGCACCTTTCCCACCCAAGCTGCCTAGTCTCTTCCAGTTCGCATCCACAGCTGCCATGCCAAAACCCCTCCCCTCCCCACATGGTTTCCCCTCATTGGCTGGAGGCAAGAATCCCAGCATGCAAGCTGCTGCTTGCCTCCAAACGCTGGGTCTTTTCCGAATCACTTCCTGAGTCAGAACAAAGATAGCAACAGTGGCTTCAAAAGGGCAAGGATACTTCTGGGTTCCCAAATCGCTTCGAAATCACTTCAAAAAGGAATTTGATCCAAATGTAACCCGAAATACGAAGATTCCAACTGGACCTAACCATGCCTAGTGGATACATCATCCTGAAACACTACCCCCTTCCCAAATTGCCTGTGCTTCAAATCTCTCCTGCTATAGCTTAAGGTGATTTCTAGGGATCAATGCTTATGCCATTCATAACTACATTATGAATGACATGTTAGGGAACCCATTTTCCGGCTGGTAAATAATTAACTGTGGATATTATTTGCATCCCTGGTCTATTCCCAAGTAGAATCAACACTGATTTATCCCCATATTTGTATTGTGAATTGTAGTTCCATTTTCTGTGACTTCCAGGTAGAACCAACATGATTTAGCCCCATATTTGCATTGTGAATTGTAGTTCCATTTTCAGTGACATTTCTTCAGGCTCACCCATGACCATGGCTTTGTTCTTCTTAATGGTCCCCGTGTGCTGTCTACCATTATTTTCACTGATTTCTATGAAAAAGAAACCAATGTGGGAAATGTCATGTACAGAATTCATTCATGGATTTGGACTAACATGTAGATTGATCCTGAAAATAGCATCTAAAAAGATGAAGCCTCTAAAATTCCAAGTCGATTCAGCGCCTTGGTAGAAACTAAATCCTTTTGCACAGCATTTTAAGAATGATGTCACATTATGAGCAAATCATGATCTTCACATCTTCCGTTTTTTGCTATAATGTACTGTATTTTTCTTTCTTGTAAGTTTCCATAAATGTCCTCCTAATTATTTTTTCTGAGCAGCAGCATCTGCTTTCAAGGCATTCAGAATATTATTCAGCAAAATATTAGGTAAAGGTTTTCCCCTGACATTAAGTCCAGTTGTGTCCGACTCTGGGGGTTGGTGCTCATCTCCATTTCTAAGCCAAAGAGCTAGCATTGTCCATAGATACCTCCAAGGTCATGTAGCCAGCATGACTGCATGACATGCCGTTACCTTCCCGCTGGAGCGGTACCTATTGATCTACTCACATTTGCATGTTTTCAAATTGCTAGGTTGGCAGAAGCTGGGGCTGACAGGGGAAGCTCACGCCACTTCCCAGATTCAAACTTGCGACCTTTCAGTCAACAATTTTAGCAGCTCAGCGGTTTAACCCACTGTGCCACTGGAGGCTCCTAGCAAAAGATTAGCTACTATAATGTACAAATTTGTAATATTATTTCAATATAATATACTGTATTTAGCTTACCTATTGATCCTCAGTGCAGTTAACTTGGAACTACAACTGATTACATAGGAATTTATTTGCAACTTTTACAGTTTGGTTTACAGCTGGTTGAAGTAACAGAGAGGAGGGTGGAGTACACCACCATAAAGACATGGGCCTATCCATCATTCTGCACCATTTACTGGTTGGAATCCCATTGTTAAAATTTAGTACTCAAGCTTAGATGCATAGTGTTAAAGAGATGGCATGCTTTAGCTCTATAGCAGAAGTGTCATCTCAGTTCCATGCCCTCTGGACAAAATTTGTCATGTAGTCACTGTGCATGGCATTGCATCAAGTACAGTGGGCCCTTAGTATCTGCTGGGATTTGGTTCCAGGACTTCTTGTGTATATCAGAACCCATGGATGCTCAAGTCCCATTATAGACAATGGCTGAGTACAATGATGTCCTTTATATAAAATGGCAAAATCAAGGTTTACTTTTGGGATTTTTAATTATATTTTCAACTCATGAATAGAGAAGGAGGTCCGTTTGTAATAAAATTTATCAGAACATATGCCCTAAGCCCACTCATTGCTACAATGCCAAGGGTAAAACTATGGTGAGTGTTGTCACTTAGGGTAGAGTCTACCTAGAGTTACACACTTTCTGAAGAAAATTCTCCACACTCCACTTTCGAAATAACTGCTATTGAGCTTAGTAAGAATGCACATAAATGCACAATGTCAGGTCATAAACAGATGAATTTATTTGCAGTCATTCAGTCAACCACATACACCAGTTTTTAAGTCTTGTTGCTTTCATTGGGGAGAATTAAGGCTATTCACAACTGAAATCAATGTGATGTAAACATTTATAACCTTGGTTGGGTTGCCCCCTCATTTATAGTGGATTTTTGCACTACAATATTAGATATTCTAAAAACTGTCATATATTTCATACCACAGACTGTGGCCTCTACTAACACTATTTTGATCCATACTTCCCCTCCTTTTTAAAAAAGCTTCAGTTTGAAAAATTCTTTGAAACTCAAAAACATATGTATTACTTTGTGACTTTTGGACATTAGTGTTCTTGCTTGATCACACAACCCCCATGAAATATATATATATATATATATATATATATATATATATATATATATATGAGACACACAAAAACACTTTAAAAACCAGTCAAATCTCTGCAACTTGGCATTGTTTTTCATATGTTATGTCCCAGACCTATCTTCAGCTTAAAGCAGTAATTCCCAACTTTTTTTGACCAGGGATCACTTTGGCCAGGGACAACTCTCTAACGTTAGTACCAAAAGGGTTATGAATCCATTTTTGTCAACTTCCGATTATTTGGGGTGCTGATTCAGAAAATTGCGTTGGTTTCTGATACAGAACATCCAGTAGTTGCCATCTGCTTGCCCACGGAAAACCATATTTAATAATCTAGAGCTGATGTGGTCTATCCAATGCAATTTTCTGAATCAGCACCCCAAATAATCCCAGGAACAGGCGTAAAAATGAAAACACCACGGTGCCCCTGCTTCCAGGCACCAAATAGAATGGCTCCTCTCAGGGGAGGGAGGAGAAGCAGCAGTCAGGAGGTTTGTTGTTGCATTTTTCATGGGTAGTCAGCCTCTCACCTCTTGACACCCCATTGCCTCAGCACTATAAGAGGGTTTCGCAAGACTAGTCACTCTCGTTGCAATGGTGTAGTAACAGTGAGAACACGCAAACAGCGAGGAAGGCAAAACCCAACTAGAAGCAACTACACCAACAAGTGGTAGCCACTACCCAACACTCCCCAAATTTTGGTTTGATCATTAGGTTGTATTTTCTAATTTTTCCCTTTTTAATAGAATGTGTGTTTTAAAGCATGGGGTCATTCTTACTCATGAGGATAATTTTTCCACATGACAAAATTAATTGGTGGTGGGTGGAGGTTGGGAAACACACTATTCTGTTGTTTAAGTTCACTATACATATTTCAAAAAGCAAAACCCCTTTTTATTCTAAATGCTGGGCTTAAGCAAGAACTAATAACTTTGAAAAGTTTCCCCTAACACATTACAACAAATTATGTATGGAATGTAAACAGTGTATTTACATACAAGAGATTCTTTTATCTAACATGAAATGAAAGTGAGACAGTCAAACACAATTATAGGATCTTATGGACATTCAAACAGCCAAAGATCAATGTTAAAATCAGCCTCGTGTTCTGTCTCTGAGAGCACTGGATTTTAAACAAAATATACAAGAAAGGCCACCAATAATCCCCTATTCTTTCTTTCCAGCTTCTGGCTAGAGGAGGCTTGGGATATTCTGACAAATGTAATAACCTCTGGAAAATCACTGTAAATGAGTGTAGACAAGACAGAGATAAATGATCCAACAGCTAGGTGTAAGGCAGCTTCCTATAGTTGAAGCACATGTACATTGATTATGGTGGATGTCCTGCCTTCTAATACTTTCTGTTCCTCCACTCAGACTACTACACCATGTTGGATCTCATTTCAATCTTCACACCAAGCAAGAAGAAATGGCATAACTTGGGCTAACCTGTTGCTTTAAGTTCAGGACTGCCTCAGTCCTCTACAAAAAAAAAAGAAGTAAGGAGAGCAGAGCCTTCCTCATATTTTCTGTTTTTGCCGTCATAGATTTCTCCCCACCCACACCAGTTTCATCTTTCATATCAGAGCTCAACTTAGGATCAACATAGTTTGTAGGGTGTAGGGAGGCACGCACCTCACAGACAGTAAAGATATGTTTATCACCCACTACTGATATGCAGTCTGCACCATTATGTCCTGATGCAACTCACTCTGACAATATCAGGCTACTAGCTTTAAACATCTTGTCATGTCAGTTTGGCACTTGGGCCCAAATGACACATTACTATGTATGTGTATGGATCCCGTTTGCCCACTTGCTTCACTTCCCAAACTCCTTGGGTTACATCAGACTTGAAGTCAGAGGGTTAGCATCCTTAAGTGGACAATGGCTCAGGAAAAAAAGTGGGCAAGACAATGGCACCAGCCTAGATCCAGTTATTAGTCCTAAATAAATTAGTCCAACAGAGTTACCTCAGTGTTGATTTACCAAGTTCCCATTGAATAAATGGACCAACTCTAGTTGGGACGAAAGAAATAGATTTATGTTATGATTTTTTAAATCCACACATCACCAGGGAAATGGAGACGGCTCAGATTGATGGCACTTATGTATCTCCTTACAATTTGTCACTTGGGTTTAATAGGTAATGATTTGGAAAGAACTGAGATATTGGATCCATCAAAGTCCTACGCATCTAAATATCTGCCTATTAAAACCTGTGTTGAAGAATACTTCTCAATATCTTTGCCACAGCCCTGTATCAAGAATGATTTTGAAGATAACATTGTTTCTTCTCTGGGAGCAGGAATATAGGTCAAACAAAAAGCACAATGTCACACAATTCAAATTTCTAAAATATCAAACAGTTACAATAGTTCCCCTCTGCTATTACCATAACACGCGTGAATCTATTACAGTTATTTCCAGTCATGCACTGCAGTGGAAAGAATCCATGAGGAACATTTACCCAAAAAGTGTGATCCTTCTAGTAGAACCCAGGAGGTACAATATTCTACACTCGGACAGCAAACAGGACAGATACTTCATTGAATGCCCATTGTCTTTCATGTGTATTTGTGTAAGTGTATTTGTGGCTACACATATCCATAGGTGGTGGGTGGCATTTGTGCACTAGTGTCACAAGTCCAGGAATACACTTGATCCTGGGCCAGTTGAGATTCTTTCAGGGCTGGTAGCAGAAGGCAGATGCTCTCTCTTGGAGAAGTTCTTGGCACAAATGACAGCTCCAGCTTCCTGGAAAGCAAGAAAGCCAAACCTTCAGATTTGCCATTTTTGTTACTGGTCGATTTAGAGTAAAACCTTCCAATTTGCCATCTTTATATATGTACACATGTATTTATCTATTCATTTAAATAATCCCACTCTTTACCTGAGGGTGTCATCTTGCTGTACAGCAGGGGTGCTCATTAGGTAGATCGCAGGCAGGGTGTCCTGGTAGATCGCAGGCAGGGCGGGAGGAAGGCTCAGTCCCGCCCCGCAGGCTCCCAATGCCGCACAGGTGCAGCCGGCCCTGGGTTATCTGAGGTCCTTTCCACACAGTTGAATAAAATCCCATGTTATCTGCTTTGAATCAGATTATATGGCAGTGTAGACTCAGAAACCCCAGTTCAAAGCAGATATTGTGTTATATGTTTCACATTTTTGTAGTGGGTAGTAGGTAGATCATTTTGACTTGGTTGTTTTATAAGTAGCTCGCATGCTGAAAAAGTGTGAGCACCCCTGCTGTACAGTAAGTCAACTTAAGTCAAGAGGAAACATATATTTAATCATTTATCACTTATAGAAAGACAAATTAAATCCAGTCAAAATAATTTAAAGGGAGACAAACTATAGCATACCTATAGCAAATTGGATAAAATCTAATAGGTCTCAAAGGTTTTAAGGAAAAGCTGTATTTGACTTGGAACAGAAATGGAACTGGCACTGGAGCCAACTGGGCCTCTCAGAAGAGTGTATTCTATAACCAAGGTACCACAGCCAAAAAAGGTCCTCATCTACACACTCGTGACAATGCACTGCCCCATCGGTGAGACACTGAGGAGAATTAATCTAGGGCAGAAGTCAGTTATTTATGGTCCTTTGCCTATATATGGCAGGCTGATTTCATCTGGCTTTTGGTCTAATTTCAAAAGTACTTCCCATTGAATCAATGTAGGTATCTGCAAAAATGAGTGGTTCGTTTGCTGGAATGAATACGGGGAGATGGGGAATGCAAGAAATGAAAAGGGCGACAAAGGAAGAAGATGGTAGGAGAAATGAATGAGATGGACTTGTTCACTTCTGGCTTCGAGCACTGTAGACATTTGGTACTGAATCAAATACCTCTGTGAGAATGTGGCTTTTAGAATAGGGGAGAAATTGTCCGCTCCACATCTAGTGGAGTTCTAAACATGTCAATAATTGTGGGAGCACTATTTAAACAGAGAGCCATTTTGACATTGCCTATCTCCTACAAGAAGATATTGGCCAACATAAAATATCACCTATGCTATGGTCACAAATATGTAGTTTTCTCTCTGTGTAAGTGCATATAGTCTGACTGTTTGACCCCAAAGGCACCAGATCCCAGCGGATCTTGGGAGTTAAGCAGGGGCTGTGCTTGTTAACACTTCAGTGGGAAACCACAAATGAATTTCAGGTGCTGTATGCTATATTTTGGGGCTGTGGTGGTACAATGGGTTAAACCACTGAGCAGCAGAACTTACTGACTGAAAGGTCAGCAGTTCAAATCCATGGAGCAGGGTGAGCTCCTGTTGTTAGCCCCAGGTTCTGCCAATCTAGCAGTTCAAAAACATGTAAATGTGACTAGATCAATAGGTACCGCTCCGGTGGGAAGGTAACGGCACTCCATGCAGACATGCTGGCCACATGACCTTGGAGGTGTCTATGGAGAACACTGGCTCTTTGGCTTAGTTTAGTCCAACCCACAGTTGGACTAAACTAGACTTAATGTCAGGGGAAACCTTTGCCTTTACCTATGCTATATTCTGAGGAAGGATCTGGCAAAACCACTTCTGAGTATGAATTGTTCAGTGATTTGACAAGCAACCCTTTTTCTCTGTGAGTAGAGACTCAAGGCTCATAGAAGACTTTTAACAATTTAGACAATTAACTTCCCATTCCTACCCATATGCTCAATCACACAATTTGATGGATTACAACCTTGGCTTCTTCTGAACTCTTAGCATCTGCTGAACTTGATTTTTTCATGTCAATCCAAGAAACTCCAAATGATGATTTTGCTTAAGAGTAACATTTTTCTTAACATAGCAGAAATTCCATATACCTTTTCTGTAGATACAAATTTTTCCTGATGCAATGTCAAAGGCTGAGGGCTAAGCCACACATACAGGTGTACACATTCCGATCCCAAGGGCCACCCCTACCATGAGGGTGAGTAAGGCTACTGCTTCACTAATCATGTCACAACCTATGGAGGGAAAAATACTGCCCCAAATTCCCTCTTTTGCACAAGGAAATGGCTCATGTAATGTTACCGATCAGTTTAGCCATGCCTATAAAGGCCCAGACTTCACAATTTCCCACTGCTCTCCTTGAAACACACTCATAATGTCTTAAATAGCTTTTCTAAGCAATGTTACCTTCAGGGGGTTCAGAGACAGGTGGATTTAAGCAATACATGTGATAGCCACGGTCACAGTCATCACAGAAAAGCAGCTGGTCCTGATCCAGGGTTGTTAAGGAGAAAGAAAGACAAATAGATATTACTCAGTGGAGATGAAGGCACTCCATAAGCATATACATTTCAGTGCCATAAAATGAGAAGTTGTGATGGCAAGATAATAGATACAGTATGACTCCTGTATGTACAAGTCTGGTTTCACATACATTAAAGTGTGTGTGTGTGTGTGTGTGTGTGTGTGTCCATCCCCTGGTTTCTCTAGGTCCTGCAAGTAATTTTATGGTATAGTTACTCCTACAGTTCTGTAGGAGAACCTGGCAAATTCCTAGAAAGGATAGCTCGTTCCAACAGGATTTCATTTCAGTTAGGTTCACTATTTCAAAAGGATTTCCTGTTTCTAAGATAAGCTCAGGAAAGTATGCCCTGCAGATAGAGGGATATTGTGTCTGAATGCTGGCGGGAAATACACCACCATTGTTTGTGTTTTCTACAATGATAGCTGTTACATTTTCACTTTGTCACTGCCTTGTTTCCTGAGCGTAAGAATCATACATGATGCAACTTGTATTTTAAATTGAAAAATCTCCTATTGAGTTCAAAGCATGACCTAGCAAAAAGACACACACACCCATCAAGATAGGACTTCTGCATCAAAATTGCTAAGTTTCTATCCTAAACTAGAGCATCTTCTATACATACATTTTAAAACAGCAGCAGCAATACCATGATTGTCATTGAAAAATGGATCAGCTTTGCTATCAAAAAGGGGAATCCAAAAAGTAAAAAACCCTATAGCCTTTTCCATCAATAGTATCAAAAGAAGGTGGGTGAGAGGATGCTAAGCCCCATCCTACCCAGAATTATGATTGTGGTGATGGGAGTCCAAGCTGCCGATGGACCCTGCCAGCATTGCCCAGAAAAGGATTGTGATATAGTTATTTCATACTTCATATAGCCAGGCCTCATAGTATATCCCTGCTCTTGATTCCAGGAGATAAGTGCATGAGATAATTTGCTTTCTTCTAAGCACATATGCCTCCACCTTGGGGTGGCTAAGATGACTATAAGGGAAGAAATTAGCTCCCTGCTTTTTACTGTCTCCACACCTTATATAAGGAAAGGATGGGCATTCACTTGCAAAGTAAAGCTTTTTCTGTTTAGCCACCCTAACTCCAAGAATTGAAGAAAATGTGTGTCTCTCCCCCCTCTATATAAAATAGATGGGATAGAGAGATATAGATAGCCATGGACTAATCAGTGAGGAAGCATGTGCCAGCTTCTAATGATTCAAGTATTGTTTTTGTACAATAGTGACCAAACATTTGGTCTTCCAGTATTTTGGACTTCGGCTCCAGGGAGCTCCAGACAACATGACCAATAGCCAGGAATTCTGAAAGCTGAATCCCCAAACACCTGAATGATGGGAACCACTGTCTTAGTAGGATTTGCTGCCTAGTAGGATCCTGGCCTACCACTGGCTGCAAAAGAAGCCTGGCTCCCTATAGGCTATAAGTGGTTCTCAACCTGTGGGTCCCCAGGTGTTTTGGCCTTCAACTCCCAGAAATCCCAACCAGTTTGCCAGCTGTTAGGATTTCTGGGAGTTGAAAGCCAAACATCTGAGGACCCACAGGTTGAGATTGACTGCGCAGATGTTTGTTTCTGCTGTAACTATTGCTAGACTAGGATCATGCGAGCAGTTTGAATCATTGCTCAGTCACGAAAACCCATTGGGTGATTCTGTAAAGTCATGCTCTCCTTGCCTCTGAGGAAATCTTGTGAAGAAAATCCAATGGCATAAATGTAACTTTTCTGAGTTCTTATTCTTCCCTTGGTTGTTGCAATTTTGTAGTTTTTAGTCCTCCTTCATCACCTTTTTGCTATAAGTCACACCCCTTGCTATTTCAGGACATGATGTTGGTTGTAGTGCCATTCCAAGATGAAACCATTGAGATTCCTATAATATAGGGAGCTTATCTAATATTATAATTCTGCAATGATCACAAGTAAGGCTAAAATGCAATGCAGAGTGCATGTAGCAGTTACAGATCCTGTCTGAGATGTAGCTCTGATGATAAAATTACAACTTCCAATGCTATGCTCAAAAACCTGCCTTGGAGGTCAAGCAGTCCCTCCCCAACCAAAGGATGCAGGTGAATGGCAGTGCTTCTAGCCTTCTCCCAGCAACAAAGGCATGATGCGCCAATCACCTTGCTGCCAGGCAGAGGATGACAACACAGCCCTCTGACTATTGCACTTTCCCTCGGCTCTCCCAAGAAAACATTGCACTGAGCCCGAACCCAGTTTAGAATTGGACAGCCAATGTTTTTATGAGGTTAATTGATTTTCATGTTTTTAATATTTGTTGTTATTGATTGTTTTTACTGTGTCTGTTTTATTTGGGCCTGTCCCTCTCTAAGCTGGCCCGAGTCCCTTCGGGGAGATGGAGGCGGGGTATAAAAATAAAGTTATTATATTATTATTATTATTAACACATCATTGTCCACCACTCTTTTTTTATAATACCTTGGAAATCATTCTCTTCAGGAGCTGTCTGACTTCAAGCATTGTAAATGGAGCAATGACTGTAAACGTGACTTCCCATCATTCTAATGTCATATGTCTGGTTTACACAGTATAAATACTGAGTAGAATGCCAGTCCTTGCCAGAGGAGCAAAGGCTTTATTAAGGGAATGCCATTCTAAGACAAGATTATTACCTAGGACGTTGCTCCACTAATTTTTCTTCATTCTACACATCAGCTGAAAGTGGAACTGAAAGGAAGAAAAGAAATGGAAACACGACCCTAAAACTATGGGATTGTATCACGGAAGAGTCAAGATAGGGAGACACAAGGGGCATTCTTAATTCTTATTACTTCTGGGGCATTCTTAATTCTTCAGTGCTAAGTGTTATTGCACTTCAAACAGAAAACATTTTTTAAAGGAGGAGAGGAAAGTCAGGGCATTACAGAAATTTGAAAGAACTATCTCCTGGTGCTCAAATGTGATGACATTTATTTACTGTCTTGTGGCTGGGAAGGCCTTTCAAGGAAGCTGCTTTTGGTGATAGTAACAAAGATAAACTTACATCATTCTCAGAGGTTCCACAAAGGCTGCAGGATTTGCACTCAATGCACTGCCATTGATAGGTTTTGACAGCTTCTGTCATGTTTGCTGTGAATTGCAAGCAGGTGGGGTGACCTAAAGAAATGGGAAATGTCCATCATTAGGTGTACTTTCTTGGCTATGTGAATCAAAGTCAGAAACTCTAGGAACAAAACACACATGGACATGGACCAATCACAACATGGGCTCCAAACTAATGGATATCAAAGAGGAAAGCAGGCATTAACCCTTTTGCTGCCGGGCACAAGAATAACCAAAGTCATCCCTTCCCACTTCCCCATTGGCAAAGCAGTTTTATTCAGAGCTCTTAAAAACATTGCACCATTTTCTTCCCTTTCAAGGAGAAAAGAGGAAAGTCAGAGGAAAAGCACTCATAATTTCTTCCTTTTCCAAAGAAATCTGTAATGTTTGAGCTCACTGAAATATGTGGCAGTATTAATCATTTGTTCCCAATTTGATGGTCTAGGCATCTGCCAATGTACTGCAGATCAAGTTTTATTTTTAAGAGCTCTGCACTTCCAAAGTTGGTTCACAGAGAAGAAACCAAACTGCACAGCTAATCTTTCAGGATAAAAAACAAAACAAAACAAAAAGACCTCCCAACTACCCACAGAACCAAAAATAACCTACAAAAGGAATAAATGAAGGAAAGCTAGCATAACAGTCACATCTATCAGGGAAGGACAGCTGCTGCCAGGACTCTAGCCCCCTCCCCTACATGCGTGTCGACTCCAGCTTTGCAAAACAGCAGGACTACGGTAGCAGGATCAGCAATGAGGGATTCTGGAGGGGGAGGAAATACAAACAAACAAACCAAAGGTAGGGTCAGTGTTCCTTCTGTAAAACAAGAACAACAGCTGAGATACTGATAACAATTCCCCCCAAATCACATCCCTCCCCATCTTGGTATCCTTCTCAAAATTGGAACCTATTATCACCCCTGTCCAAACATTAGCGTGCACCAAATACACAGATGGGTGAAAGCAGACCAATGGCACATGTGTTTGCATTGCACACACTTGTCATGGCAGGTATCTGTGTTGGTTTCATCCTCCTCACCATTTGCTATTATTAGCGATTGGGAGGAAATGATGCAGCCTGGCTGGAATGAAATTGATCGGTGTCAGAACCGTGCTCAATATGAATAGGATCATAAGAAGCACCAACTACAAGCACTGAGAATTTCCAAAGAATTTATACTCCCTCTGTAACTCTGCATTCCTTTCTTTTAGCCTCTCAAAGGAGGTATTGGTTCAGTTCTAAAATCATTTAGGCTTAAACTACTCATGTGTACCTTTCCCAAAACATCATTTTCCAAGCAAAAGGAGCTGCAGGGGCTGCAAACTCAAAGGGAGCAAGTGTAAAAAAGAGGGAGGTGTTGCTTCATTCTTTCTCCAGTTCTTCTGGTCAATTCTATGGGAGAACACAAAAAAGCACCAACATATTTTCTCCCTGGAAATAGAAAAATAGCCACATGGAAATTATGACCTAGGAGTAGAGAAAATAAATGAAGGGGAAATCCTCCTAACCATTATTCTTCCTCCCAAGGCTGCTTTTTAAAAAGTAAAGAAAGTCAACCACATCTACCCCAAGCCTCAAAAGACCCTCATTACACTAGAGAAAAAATCCACTTAAATCCAGTTTCTGCCTCCTGCAGAATCCTGGGGTTTATAGTTTAGGGAGGAGCCTTTAACAGCCTCACTCAACTACAAATCCCAGAATTCTGCAGGAGGCCGAAACTGGATTTTAAGTGGGTTTATTCTCTAGTGTGGTGAAGTGGAAAGTAGAACGATTGGCTCTACTCTGAGCCTTATAGTTCCATCTTATTGTGCCATTCAGTTATCACTTTCTAAAGTTACCACTGAAGCTGCTAAGACCATAAAGCTAGTGAATGTCCTCTCCAGACATTTGCTTGCAAATATGACAATCGCTGTGCTATTTTGCCATATCATAACTTACATCTGTTCCTCTTAAAGTTATTAAAGAAGGGATCTTACTTTTTAGCTTGCCAACTCTCTTTGTACAGCTACGCTGATATAAATTGTGAATCTGGATAGTTCCACATCAGACTGAGGGCCCTTCTGCACTGACCATATAATGCATTTCAAAGCTGACCCAAGGCTGTGGTGGCCATAAACCACAAGCTGGCAATATACACACATCTAGAGGTAAACCACACATTTTTAAAAGTCTCAGGAAAGTTCGAATTCAGCAACAGCAAAAACGCACTACAGTGTATCCCAGATCCAGTGCAGTGCATTCCAGATCCAGAGGAGAAACAGTTTGGAGTGCATTATAGACACCCACCCCTGCTTAAGCACAGAATAAAATCCAGAAGGGAGGCTGCAAAAAATGTCCCAAGGGCAAGCTGGGCAACAAGGGCCTAATCAAACCCCTGGGAAGGCAATTGATTACCTCCACTGCTAACTGTTACAGGCATAGTAATCTGATTACCTGTGCAGCAAAACTGATTCTTTCCAAAGTGTTTCCAAGCTGGATTATAGTGTCAGTGTAGAAATGCCCTGAGTGTATTTTACATGTTGTAACTAGAACCCTATTGGTTCTTCTAATGTACTATATAGAGGTAATGTACTATATAAAGGTACCTCTATATCGCAATGTACTATATAGAGGTAACAGACTGAAGAAAAAACAAACATTTTTGGAGAGCTCTATGATCACCTTTCACAATATATTCTTCTAAGACCAGTTCCTGGATTTGGTGGGGTATGAATTGGGTTCATACCATGAGATGGAAAAGATTTTTCACCCACTCACAGTCTTCATTTAAATTCCATCCTTTCAGGCCCATTGCTATTAGCCAGATAGAGAGGAAAACATGTAAGCAATGTATAGTTGCATTTCCACAGCTAAGAGCAGATCTGAAGGCAATGATAGGGGCAGGGCAATGCAGTTCAAGGGAAGGGTTAAACATCACATGCTGTGACTCCAAATCCATATTGGGAGACCGATATTACTGTTTTGGGGAGTTCAGCCTTACTTCTCATCTAAACTATACCCTACTTTCCATGTCTTCCTTTTTTCCAACCTATGTACCTTCTTGCTGATAGGCACCCAATACAAAAGAAAACCAATATTATGTATGTCTCTTTGTCTCTCTCAGTCATCTTTCAGCATTTTCTCTAAAGGAAGTATCCAGAAAATAGAAATCACTTCTCTTAGCCAACTTTTTAAAAAAATATGTGTGTTGTATATGTGTTTTGTGTTTACATGCCTTTAGGTTACCTGCTGACTTATGGTGATACTATGAATGTAATAGTTTATAGTATAGTCAATAGGTTTGTATGGTCTCCCTTTGAAATATAGCTTAGGGCATATGGTATTACTTGGAGGGTTCTCCCTCCAAGTACTCACCAGGACTGACCCTGCTTTGATTCCAAGACCAGAATGGATCAGGTGCCCTTGGGGTGTTCGAACTCTGAAATCTGACATCCTACCATATGCCACAGTGAAGTAATTCTGGATTCATGTTCATACTTCTACTGTCTTATAGGAACTTCAGCAGTTCAGCCACAGCCTTCTGTGAAATTATTTTATTATAGGTCCCTTTCCCAAGTGTATTGTTTGGCCACATCTGGTAAGAAATTGATGTGATTCCTGCAAAAGAGCTGGTTGCCTAATATATACATACAATTTAAAAGAGTAGCTATCATTAATTGTGGAACCTTAATGACCAGAAACTACATTAAGGCCAGGAGCAATTGGTATATGCAGACATCCAGTGACCGGTAACGACCTTAACACAGCTCATTTAGGCTTCTTAATTAGCAATTTTTTTGCCGCAATATTAATTATGGTCATGAACTCTTAGCCACAGCCACCAGACATCGAAGACTAAATGAATATGTTTCTCCAAATAAGACTCAGATGGCTTTAGAAAAGATTATAATAGCAATTTACTGTCGAAAACCAAGTCTATTTACTTTTTCTTTTGCTAAATGTTATTTCCTGTAGCAAGGATGGCATTAGGGTATTATGATGGCCACAATTACTACTATTCAGAGGAAAGCAACCTCTCCCTTTGCCTGGCCCTATAGCTCTTGGCATTTGAGCCAACCCATTTCTTAGACAGGAAGGTCCTCCTTCCCTTTCCACCCACAAATACCAACTTTCTGATAGCTAAAAATAGAGTCTTTAACTCCATGATGGGTTCACCATACGGTCAGTCTAAGTCGGAACTTTGGAATGTCTTCCCACCAGCCCTCATTCAGCCCATTAGTGACTAACCTGAAATTGAAGGTCATTATGTATTTTAATTGACCACTGACCAATGGGAATTTTTCCACCTATGCAGATCATCATGGGCCTTCTCAGAATGTGAGTCTGCATTATGCTTTTCTTTTTCCGCTTTCCTCATATACTGGTTAGAAACACAGCATTATATTATCAAGTATAGGAAAGGACATCGGTTTTCAAGCATTAACCAGGAAAAAGCATCCAAGATTCTGTGTAATGTTTGAAGGCATACACTTAGGCTTCATCTACACTGCCATTTAATCCAGTTTGAACTGTAGACTCATATAATGCAGAGTGGACCACATTGAACTGGATTATCTAAATCTATAATGCCATATAATCCAGTTCAATACAGTTAATCTGCATTATATGGCAGTGTAGGTGGGGACTTAGTGAGACTGAGGATAGGGACCTCATCACATTAGGAAATACTCTGTTTCTGATACAGTTTGGGAATGATTTGGAACAAATCCCATAACATGACGTTCAACCCACCCTGTCAGTAATCCGTCAAAATTCATCTGCAAAATGTCACAGAAATTGAATATTTGCAAATGGGATTCTAATAGTTGCATTTGAAATACTACAGAGTTTTCCATCGCTGACCGAGTATGACTGGGAAATCAGGATGCCTCCCTTTCGTAACAATATGACTTGAAATTTGAGGGGCAAAGTCTTGTGCTTTTGGACTGTTTATGATGGAAGTGTCCGCCATTTCTGTTCGGGACATCAAAGGAGAAAGATCTCCAGGATTAAGTAAATTGGGAATTGAATGAATCAATAATCTACAAATCTGATAAGATTCCTCAGAATTCATGCCAAAAGGTAACAATCACGCAAATGCATTTACTGTGCAGAAACATGAGAATTTTTCAAATCTCCCAAGAGCAGTAGTTTGAGACTTTGAAGCACAGTTTTAGAAAAACAAAAGATTTTTAAAGGCCATGGAGTCTTCAAAACAGATTGGTCACAGAGTGGCCGAAACAGATTGAGAAGAGCCAGCCATGCCATGCCATGATAAAGCTGCCTATACAATGAATGTTTCATCACAGGTGTGTGTGTCTTGCTCCCTAACTCTGATGTTGTATTTCTCTTAACACAAGCCAATGGTTTGCTTTGTCTGCCTGACTAGGTGAAGTCTATCACAGACTATTTTCTATATGGTACATGAGGATTATATTGTTCTGTTGACTTTTGTGACTGTTCATCTTTAAAAAAGCATCATCCACCCTAGGCCTACTTATGTATTTCAAGAGTCAACAACATATTGTTATAGCTTAGCAACCAATGTTACACAGCTAAACTGATGGCACTTGATTAAAGGATAGCACAGACCTTACAATAGAGTCTAATTATCTTCACCGGATTCAGTTCTGCTTAAAGTACATCTTTGCTTATATCAGAATTTGAACTCCAGGAAATAATACATGACCTGGAATTATGTTACAGCCACAGTTCTGCATACATGTGAAATAACACACTCAGTCATTATTCAGTGTATGTATTTCTGTTTTGGCTACTGAGCTGACCTGCCATCAAAATACAACTGTGCCTGGAAAAGTGCTACTTCGAAATTTAGGTAAAGGTGAGTTGAATGTGCCTAATTATTAGTACAAACTGTCTATGGAGAAACCTTACATCCTAAGTCACCTTTCATTTGCAGACATATCCTCTGATAAGAACTCTACTCATTGGATGTGCTTGCTAGTGGAAGGTGACTTAGGTCCCAATTGTTTACAATAGGATGAATCCATCACAATCTAATCAGTAGATAAAAGCACGACAGTTGTGCTAAATACTACCAACTACATTACAGCAATCAACACACAGTTGTTGGGCCTGATCCTGCCAAGACTCACCACCAACTTGATCCTCTGAGGACTGTTATGGTATAGCAATTATATGTGTCCATTCTGCTGGCTCACTATGATGTGGGGAAAGGATATTATTTATCTGAAGGGAAGAAGAGAACAAATTTTTCAAAGGCTTGTTATAGTGCTTACATTTAAACTTATAAACTATTTTAAATAAATACCTAATAAAATCTATGTCTAATAAATTCTATAAATCTAATAATACTAGATTTGAATTTATCACATAACAAATTACATAGCAATCTATGATCACATACAATGTTAAGTCCCAAATATCCTTTCAAGATCATGTCTCCTTCACTACACCATAATTGCATCTATTGAGTTTGCTGCAACAACTTCGATACTTCAGAAATTCCCTTTCCATTCAAACATGTGGAAGTGATGGGGTTGACTTTTGCAGCAAAAGAGAAACTGTTAAGAGGTGGTTTTTCTTAGATTCTTCTAATTTTAATGTTTTTAAATATTTTAAATCTGGGTGCTATAAGGAATTGTTGCCCAGCATATTGATTCTAGAAGGTAAAGATGACATAAATGATAACTAAATATATTTTACTGATTATTCTGATTAATAATAGATTGATTGTACTTTTAGACTACAAAATAGCTAGAGCAGCATATAAAGAGTCCTCAAGTTATGAACTAGATAGGTTCTGTAGGTTTGTTCTTAAGTTGAATTTGTTTGTAAGTCAGAACAAGTACGTTTTAAAAGTGTGTGTGTGTATAAATCTTTGGCTAGCATAGGGAAGGTTAACACACTTGTGGTGTTTGTTTTGCTATCTGTGCCCCTGTTCAGATGATTTCACCACTCTTTCTGTCCTTGTAAAAATTGGATTTTGAAAAATGTGACTTGTGAAAACAAGAATTGGTTGGGAAATTTTCAGTGGAGACACCTTTTCCCCATGATAATAACTCTTCCAGGAGTGAATTTCCCTTCCTAGGAGATTTCTCTCACTTTCTGTTGTCTCACCCCATTTTACCTATTAGTCTTTTATAAGTCAGATATTTGTAACTCGGTGACTGCCTGTACAATACTTTTTTAAAAATACGAATATCAGTACTTTTGAATCTGATAGGGTGGGGAACGAACAGGAATTTATGATCTTTTTTAATTTCCTATGATACAAATGCTACCATAACATAACACACATTAGCTAAAAGCAATGAGCAACTACAATATTACTGAACAAGAGAGAAACACCTTTTAGCTCCCTGAAACAGCAACCATAATTATATGCATTTCATTACTCAAAATTCCAGTCCTGCTATATGCCTGAATTTTCAAGATTTCTCACAAATCTATTCCATAGCATACAGTAGGTTGAGCTCTCAATTCTTTCCCTTTCCCTTCTCCCTCATATACCTTTTCTCCTCTGAAACTCAAGATTTTGTAACTACTGAGCATCCCATGTTGCCTGCGTATTTGTTTGCCCATTTGTACTTCTGCAACCTCACAATTTCTTAAGCATGACCCCTGCAGATTGTTGTGACCATCACAAAGGCTCCAATTTTGTTGGGGAAAAGGTCAGAAGAGAAAGAGGGGATATTTTTTCATTGGTTACTCTTACAAGATCAAATATACAGGAAAGCATCACAAAAAAAACAGGTCAGTGCAAGAGGGAGTACAACAAGACAACAGAAAGGTGCAGGTGAAAATCACTGAATTGCCCATGATATACAAAAAGACAATCTATTGGCTAGTAACCAATCAGGCACCAGATGTGAAACATCCTCAGCTTCCAATAGCTGAGCTCCTGCCAAGTTAGACTACTTAATTCTATAAAATAAGGGCATCAGGCAATTATTCTGCCCATGTTGGGCTGACACCTAAATCCAAACAGTAATTATAGACTAGCATATTGAGATCTCTTAATATGGTTTGCTCATGGTTCTGTTTTTTTCTTAATACATGAAATATTAACTGTTCTGCTTCATCTTCACCTTCACCTTCACAGTCTGGCCATGTTTGACTTTACTAGTTGCTAAGCAAACCTTTTGCTCCTTGCCAATGCCACTGCTGGGAAAGCACTCACATCACCTTGCATCGATGCATCAGCTTGTTAATATACTGGGTAAGGCATCCAACACTGTACAATTCCTGGGGCTGAATTAGGTCACTGCAACCTCCAGGAGCACACACACACACACACACACCAGTACATAGCACAATGAGCAAAGCATTATGGGTAATGAATTGTTAATTGCCAAAGGCAGCTAGACTGCTTAAACAATCCCAGCGGGGAAGAAACCTGCCTCCGAGCGCTGCACAGATTTGGAGCACAAGGGGAGCAGGGAGAAGACCAATCTGGGGGGAAGGGGACCCAGAATTTGAACTCTTACTGGAAATGCTCTTAAAATAAAATACCTTTTCACTCCCCATGGAAAAGGCAAATAGATCCATTTAGGATGGTGAGGTGTCTATCAAGCAATATATATTTGGAAAAGGGCATTTTATATTTCTGGCTGTCAGACCAAGGAACATACAGAATATATGACAATAGGAGGAAAGGGGGGGGGGCTTCTGATAAAATGTGTGAGTGTGTGCATCTACATAACCGAGCAACTACAGGCACTCCATCTGTAACCCTTTTTCGGTTTCCTGATGCCCTCAACAAACTTAATCACAGGAGAAAACTCACATACGGTTCAGGAATTTCTCACCATGTGCTGCAGTCGTTCCAAACAGGCCGGTTCACAGAGCTTGCAGTCATCTGGCAAGCTCACTAACCCTTTCAAAATGTGCAACCAAGCAAAAACGACATGGTCATGGATTCTAAAAATACGGGGCAGACCTTTTTTTAAAATAATAAAATAATAAAGCTTATCAAGCAACACTTTCTCATAAACACCCACATAACTTTGAACTTCAACAATGATTTCACTTGTCCCTCCAATATTGTTTCTGTGTCAGTACAAACAGCACTGTGACTGTATGACCTGCCAGGTTGCCCAACATGCAGACAGAGTCAAGACAATACTTACAAAAAATGCAACGATGCCATTTCTTGATGGTGAATGAAAAAAAGCTCCAAATGCACCTATCATTTCACTCTCATCTGTAACTACCTCAATGACCTTCTAAAATATGAAAATACTTGATTTTCCATCTTTTCAATAATTAAAAAAAATCTTCATAGTGAATAAATAACATACTTCGATTCCCATTTAAAAGATTTTTTAAAACATGGCATTGATTTATTTTGTATCAGAAAAGTCATCCTCATTCAAGTAGAGGAATTATTTGTTTGATGGGAAATTGGAAGGGGACATTTTTTTGTCCCAAAGCTAGTTTTACCCATTCAGTAGCTCCAAAGAGTTTTATTACAGAGCATTTCTGTAATTTGGCACAAATGAAAGTTATTCTCATCTGTGTCCCTGAATCGTTCCCGTGACTATTTCATAACCTCCAACATTTCACAGATGAAAAATGGAATGTATGTAGCTGAATAACTTCAAAGTGTGATCAGGCAGAGTATGGCCAGGCAATAGGACACAAGTTATTAATCTGGGAAAACACACAAACTAATATTATAAGCAGAGAAACCTGGGGTGTATATATAGAGTTTGGAAATTAAAAAGGGGGACCTCAATAATCCTGCTGTAAATATCAAGGCACCATTCCTTCATCTCATCTCCTTCCAAATGAGTTTATTGGGTCCAAACAATTTTTGTATTTTGAACTCAATTTGCAGCAACTGAAGCAAGCTGATGGCAAAGGGAGGAAAGAGCGGGGGAAGAAAAACTGGGACATTTTAAAGAAATCAAAGAACTGGAATAACCTGGGTAGTTGCTGCCAAACTGGTATAGCTGGAGTGCATGCTATATGGTAGATGCCTGTGAAATATGAATCAGAAGACATTCAGAACAAGAGAAAAATGTTCTATATCTTCTCAGAGCTGGGTCAATAATGTGTTATTAAAATGACACATGTGTATCACATGTGAAACACTTGTATATTAGATGGATGAAATTTCAGGTCAGTTGAACTCAAGACTATAATATATGTGTAAAGACATCTTCAGAATCCGATGGGGTCTCCTAATTCAGTTCAAAGGCTAACAGCACAATATTTTACAGTGAGTCTTTGAAACTCTAACCATAAAAATCCCAAAACATTAACATGAAAGCATAGATGATATGCTAATTCAATGTATATAAAAGATTTCTGCTTGTAGTATCTGATGAAACCTCATAAATTCTGGAATATCTGAATGGGTGTGCCAATTTTCATCTTTTTGCCAAAAGATTGTAATAGAAGCATTTTATATATTAAAATGTTTTCTAATAAAACAGCCAATTTCAGTGTTTGATGCATTCCATCATTTCATTGGGCAGAATTATCACGGAACAGCTGCTTATTCTAGAAAAAAATCATTTTTATCAGGAACACTAAATATACAGCATTCTCAGCTATGTGTATGTGCATTCAAGTGTTCTGTTGACTTATGGCGACCATGAATTTCATAGGGTTTTGTTATGCAAGAAATACTCATAAGTGCTTTGGTCAATTCCTTTCTCTGAAATGTAGCACCTGGTCCTTGTTGGTGGTCTCTCATCTATGTATATCCTCTTGTTATTTATGCAACAAAATTATTTTCAACCACCTGATAAGTCGCATTTTAAAAATAAATTTTATTGCTTATAATGTTGCTTCCAATATAAGAGAATAAAAAACTTAATTGGATATTGATCTTTGTCTTCATTCAGTTAGAACCAGTTCTTCCCATCGTAAATTGATCTTTAGCCAATGATTTTTTTTTCATTTCCTAGCAGCATAACAGCAACTGTTGATTAATTTTATTATCATTGGGAAACCCAACTCGGCATTCGGGAAACTGAATAAGAACTGGTTACTTCTGATAATTCTGTTGATAAGGGCAGAAGTTGAATCATTTTTATGTCATATTAGTAAGGCCATCTATCCTTGAGAGCTGATATCAGTGGACATATAATCTTATGCAGCCAGTTAGTATGAAAGCTCCTTATGTTCCTCAAAATGTTAACTATATAGCAAAGTCACGTGGTTTACTGATGTTATTCTTCCGATTTGGATCTGTTTTATTTTGAGGAGCATATATTCGTTTAGTCTTATTTTAGGAATCCCAGTTCCCAACAGAGTTTAAAATACTGCAAAGTTCTGCTGATGATCCATATTCTCCAGTGTTCCTGACTTTACATATTTGTGAAGCACCTAACATGATTGGATTACATCAAAGCCTTAGCTTTTACACAAGTAAAGGAATTTTATTCAAATAAAGTTACAAATGAAGCATTTCAGAAAGCCTTCACAAGCTCCACCAAATGTGAGCATAGGATGCAGGTGAAACTTCTGTTGTGCCAGCAGGGAGACATGGTCATCATAGAGAATTCCTGTTTGCCCACAAAAAGCTTTATGGACATATGAGTACCACTGGCAGTGTTCACATCAGTGCAGGAGCAGATAGCAAGCACTCTAGAGTCATGTGTGATGTAGCCTTGGAACCACCTAGTCCAAAGCTCTGTTGATTCCCTGGTATTCTAGTTGTACAATTATCCATTTGTTTACCTGGCCCCAACATTACAGAATTTCAAAAGACTCTCTAAAGACTCAACTATTTACCAAGATTTATAATTGCTGTATTCAGAGGAAGACAATGGCAACCCATCCACCCCAGAACAATTTCACAAAGATAACAAAACTTTCAAAACTTCGTTATTATTACATTATTGGCGATTTTAAAGACAGAACCAATTAGGAACTGCCATCTATAACGAAATTTCGAAAGTTTTGTAAGAGTTTTGAAATATTCACCACCAGAACTTTAGCAACACTGTAGAAGCAAATCATCAGTGCCACCTAGTTTTTACCACCAGAACTTTAGTTTTGTAAGTACGTAGTTTAGAACCATGATTGCCCAGGCCTAGTACGTAGTACCAAATAACATTGTGATATCACTGCTCATACTGTTTTAAAGAGGATTCCTAGATGCAGAAGAAGAAAGGAGGAATGCCTGCTCTATAATGGCTACTCATCATTCCAACTTTTGAATGTATTGTCTAATTAATCAAAAACACTTTTAAAATCAGTTTTAAGCCAATTAATCTAGGCAATTGCTCAACTAGACATTACAGGTTTAGTTCAGCTGAGCTGGTGTATTTTGATTTTTTAAGCTAGTTATTGAAGATAACTTTCTAAAGGATGTCTGAAATAATTTTCAGCATTTGTAATAAACTTAGGTCTAGACACTGTACTCACAACTGAGAAATTAATAATGTATACATTTGCTGCCTTATTCTTTGGTTACTGCAAAGAGTAGTTCTCCTAGCACAATTACTTCACTTCCACTGGTTTCAACAGTACTGAGGGGAACAGGAACGATATGCTTATCAACTATAGTGCTGAGTTAACTACAATCTGTTCTGGTAATGTCTTATTAATTAATTTATTTATTAATTATTATCCCGCTTTTCTCCCATGGGTAGGACTTAAAGCAGCTTAAACATACACACACATAATTGTTCTCTGGGTGGGATGTGTAAGCACTGACCAGAGGAAAATGAAATGCAGAAAGTGTGGGCAATGGCAATTATATGATTGACCACAGCTATTTAGAAAATGGTAGTTGCTGATAATATTGACATTTTGGCACTCAGTGCTTTCTAACTTTTGCATGGTGAGAATTTTTAACTATGTTAATTTGCCAAAATAATAAAAAGCAGACTATGGAGAAGGAGATGTTCATGATGTTTACCTGATGTCAATATGTTATCGAAAGTATTTTGTGAATTGGCCATTTTAAGTGCTATGCTTCACTCATTGGATTTCTCATACTTCTATTTAACCCCCTCTCTCCTCGCTTTATAGAACATCTGCTGTTAATAACAGTGCCGCATCTAGAATTTTAGCAGGTAAGGCTTTCCCTGGCATTGAACAAAAGGAGGGGAAACCTGTTTTATATTAAGAGCATAAGTAGCAGGCAATAGCAATCAAATCTTTGATAGCAACCAAACTTTTGCATAAGACCAAGAAAACTCCATCTCCTTTGCTTCTAAAAGTAGAAGAGCTACTCTATCTCTTTGCTGTCCAAAAGTGACATGGGCTTTGGAAGATTTAGGCTGGGTTACAATACCTGAATGTCAGTCCCATTCTTTTATTAGAACAAAGGGAGCAGGCCAGAACAGATTTTTAGGGAATCTAAAATGAGTGGTTGCAGGAGAGAGCAAATATTACTCCTTCTCTCAATTCTGCAAACAAAGATCACTTCCTGCAGCAGAAGTATCCATCCGGATCCTGCTCTTGATCTATGCATTATGCTGTGGGCACCAACAGAGCTCTCAGTCATCTCAGAAGTGTAAAGAACAAAATCAAGAAGCACATAATCGAAAAACTACAAGTAGCATTACTGTACAAACAAGAGTAATTTAACATGACTTCAAAGATCTGACTTTGCTTAATAGTAATTTAGATGTACAACATGGATGTTGTATTCTGACTATTCCAATATATATTGAAAATAAATAATATTTTATTTGAAGACATTAATCTGTGCTGTCACATGTAATTTTTTTATATTGAGGAATAACTGATTACACTTTTAATATAATTTTTGGATAGGGTTTCAACACACAAACTAGAAATAGAAATGCAAAAATGAAAAACATCATCTTATGGAAGACAATAGGAAGATCCTATTGATATCTAGCAGAGCAATGAACTTAAAATTTAGTATACATGATAAACAGCATTTAAATTTCATCTATCAAAAATGGGTTAGGTTTATAGTAACTTTATCTCAACAATGCTTTCCTGATTAACAATATATTACAGGAGGTCACAACTTACAATTTTATATGCTGTTTTACATTTTATTACATATGTAAGCTGCATATTTTATATGCAAAAATACTGTCTTAAATTAAATAGCTAATCTCAACTGAACACCCATTAAATACCCAACAACTTAATGAGAAGTCAACACTTATGTAAATCATATTATTGCTATAGGTCTACTATTGCTAGGGTACCTAGCTGCTTTTTTTCCAAGATAAAAGTTACCTACCTATACAGATATTTTTAATGAAAGTTTTATTCTCATAATGTCCTTATAGTCTTAGAAATGTTACTTAGTAGTATCTTCCTGCAAAAGATATTGGTTTTAGTCAATGGTATCTCCATGTTGAGAGAACCTTAGTCTTGTCAGTAAATTAAATTAGACCAGAGGTGGGGAAACTGTGGCTCTCCAGATTGTATCACACTTGCACAGTATAGCCAATGGCTGTGGGCAGTGAGATGCATACATACAGGTCAATACTCACATGGTCACATATTCTACACTCCTGGATTAGACAGCAAATTACATGGTTAAAGATTAGGCTCTGTGTAATATAGTTGCCCTCTCAGATGTCACAGTAACAGGGGAATGATTTTACAGGTAATCGAAGAAACACTGAAAAACAAAAAATGGTATACAGTATGACCTCGCTCCCTATCCACTGATTCAATATCCAGTGTTTCACTTACCCATGGTCCAAAGAATATTTCCTCATGGAAGCATTGTGGGCCTCTCTAGGTCCTCCAGTGTGACTCTATGATATGATTCCTGCTCAAGTATAGTCATAATTAGGGATTTTTTTAAATTATCCACAGCTTTGGGTATCAACAGAGGGTCCTTTGTAACTTATCCTCCGTAGATAGGGGAGGGTCATAGTGTACTCAATTTCATGCTCCATTTTAAAATTCTTGTTTAAAAATCACTAAGAAACCAAATAAAAAATTCCAGGTGGAAAAAGATAACGAAAAGAAGTAGAGAAGGAAGTTTTATTTTCAGCATGGAGAACAGCATTGTAAACAATGAGGACTTTAAAAACTATGTACAGCAATTGCAGTTTTACAAAGTTTTTCTTTTAAAAAAACTTGGGTAAAGAAATATTTACAGAGAAGTAAACAGGAGATGCCTTAGAAGTAGATTGTATATGGACACAAAATACAAATGAGTACAATTTGCTGAAGTTCAATATGTACTTTTTTGCTAACTGAAATCTTTTTTTTAAATGTTATTGTAATTGTAGCCAGCAGATTCCAGCTGATATTGTCTGAAGTAACTATAGTTATGAAGTACCCCCAATTGATGACACGGGTAGGTGAGGGTGCAGGGTCCACCTCTGATTTTAGCAATGTATTGGGGCAATGTAATGTACTGTGGTTTTAGCTCTTCGGATTTGAGTACACAATGCAGATTTCATTTAATTCATTTCACTTAATATGGATCTTTTCTGGCCTGAGCAATGTTCTAATACCCACCATCCCTGAGACAGCAACTAGATTCAGAATTTTCAGGGTTACTTCTATGCCATTGTAATATATTTCAAGGTGATGTCAAGTCCCTAGACTTGCAAGCTGGGTGGAAAAGCACAGTGACTGTGTAGCAGAACCTATTACATGTCATACCCCGACATATGAAGAACCAGAGTCCCTAGCTGGCAACCCAACTCTAGAATCCCCAACTGAGAGATTCTTCAACATATTAAGAACCAGAGTCCCCAGTTAACAACCCAACTCTAGAATCCCAAAAGACGAAGAAAGCATTTAGGACTATAAGATGAAACAGTTGAGGGTTTGACATCACTAGATGATGGGATTTCTGCATTAGAGCATGAGGCAGAGCAACTTCTAACTCTCAGGGAATAGCAGCCTGTAAAAAAAAGTACAAGGTTGCTTCTGTTGAGAATATCTGCTATCAGCTTCTTGATCGGCTACAGAATCTGGCAGCAGCTGTACAAGAACTGCTATTTATGGTAGAAAGACTGATGAAGACTACACATGACCTAGAACTTTCTTCACAGCTTGCTTTCTAGAAATTCTTACTCTATTGGGTATTCTGGTATGTGACCTAGACTGAACACTGAAACCCCTCTCAACCCCCCCCCTGATTTGATTGACAACCTTGCAAACTTGACCTGTTATGAATTGGCCTTGTTCCTTCAACCACTTTCATCTGCCTTACCTAGTCTCCCTCTACACTGTCCTTATATCCCAGGACCTGATCCCAGGTTATCCACTATGAGTCTCCACTGCCAGATATTCTGGGATCAGATCCTGGGATATAGGGCTATGTAGAAGGGGACCCACTTTGTTTGCCAGCATCCTGTGTTGTTGACCATGGCTCAGCTTCTTGGACATTCTTGATCTGCTCTAGGCTTCCCTGTGTGGCTACTGGTCTGGGGCTTCCCACTAGCACCAGAAACTATGACTTCCAGAATCTTACAGTCAGCCATCGTACTGGCTGCTGATTATGGGAGCTGTATATATATACCTGTCAGTAGAGTTGTGTATTGTTCACTTAATTTCAAGAGAGAAGCTTTAAGGTTGTAATTTTTTTAAAAAAAAGATATTGTGTCACCTTTAATCTTCTATTAGACTAAGCACTCATATGAATACTTGCGAGGAAGTAGATCTTATTAACTCCCTGAAACTTAATTATGACTTAATTAATATGCACAGAATCGTACTGAATGGTACATTTTCAAGACACGGCTATCCCCTTCACACAAAGGACTTTTTGACACTATCTGGTGAACATAAATTCCTGGAAAAGTTAAAACAGAATGCGTAATCCAAATAACTTTCCATAGGAATACATCTATAGCCATTGAATCTGGCATTTTGCTCATATATCATTCTTCAAAACATATTACGGTACATTGTTCTAGCACACTCCAAAGGAAATACTTTAAAAGTCACCCCAAAAGCACCAGTTGTCACATTGTTGCATGCAGAACCCAGGAAATTACAACGTAGGAACTAAGTAGTCAGCTCCCATTGGATGGATTCTACTATTTCTGGAAAATGAAGGTAAATTTTTAATGTCCCCAGCTGTTCCCAAATAGTAATACAAAATGCCTCTTCCAAAAATTTTGGGAATGCAGGTTTATTGCCAAATATATTGTCCTAGTTACCCAAGTCTGGATTTTTTATATTTTGTTAGTTATCTTTATTTGCAAGCAGGTGTTGGCATGAATTATTCACTCAATAAGATAACTTTGCAGACAACAGAATATCTTTCCTTTTAAAGTACCAGGCTTCAGTGGTGTTATTGCTAAGAAATGGCAATGCCTGAGCTTCTTTTTTACTTTATACTCTTGGTAGACCACACTTTAAACTCTTGTAACAACAACCATCCAGAATCCAGCAGGATTCTTCAGAATAATTTGTTTGTTTGTTTGTTTAAAATATGTTTTTGTTTGTTCTAATACATTCACACACAAAACATTAGCAGACATTCAGGAAAATGAGCCAGAGCAACTTTGAACTTACCACATCCACTTTGAAAAAATAAAAACACCCAGCATGTGTACGAATGGCATCTTTAAAGTAAGAGAGAGCAGAGTTTAACCTTTATTTTCATAAATTAAACAAGCCTTCTCCTGAAAGGAAATAGCCTACATCTTACATTAAACACTGTTGAAAAAGTCCCTTCTTCACAAAGAAATTATTTTAAATCTTTCTTGAAGCAAAATGAATTTTAAACAAAAATAACTGTGCAACATCAGCCCTAGTTTTCTCTTTTAAATACTGAAATAAATAAAATAACCTGTTCTATTTTTGTTGAGATTTTCTGAAATTTCTTTGTCATTTTCAGTCATTTCTATTGTCAATCAGTTCCAGTTTGATCTGATTTTATATATACAAACGTACACATTAGCTCACACAACACTTGAAGAAAAAGATTGTTTGTTTTTAAAAAGGTAAGGATTCTCTTTGTATTGCACCAGCCTAGGGAAACCCCAAGACTTCTCTGAGCAAGTGCCAGCAGGCATTCCCCAGTCCAGGCTCCTGTGTGGGAGGAGACACAGGTTGAGAAAGGATCAGGCAAGGAGAGGAGATCAAAGCATCCTGGCAAATCTTACTTGGCTTCTTCCATAGTTTTCCTGATGGATTCAGAATTCAAGTGAGCACAGGATCATCATCTATAGAAGGAAGGGCAAAGAAAGGGAACACTAAAAACAAACCCTCAAACAATAATAGTAGTAGTAGTAATAACAACTAATAGTAGCAGTACTCTCCCCACATAGCAGCAACACACATTTCCGAAAGAATTACCTTCAACAATAAATAAAGATGTTAAACTTCATCAATTTCATTCTTGTCTGCAAGAATGAATACATTTACCATTTTCTCCTTACCATATATACTCATGTATTAGTCTATAAATTTGGATTAAAAATCAACCCAAAACCTCTGGGTTGACTTATCCACAGGTTAATGTATGTACTATAAGTATTTAATTCTTATTTTTAAAAGGAACTATCCCCTTCTCTGAGTGGAATGGCAAAAGGTGAGAGTGTAGCCTGCTCTGGGAAACCTTAAAAGAAACACCAATCCCATTTACTCTGTTCACGATGGTTTTGCTTCTGACATTTGTGAAATTCTCTGTGGGAAATTGCCAACTATGGCCTTCTGGTACTGGTCTTTTTTCCTCTCTGTGGAATGAACCTCAATTTCTCCACAGCTCATATAAAAATTCATAATTTTGGCTCCAAACCTGATCCCCGACACACATATGAGGATGACTTGTACACAAATATATATTGTACTTTTAGAAAGATATCACAAACTGCACAGTTCTGAAAGACCACTTGCTGTTTAGGACTTACTTTATGCAAAAAATGCATGTGATTTTCTACAGAGAAATCTGGGAGTTGTTTTGCACAGAAAGTATTTTTTTGCAGAAAAATGTTATTGTCTGCACTGAAAATGTTATTTTCTGCACAGTAAATGTCTGCTATGGAGAAAATTTGTTTTCTCCACCAAAATGTTGTTTTCTGTATAAAAAATATTGCTTTCTCCTTTTAAAACTAATTTTCTGTGCAGAAAGATCTTTTTTGTACAGAAAATGTGTTTTCTATGCAAAAACACACACATTGCTGTTCCACACAAAAAGTAATAAACAAACAGCACAATGTTCACTCATTTAGGATTAGCTTAATCGAAGTTTCCTAATGTTGAAGAAAGCCATTTTTATCATTGAATTTTTTTTAAAAAAAAAATATTTCCATCTCTAATAGGAAGGCCATTGTCATAACTGTGCAAAACCTAAGTAAGAGACAGTTTAAATAATTATTATAAGTGGCTTCTAAATACAAAAGAATATATATATATACATATACATATACATATACATATATACACATATACTCTTTCTGTTAAATTAGTACATCTGTTCAGTATTTTTATAGTCTTTAACATATTTTAATGTAACTGTGAAAAGAAAATCAAATCCTCAAGCCTTAGACTGAACTAGAGTTAACCAAGAGTTGGTCTGGACCTTGTTTTGTGTTACTACTTCACTTTAAAATAGTGTCTCCAAGCCTTTACACTATGCATGTTCATCAGGGGCAATCTCTCTCTTTTTAAAAATGTGTAATGCTTCATGATTTTCCTCTGGTGTTATCTTAATTCATTATGGTAACAGATTCCAAATCAGTAACATTCATTCTGTTATGACATGCCTAACTCCTAACAATTTACTATCAATTTACAATTTATTTCTATTTGTACATTGAAGATACAATGAACATGTGTACATGTATGGATAGGCACAGATTTGGGACTACCTCCTGGTTTTTTAAATAATTGTATAAAAGAGTGCATTTGTACGAGCGCATCTTGATATGCCACTGTGCTTCTGGGGTGAGGAAAACTTTTCTCTACTGAAATTCAACTTCTGCCTAACCACTCAAAAAAGGAACAGGAACCCTGCTCTATACTGCATCTAGTAACCTACTAGAAACACAGATGAAGCCCAAACTCCACACTTCACTACAACAAAAAGTTATGCTAAAGTTCAAGATAACATAGACTCCAACTAAGTAGCACTACGTAGCAACAAACCTCAAAACTCTAAACCGTATATGGCAATGATAGCTGTCTGGTTTAATGCAGGAACCCAATGAAATACTTGCAGTTTATTCTTTACCCAAACCATCTGCTACAGGATTACACTGACACACTAACACCTCAGCCTATGAGCTATTAAAAATAGCTATAAATTACAACCTCTCACAACAGTACACCACCACCTTGAATATACACACACCTCACAACTGATACATTTCCAAAAAGGACACATTAACTCCTGAAAAGGAGAAGCTCATTCAAAGATGTTCATACTGTGCCCCAGCTAAATTCGAGTATTTATACATAGGACAAACAAGTGATAGATAAATGGACCCATACAACAAAATGTTACACAGTATGCAGCACTTCTATCCAAGCTTCTCCCTTCTTTGCTCAAGCTCTCCTCCATCTTTAATCTTCTGCATTTTCTTCCAACAGTGAGCTGGCATTCTGAGGCATGTGGAAAGAGGGTAGAAGTTTACTGTGGAAGCACATTATCATCAGTATTTACATGGACTGTGATTCCCTGAAAGCTCCAACCTTCTAGATGTAACTTCCAGCTGTTGTCACCATTTCCTACTGTGGTTAGGGCTGCTGGGAACTGCAGTCAAAGACCTATCTTTGAAGGATTAATTATTCCCACTTCAATACAGAACATAAACACTGAACCTTTGGGATTGTGGGCCTAGTTTTATCTAGTATGTAGCTTGTTTAATCATCTGCTAGGTTGAGGGCTGTATTTTGAGATTTGTCTGCTCAACCACAAGGATTCAAAAGCTCCTTTCAATGATCCCATACCATTGGCCAAACACCATGATCAAAATTCTGTGGACATTACAGGCATGGCAAAATGTTCTAAATTCCAAGTCAAAAGTTATTGATGCACAGAGTATTTTGAAATTTTGCCTTCTTCCTCTTAAACCGCAAGCTATCACAGTTTTAAAAAATTAATCTGGATTGGATTGATTCTATCTTTTTCCCTCAGAACATAGCACTCTAGCATGGAAAGAAATATTTTATTGCATGAAGTAAAAGCTTAAACTAAAACATTATTGTGATATTTTGGTAACACGACTGTTGTGTGAAGAACAGAGCAGGTTTTTTTCATATAGATTTGGTATGACTATTAATTTACATGAGATCTGAATACTCACAGGACTGATATTACCTATATCTAGTTCAAATTTTGTACTGCAGATTTTGTTTTTGTTGCTGCCTCTCAGAATGATGAAGAGAATTTGCCAGAACAGACTATGACAGAAGGCACAGAAGGCCTTCATCACAGATGGCATCCCTTGCACAGGCTATGCTGATCAACTATCTGATCCGCTTCGGGCATTAGCAGGGATGGTTTCCCATATATGTGGAACTACAGTCACGGGCTGAAAAATGGCAAATTTTGAGCAACTGTTAACAGTGAATCACAGGTTAACATGTAGGAAAGGAATAAAGGTTAAAAGAAATTCAAGTAAGACACAATGTGTCTGCTGCATAGAAATTGCAGAGAAGCTCATTTAAAATTGTTTCAAAATTTTGTGATTTATAGTGATAGAAATGAAAATTGAGTCTTTTCAGACATTCTGCTTTTATCATGTCAAACTTATTTATTTTATTTACTTATTTCTTCGGTTTTATATTCCGCTCCTCCCTGCAGGCTCGGGGCGGATCACAATTACAAGCATATAATAAAACATACAATAAAAACATACAATAAAAACATGGTACATAACCAAGGTGGAACGGGTCCACAATTCTTTGACTGAGGCAGGGCGAGCCAATTACATTTGGGTTTAGCCAAACGCTAGCCTGAAAAAAGCCGTCTTACATTCCCTTCGGAAGGGAAGGAGTTCAGGGATCGCTCGAATGTGCTCAGGGAGCGAATTCCAGAGTACTGGAGCCGCAGCAGAGAAAGCTCTCTGTCTAGTGCTGGACAGATGGCAGGAGCGGGACGATGGAACAACCAACAAATTTTGCTCTTCTGAGCGCAGTGATCTCGGGGGAACGTACGGGGTAAGGCGGTCCCTCAGGTACACAGGCCCCAAACCGTGCAAGGCCTTGAAGGTTAAAACCAGCACCTTGAAGGCAATCCGGTACTCGATGGGAAGCCAGTGCAGTTGCCGGAGGATGGGAGTAATGTGCTCCCTCACTTGCAAATCTTATCAGAAAAATGTAGCATTCACAGTGTTCCTCTGACAGAAATTCATTTCTCATGGAAAATAAGACAGTATATTCCCTTGGCCTGTAACCAAGCACTGGGGGGAGTGCTGTAACCAAGTGTGCAGGGGGGGTTTGCCAGATTGAAAACTAGAGATCACACATGTACCTTTAAAGGATTTGATAGGTGCTGCTATTCACACAACTAAGTAACAGGCAACAGCTCCTGAAATTCCCTATTCTATGCAACCACTGAATTGTAAAAGTTGGCTTGGAAAGGCAACCATTAAAGAACTAGACAAGATCCTGAAGTATAAAGACACATTTTTAAATACTGAAGTCAGAATCACCCAGGCATACTTCTATGTAAACATTCGTGACAGCTGGACAGCAAAAAATGCCAATAAGCAGAGTATCAACTCATCTGAAATGTGGCACTGAAGAAATACTATGGGCTGCTAAAAAGACAAATGAATAGGTCTTAGATCGCATAAATCTGAACTCTCACTATATGTGAAGATGACTAAACTGAGACTGTTTTACTTTGGACATATCATGGAATACTATGACTCATTGGAAAACTACAATAATGCAAGGTAAAAGGGAAGGCAGTAGAAAAAGAGGGGGACCCCACTAAAGTTGGGTTGGTTCTATTAAAGAAGTAAATGCCTTGAGTCTGGAATACCTAAGTAATAACATCCTAAAGGCACTAGATCCTGTCTGATATTGGAAGCAGCTTTGATTAGGACATGAATGGGAGACCACCAAAGAACACCAGGAGCTGTATTTCAGAGGAAGGAACTGGCAAATTCACATGCAAATATTCCTCCTTAAGAAAACTCTATGAAATTAATGGGTTCAGCATAAGTCAACAGACAACTTCACACACCATTAGAATGCACACCTTCTACGGTCGGGCACAACAAACACTGTAAACAATCATGAATCATGTGATTTTATGTGAATGTAATTGGTTAGGATTGTTTAATGGTATTTTATGATGTTTTAAATCTTGATGTGTTTTTATATGTTTGGAAACCGCCCTGAGCCTCGGGAAGGGCGGTTTAGTAAATCGAAACAATAAATAAATAAACATGAAAATGAAAGGTTATACCAGACCTGGGCAATTGCCGGCCCTCCAGGTGTTTTGGACTTCAAATCCCAGAAATCCTAACAGCTGGTAAACTGGCTAGGATTTCTGGGAGTTGAAGTCCAAAACACCTGGAGGGCCAGCAATTGCCCAGGTCTGGGTTACACAGACTCAGAAACACATGCACACATCCCTAAACACACAGCTATTAACCTCATGAATCTACCTCCAGAAGACGCCAAGTTCGTACTTAATCCAGTAGGACTACAATTGTATGGGCCAGAACTAGATATGTCCCCAAATATCTTCAAGAACATATATATGCCAAATTAGTCCACAAAAGGCCTTAATATTATTGTACCCATACCAGTGCCCATCCATATTTGTTTTCCTTAATTTCTTAAATCATAATAATCCCTGGCATCTTGATAGACAGTTCCTTTTCCTTCTCTTTCCCAGTCATACAAATATATATGTTCTTACTCTTTGAAGAACTTAGTTCAAAAAGCTATATATTTAGTTTCAATGTGGGATCTTAACTATAAACATACAGCCACTGGTCAACATAATACATCATTGTTAATAATCAAAGACAATATTAACCCTAATACATTTCTATACTCTCTACCAAAGAAGTGAGAGTAGGTTGGCACAACCTCAAACCATAGTTTTCCCCCCAAAGTATCAAATATACTTTATTTTGGAACATACCTTATAATCCTGCTGCTCAACTCCATGTTGCTGGAATAGCAAATGAGAGAGAGAGATTCTGTCTTCTCTGCTCCCCTTTGAAGAATAGTGAATATTGCTTTGGTATATTTCAAGAGGAGCTATCAAAAATAAGACTAAATGGGTTTCTGTTTTATTTTCAAAACGTAAAACAAAAGAAACATGAGGTATTTTTTCCTTTTAATTTCTTTCAAGATTCACATCCTTTGTTTGATCTTTGCAGAATCTGTGACTTGATGGTATATTCCATCCACTTGCTTGGGGAAATTATTTTCCACAATGTAGAAGGTGAAGAAGAAGGTGGAGAAAAAAAACAACAACGAGGCAGTGTCTGTTAAAAAGATGCCAAGGTGAGAACCATGAGGAATTCTTGAAGGAGTACAAATGTGTCCCAAGAAAGGAGGCAGGAGTTTTTTGTTTTACCATCTTTCTGGATTTTCTTTGCCTTTCCCCCCCAAACGGTTAAAAGTGAAGATGCCAAAAGTACAGAGGGGGGAGTCACAAAATCCAGTGTGCAAACTTTTCACAGTGCCAAAGTCACACTGGCAAGTGTTTCAGTTTCCTTTTGATCTGGAATAATCAATTCAATAGCTGTTTCATAATCCATACCATAGCTGTACATACAGCACTTTCTGTACAATTAGATTATCAAGTAGATATCATTGCTTTTTAATTAATTTCAAAAGTCTTTTATCTATTAATATATAGAATATATAAATAAATACTTTAAAACACATTTTAGGTGGGGTCCTGGTGTCCAACACTTTTGAATTTTCATTTTTGATATTGAGCTAATATATATTAAAAGTTGAACAAATTAGCTCTCTTCTTTAAAAAAAAAAGACACCCACATTTCTGGCTCGCAAAGAGAAGAAAGGAGGGAGAATTGCAAAAACAAAGTAGCTAATTTTTTCCCAAAAAGAAGTTTTCTACATTATTAGATGGTTGTGCTTTCAGTGTACACACTCAAAGGTAAAAATAGGTCTAATTTTTTAAAAATGCAATAGCAACAATAAGAGTAAAAGTAGCAAAAGGGGCGGGAAGTCACTCTTAGAGCTTGTGTGTGATGGGCCATTTTAGCAGCTGCCCTTTTTCTTTGCAGGTGTGGAGCTGCTGCTCTGGTTTGAAACAGGCTCTTCTGAATCATCCTCATCAAAGCCATGAAAAGTTGAGGTGTCGCTTTCAGAGGTGGAACCGAACAAGTCCTCCGTAGTGTGAGTTGCCGCTGCTTCTTCTTTCCTGCTTTCTCTTCCCAAATGAGCTGACATGTATGATGAATATATCAGCACATGGGTTAAGCAATAGGCATCACAATTTTATTTCATCATCATCATCATTGTTATTAAACCACCCAGACTAAAAAGGCAGTCTCAGTCATATATAAATATATGTAGATATATCTATAAATCTGAAGTGGGTCAAGTTAATAATACAGATCAGTGGAACAGGAAGGGGAGCGATAAGGGAAATATGAACTGAACTGCAAGGGTTAAAAAAATGACACCACCACAGATGCCCATAAACTAAGGCAGCAAAAGGGTTAATAATGTTTTCCTCTCTTTAAAACACACAAAAACCATTTTGTGAATGTTTTGAGCAGCTTTAAAAGATTTCATACTGTGTATAATAGTGAAAATCCATTAACAGTACAAAGTACAATGTTTCGCCTTCGTTTTGGCAACAAATGTCTTAAATTTGCTACTTGAGCATAGTAACCTATTTTGTGTCTTTTTTTTAAAAAAGAAAGAAAAAAAAACAACCCCAAATTTCTTTTCCTGATCTCTTTCAGCACCTGTTCACCAAAGCGGTGAGTTTCCTTTGCAAAACAAGATGGAGAAAAACTTCCATACTAACAAATAAATAAATGCATATTTTATTCTTCAATAAACTCTCTTTTAAAAAAACAAAAAAGGCACATGAATATAATAATTTCAGGTAAATGCAAACATTTGAAAGCATTTCCTTCTGTTAAAGGCAGAGAGACAAAGAGAGAACATTCCAATGTTATATATAACTTCTGTCAGAGGTTTCAAGATATACTATAGTCTTGGATCTATCCCCTGAAGAGTGAAATATTAAATCCTCTCACTGTTTGTTGCCAGTAATTCCAGTTAACATGGGTTCAAATAAATGAAAGAATGGCTACAGAAGAAATATATTCTCATAGAATGAAATCAAATCATTTTAGCAAAGAAGAAAAATGAATGTAACAAAGTTATACTTAAATACGAATATTTTATTGGATGCACACACAGAATAATCAAGATGTTGGCATTGCTTTTTCTGCCATTTATGGGATATTTCTTCTGTGTGCAAAATATCTAAGGTTTAAGTAAGAATCAAGATTGCATCCATAATGCTGCGTACAGCCTCAGAGATCTATATTATAACCATGGTTAAACAAATGCAATTAAATTGTAGTTACTTTGCAAAAGATTCAATTTACTGGAATGTTTTGAACATCAGCACAGGAGTTCTGCTTACACAAGAGTTGAAACCTTAACTGTCTCTCTGTATACTATTGCAGAAAAAATGATGTTGAGCCTTTTTAAAAATAATCAATTTATTGTGTCATATATCTTTGTGGACTAGAACCTACTCCAGCAGATAGATGAAGAGGTTTCCTCTGTTGCTGTTGTTGTGTGTGCACATACAATCAGACATGGGCAAGTGGAAAAGACTATAAATTAGATGTGGCCAATGGATATACCTATCATCCAAGTTACATAAATTTCAGTAGAATCTTTGGAATTATGTGAAGACTGAAACTCTCCCTCAGCAGTATCCAGGTTCAAATCAACCACATACCATTTTTTCCTAATTATATGTTTCTGTATTAGCTCATTATGTGCATCCAAATTATGTAGGAATGCATTTGTCTAACCAATCCTGACCACACAAAACAAAATGATCAATCATATGCATATCCTTCATATGCATGAGAAGGAGCCATTCATGTTCTTTACTCATAGAAAGTTGCAATATGGAATCACCTACCAGAGCGCCCACAATCTGAACACGAAACAAGTTCCTCTGGTCGTCCACTTTTTTTGTTCATATTGGATCCACCAAGACAGAAGTCACAGTAGTTATTGGAAATGATGGCCCCATCTGGTCCTTTCTGGGCTGCTGGCAAAAAAATGTACATATTTAAGCAAGTATTACACTTGCAAAAGAAATGCCCAAGAATAAAAGGAAGTAAAGAGTGTTACTATTTTAAAAGTGAATTAAAACACTATATTTATGTAAAAAGACACCTTCTGGAAATTTCTAGTTCCTTCAGTGCAATCTGACGGCCAAGTTCCAGTGGGATTGTGTTAGAGGACCTACAAATACTTAGAGAAGCATTCCCTCTCAGAATCTCTAGGTTCTCCAGTCCAACTCTATGGTGAGGGATTAGTCATGGAGTCATGCTGGATCACAGACAGATTCCAAGAATGAACATTTTAATCAAATCTACAAAAGTGAAACCTGCCAATGTGGAGGGCCAATTGTATAGCTCATCTTTCTCCCAAATGGCACTCAAAGCAGCTTAAAGAAGTTTAAAGCTGATTGTATGTACATAATGAGGAATCTTGGAAAAGGGGCAGAAGTTTAAACACATATTTCATTAATGTTTGAAATTCATCTTATACACATAGACTGAAAGTAATTTTAGACAACACTTTTAATAACTCTGTGCATGAAACTAAGTTTGTGTACATCGAACCGTCATAAAGCAAAGGTATCACTATTTCAGCCACCCAGTTGGACAGTTTCAGATTTGGATATATTTTGGATTTCAGAACTCTAGGTAAGAGATGTTCAACCTGTACCTCATTTTACTTACATGCCATCAAAATCATTCTTGACTTACTTTAATCTAACATGGCCATTGTTTTTACAATTTTCAGTACCTTTTTGACATTTTGGATTTAAATTTTAATCTTATTATTTCTTTAATGGGGTTTAACTTGTGTTATCTATTGTTTCACCAATATTTTTGTTTGAACTTAAATTACAAATCCTTAAACACATACATATAGATTGCAACTCTTTAGAAGATATCAATTCTTCAAATCAAAAACAGTAAAAACAAGATTCAGTTTCAGAATTCCTGAACATTTATTCTTTGACGTTAAAGCATGCTGACTTCATTTATAAGCATATTTCAGAGCTATTCATGAAAATGCCTTCTGCACTTAAATGTACCTGCTCGTCCCATTGCAATTTCTTGCACGCACCTTAAGCTGTTTGCACAGATGATGACACAGGCCTCTTCTATATCCCCTCCTCCCATCACACAACCTCACACACAGTTTCCAATCACACTGACTAATTATATGCAAGTTTGTCCTCTTCCATGAATACTGAACATGTGACCACCAATGGCCACATCAGCATTTTGAATTATGAGAAATAGTCTGTTCTACATTGCTTCTTTGAATTCGCAGACAGGGCTTTATCCATACTGAGGGGGGTTTTTTGCAATGAAGGTTCTTCTAAGGAGTTTCAGACTCTACATAAAGGCCTACATCCTTGGTAGCACAATTCCTCTGAATTAAAACAAGGCCTTCCAGGTGTTGCTAGCTTATAATTTACAGCTTTCCTCAATACTGATTGTGCCATCTACACTGCTATATAATCCAGATTATCAAAGCAGATAATTCGCATTATCTGCTTTGAACTGGACCATATGAGTCTACACTGCCATAGAATCCAGTTCAAAGCAGATGATCTAGATCAGGGCTGTCCAACTTCTACCAGCCCAAGGGCCGGAATTCCGGTGACTGATCAGGTGGCGGGGCGGGCCGCAGCAGGGGCGTGGTCGCTCGCAGGGGGCGGGGCCGATCGCAGGGGGCAATTTCTCCCGGTTCTGCTGCCCTGGCTGATGTTGTAGGAGGGAGGGCGAAGCTAAGGAGGGCTCCCCTTGGCCCCTCCCTCCCCCACAGCGTCAGCCAGGGTGGCAGAAACGGCGATTTCTCCCGGTTCTGCCGCCCTGGCTGACGTTGGAGGGAGGGCGAAGCTAAGGAGGGCTCCCCTTGGCCCCTCCCACAGCGTCAGGGCGGCAGAAGCAGCACGCGCATGCACACTTTTTGGGGGGATTTTTTTGGGATTTTTTTAAAAAAATCAGGATTTTTAAATTTTATTTTTATTGCAGGAGGGTAGGGGGGCCGGAGGCAAGGGGCTGGCGGGCCGTGTACGGGTCGCGGGCCGCCTGTTGGGCAGCCCTGATCTAGATTTTATATCACAGCGTGGAAGGGGCCTAGGACTGCCGAGAGCTGCAGTCCAACAACATGTGGAGATCCACATGATTCTCAACCTGGATTATACCTTTGCGCAAACAGCTATACAACAAATCATGCAGCCAGTTGCCAACACAGTTGTGCCATGGTTGTGCCATGATCCTGCAAAACCATTTGAACAATAAAAGCTGCACTGATACCTCTCCCCTGGATTATGAAAAATGCTAATGCAATGGAATATGCACTAAGACTAGGGCACAACTTGATACAAGCCAAAGCTATTAGGATTTATGTTTGCAATGGAAAGTGAGAATCTGAAAACCATTCCCTTCCTACGTTCCCCCTTTTCTCTTCTATTTCTTCCTACAATAGCCCATATTGACAATGAAGATTGGGGTGCCTGTGTGATGCAAAATGTTGCTCCAATATCATTTTGCACTAATCTTATGCTCAATAGTCGGTTTCTTATACTACTAAACAGGTTCATGTGCAGTTCCTGAAGAATCCCTCTTCTGCCAGCTGGTACTGCTCAATAAACAAGCAGGCTTTATCTTGGTTTTGTACTGGGGTCAGTTTGCCCTAACAGCTCACAAATATAAAACAGAACTTTCCCCCAGATCCTTCTCTCTTCCACCATATCTCTTTTTCCCTAGTACAAGTACCAGCTTTGCAGCTAAATCCCTAGCTGAATATAAAATGCTCAGACACAAATGTACTGACAATCGCTACTGGTTTAAACTGGTATTATTTTGAACCCTAAATGAAAATTTGCAATTTTGCTCTGAAAAATGTCAACCAAGATCTGAAACGTTTTACTGTTCATGGTAGGAGGAGATAGTACACTTTGGCTTGCAAATAAAACTGAAGGTGGTAAAGCTCTTCAGATATTCTCAAATGTTGTTAAACTATGAAGGATAATATTGCAATAGAATGGGGAGCATGAAGTCTCACTTACTTCCAAGATGATCCCGTATCTCCGGGACCAGTATCCACTGTTTCATTTATTTATGTATTTTATTACATAATTAAAGAACATAGAACAATGGCTTCAAATTACAGGAAAGGAGATTCCACCTGAACATTAGGAAGAAGTTCCTAACTGTGAAAGCTGTTCAGCAGTGGAACTCTCTGCTCTGAATTGTGATGGAGGCTCCTTCTTTGGAGGCTTTTAAACAGAGGTTGGATGGCCATCCGTCGGGGGTGCTTTGAATGCGATATTCCTGCTTCTTGGTAGGGGGTTGGAATGGATGGCCCTCAAGGTCTCTTCCAACTCTATGATTATATGACTTTATTAGTGTACAGAAACATTTTCTTATACAGGCTCCCTGACCAATTATATCCCTAGCTTTTAGCAGTGGGACAACAATGTGCAAAAATTAGTGTATATCAAACAATTCAGGCATTTTCTAAGTCATCCAGTGTGACACTATGATGTTATTTGGCCAGAAGTCCTTCATTTCAAAAGGGTTTTGCATATCCCCACAAAGTCCAGGATACAGGGATCATACAGTATTAATTCAGTGCCTCTGGTGACATAGTGGTGACAGTACTGAAGACTGACAGGTCGCAGTTTCGAATCTGGGGAGAGCGGGGATGAGCTCCCTCTGTCAGCTCCAACTCCCCGTGCGGGAACGTGAGAGAAGCCTCCCACAAGGATAATAAAACATAAAAAAACCATCTGGGCATCCCCTGGGCAATGTCCTTGCAGACGGCCAATTCTCTCACACCAGAAGCGACTTGCATTTTCTCAAGTCGCTCCTGACACACACAAAATAAAAGCAGTGCCTTTTTCTATAAGGAAATATGGCTTTTCATGCCAGCACTCTAGGCCAAGATGCAGGATTATTTTAGATTTTGAAATTTTGGATAAGAGATGCTCAACTGGCACCTCATTTTTCCTTCATGCCATCCAAAAAACATTTACATGATTTAAACCGCAGTATTCTCTAGCCACATTTAAGTACATAGTGATTGTTTACTGTGTTTTGAATGCCTATTCAGCACTTTTCAATGTAATGTCTTGATTTAATTGTTTATTTAATGGGGTTTGACTTTTGTATTATATTATTGTTTCACCTATATTTTTGTTTGAACATAAATCTCAAGTCGAAACATTGGAAACAAGCAGCCCTGGCGTTTCGGGATGAAGAAAATGCAAAACAAGACTCCTTTGTTGGACGCCTCGGCCGAGAGCTTCTCTGTCCTCTCCACCGTGAGCCCTCGTCGCTCCAGTTCAAATCTCTGCGCAGTCTGTGGCTTTGCCATTTCCACATCTTTCCGGCCTTCATCCCTCGGAGGGATGGCTGACATACAATCTGAACCTATAGGGTAAATGGCACTGAGCCGCTCTCGGCCTTTTCTATGGCTGACGGAGCTCATCTCTCCACAGGTCTGACACGTTTCCATGGCAACTGGAATCCCAGGCTCCGGCTGCCTCTGGCCTTGCCACCTGTTATTACTCCATCTCTCAAGTGTAAAAAACTGATTTGCAGCCTCTCTCTTTTTCTCCCCCTCGCTCTGAAGCAAGTTTCCAAAGGGATAGAGGGAATCAAGAAATTGAGATTTTTTTAAAAAAAAAAAACATACACTCAACAAACAAATAGGACAGGAAGAGCCAAGAACAAACAGCTGACGGAAGACATGCTCCTGGAAGTACCTTGCGCTAATAGAATGAGAGATTGAATCTCTGCTGGAGATGAGTCCACCTCCGGCTGGCTTATTCCCAACCTTTAATGAGAAAGCGAGGAAGGCATCGGGGATGGGTTTCAAAGGGAATGGCTCATTGCACAGACCAGCACATTTTATTTTATTTTATTTTTTGCCTGCAGGACGGCAGAGTGGACAGAAGTAAAACATAAGAGACTGAATAAATCTGCCGGGGAGCTGAAGGAGAAGAAAGTTCAGACATTTAATATTTATTATTATTTATTTATGTACTGTATTTGTATACCGCCCTTCTCAGCCCTCAGGCAACTCAGGGCGGTTCACAGAGGCTACGATTCGATGCCTAATGCACAATAAAACATTTAAAAGCATGAACACATAATATAAAACCACAACAATACTGTTGTATTAAAAGCACACGTCAATTGCGTCTCCTAATAAAAACATTGTCCAATTTCACCGTCCAATTGTTCCAATTCCTATGTCATTAAGAGAGAGGGGGGCGATCTACACACACACACACACACACAGATACATACAATCTTCAAAATTCAACAATCTAATTACAAGTATTTTGCCCCAATCCCACCACCTCCCCGTCCCCGTCCCCGCTGACCTAAACCTCTACTGTGACTTCTCATTACATAATCCAAAGGTACAGGAATACTATTGAATATTTATACGTCAGCATATTTGAGCATTTAATCATTTTTGGGAGGGGGCCGATCTAATGTGCTCAGGAAGGGTGTTTCATAGCCGAGGGGCCACCACTGAGAAGGCCCTGTCGCTCGTCCCCACCAAACGTGTTTGTGACACAGGCGGGTTCAAGAGCAGGGCCACCCTGGACGATCTTAACGTCCTAGCAAGTTCATAAGGGATGATGTGTTCAGACAGGTAGATTGGGCCAGAACCATTATATTCATTCATATATAGATAGACACACACACACACACACACACATTCATCATATTCCTTCAGAAGAGTGTGAATTCTTCCACCAACAATCTAAACACCCCGTTCCCTCCCTACTTGTGTTTCTCAACTGTTGTTTTTATTATGGCGGCTGAAGGGGCCAGTCATTAGCAGCGTCCCGATGCAATCATCTTGAAAATTGCTACAATTGCAGCTGATTTGGATCACTTCTGTTTGTGAGTGAAGCATCTCTCACTAAAATATTCCTCTCTTCAACTGAGATAAGAAGCACGCTCCCCATTTCTTGGAAATTACACCATCCTGTTGGACCAGACATCGGCAAACTTCAGCCCTCCAGGTGTTTTGGACTTCAACTCCCATAATTCCTCACGGCCTCAGGCCCCTTTCTTTTCCCATTCAGCCGCTATTACTATTATCTACATGGCAGAATAACAGCAAGTCAGTTTTTTCAAAATCCAATTATCACAGGGACAGAGAGTGAGACGAAATCTCCTGGACATAGGCACAGACAGCAAAACAAACACCACAAAAGGGTGTTAAGCCTTCCCTATGCAACCCAAAGCTTTAAAATGCACCTGTTCTGACTTACAAACAAATTTGACTTAAGAACAAACCTACAGAACCTATCATGTTCATAACCTGGGGACCACCTTTGATATACTGCTGGTTTTTATATAGTCTTATTTTCTTGTCACAATTGGTATTAGCTGGATTGTTTTAATCTATGTTATAATTAATTTGGGGTCCCAAAGTAGGATGGATATCGATGGATGGATATACAAAAAAAGAATATATAGAAAAGATGGTCTAGTTTGCTATATTTCTACCTGCAGGAAGTTTTAATACAATCCTACCTCCAAATTTTCATTTCTCACCTGCAATGTGAAATGATACATTCTATTCTTCCACATCAAAATAATAACTTCAATCACATTGCAACACATACATCAAATAGATAATATATTAATCAGACCACTGAAGATCCAAAACAGTTGAAATATGAACACATATCTAGCTTGGACCTTCATCAGTTATAATACTGGGACCTTTACATTAAATGCTGGAGGTTTAGATTGTGGTAGCAGGCTCTACTCTCAACCAGCCATATTAATTAAGCTCTAAACTTAAATTGAAAGATAAAATTATGTTAGTGGAGATAATTATATGGCATTCTCATGAACCCCTATAAATAATGGACCCCTATAAATAATGATGTGGCTATTATTCTACTGGCTCAGTACATATTAGTTCACCGACATCTGCAACATGTTCTGTCACATCATTCACAAATAGTAAGAGGCCTAAAATTATGCATTTCCAAACTCTACAGATCTTGTTATTATACTGCTACACCTGCAGATTAAACATTATTATTTACTGTACTTTGCCCTGCTCTATCTCACCCTGAAGGAGACTCAGAGAGTCTTCTAGTTTGGCAATAATTCAATGCCACATAACACATAACAATATAAAAGCAAATAAGTATACAACATATTAAACATTAAAATCATAAAATAAAACCATATAAATACATTTAAAGAACATTTAAAGAACTGATTTAAAATCATAGCCTCTAATTTCGAAGGCATTGTCCAAGTCAATTCATTTGTATTAACTTTGTGGTTGTATATTGCAGTGTGGTTGTGCTACTTCCCAAAAACTTGTTTTCACAACCAAATTTAGACTTTCTTCCTGAAGACCAGGAGGGAATAAGCCAATCTAATATCACTGGGGAGGGAGTTCCATAGCCAAGGGGCCACCACTGTCCCTGTCCTTCACCCCACAAGTTGCATCTGTGAAGTGGGTGGGACTAAGGGCATGGCCTCCCCAGATCTTAATGTCCACACTAGTTCATAGAGGGAGCTATGCTCGGACAGGTAAGCTGAGTCAGAACAGTTTAGGGCTTTATAGGCTAAAGCCAGCACTTTGAATTGTGCTTGGTGGCAGATTGGCAGACAGTGGAGCTAATGTAGCAGGGGGGTGTTGTGTTTCCTGTACGACACTCCAGTGAGCAATCTGGCTGCCGCCCATTGTAGTACTTGAAGCTTCCAAACAGTCTTCAAAGTTAGTCTCACGTACAGCACATTGGATTAGTCTATTCGAGATGTAACAAGAGTGTGGACAACCGTGGCCAAGTCTGGCTCTCAAAACTATCCCATCATCCTGCAGTTTTTATAAAAGCAGTAGTTAATCTCATTTGTAGAGTCAGGATTGCTTTATGTGTTAAACTCAAGAAACTGCAGGGGTTTTTTCTCTCAAGTGTTTAAAATGAAAGTTAGGTTGAATAATTGAAATTTTTATCCTGAGGTAGTTTCTCAGGTATTTGTCTGTATTTATAATATCTTGACATCCTCTGAATGAAAGTAGTGAATGATTTTTTTAAAGCATGTAAATATCTTTCTTGATATTCAGTAAATTGCATTGCAGAGAATTTATTCAAGGATGACTACCAGGGGTGGGAGGACCATTTATATTCATATATATATATACAGTATATGCTTCATGCAACTGACCATATGAAAAATATTACTAAAGCAAAGCAAGATAGCACCTTCATCTGATATTCCAAATAGATGCTGCTTGGATGGAAGCACCAATAGTTGCCACCAATTGAGAACTATCATTTTATTCATTTATTCCTCTATACTATCCTGCTTATATAAAATTTAACAGGGTAATGATTTGTCAAAGGGGTGCTTGAATAGAAAGTAAGGTTAGCTTGGGAATTCTAGAGAGTTTTGTATATTTATTATTTTATTTTTATTTATTATTCGGGTTTCTATGCCGCCGACTCCCTGAGGGAGGCGCACCATTCCTGGAGGCACTGCAATATATATATAGACCTAGCATCTGCTGATCTCTCCAATGTGAACGTTCTACACTACACAATATTCCCTGCTACAGTAGGGTCTCGCTTATCCAACCTTTGCTCATCGAACATTCTGTATTATCCAATGCAGTCTGCCTCCTGCCTGGATCCAAAGCTGTTTCAATATATTGCGATGTTTTGGTGCTAAATACATAAATACAGTAATTGCTACAGAACATTACCGTGTGCTGGACTTCTTTTTCTGTTGATTTATTGTAAAACATGACGTTTTAGTGCTTAATTTGCAAAATCATATCGTAATTTGACGTTTAATAGGCTTTTCCTTAATCCCTCCTTATTATCCAATGTTTTTGCCTATCCAACGTTCCGCTGGCCCATTTATGTTGGATAAGCGAGACTCTACTGAATATATTAATTAATATAAGACTTTTTAATGTTGTAGATACATTGTATTTATTTTAATCTGCATGCTACCTCAGACAGTGGTTTAGAGGGAAAGTTGGTCTATAAATAAAGATTATCACATTATCAAAGCACTAGGAAATAGAATCAATTCAGAAGCTGTTGGTATTATGGGAGGCCCTATCTATGACAATGTTAATAGCCACAACTATCCTGTTTCATTTTATATAGCAGGCATAGGCAAACTTCAGCCCTCCAGTTGTTTTGGACTTCAACTCCCACAATTTTTATTCTGAAACTTTTCAAATCTTCATGGAGTCGCTTGTCCAAATAATGTGTTCACTTGACTGGAAGTTGTATGTGTGACTGTATAGGCATGTGACTTGCATCTGGTCAATACCAACTTCTATTTATGTTTTCATTTTTAAAATAAACTTCTCGTTTGAAAATTCTTGCTGTTCTTTACAAAACTACTCTGAGAATAAAAATAAATGTGTTTATTGATAACCCTGTATGAGGACAAAAAAGGTCTACATAAAGTTGAGAAAGAACAATCTTCTTCCCTTCATAAAAAAGTCAATATTAAAACCCCAATTCAAAGAATAGTTGGTAATATAGGAGTAAGAATAATTTAGGGTGGCTATTACTGAAATTTTTAAAAGTCTTAAGGCCTCCAGCTGTAAGGAATATGGCACTCCCCATTGTTCAATAGCAACTCCCATCAACCCCCACTAATGACAATGTCAGCTAAGGCTGATGACAGTGGCAATCCAACTACATCTGTAAGGTCCCATATTCCCCATCCTAGCTCTGTTTCAATATGGAATGAGACAGCATGTAAATATCAAACAATGTGAATCTGCAGGGTCAGATAGGGTATATGAAATAGTAACCAAGTGTGCACAGAAAGAGTAAGATCAGTAAGCTTGATCTAAAAAAAAACAAATGCATTCTTGCAAAATAGCAAGAATAATACAAGAAACAAAGAGAGAAACGGAGTAATAGAGAAGACCCAAACTGAACAGCCTGCTTATATTCTGTTGTTCTGTAATTCAGGCCCATTGGGAACCAATCAGTTCAAATCAGTATGCCATCACAAATGTATTTCCCATCCAAAGTGGTGTGAGATTGGCAGAGAAAGTCAAGGCATGAGAGAGAAACAAAAGAACAAATATAGTAATTGAACTGGCATAAAATCAGTCTCCAACTTGGATAGATACGGCACCAGCAGGTCTGTTATTTACCATGGATACTGCTATAAGAAGATGCTTGAAGAGAAGAAAGGAACTAGAAGGAAAAGGAATAAGCCAAAAAGCCTCACTGCTGTAGGAGCTGCAATAGCATGTATGTCACTTTCCCTACCCACATATCACACCATGCACTGGCTTATCTTGGCATTTCTGTCCTGTGCAGCTGGGGAAATAAACATTGCCTGCTATTTACAGTACTTCTGGCCTTTCTTGCCATTTCAGAAGATGCCGACTAGCTGCATGGATTAACACCCTCCCTCTTTCCCTCCACATACATATATACACCTTTCCTTTACTATTCCCAAAAGCGAGACAGATCTGCAGTCCAGATCTTGTGACACTGTGGACGTGTCAAATTTGATTCACAACACAAGCCCAGAATTACTTAGAAGGGTGGCTGGATCCTGCCTCCTCCCTATGCACAAAGGGACCTAGTATATGTCCCTGTATTAGCAATAGGAACAATTAACATTTGCATGGAAGATGGATAGCAGTGTAAATTAATTTCTGCTAAAGAAGAGGGGAGCTTTGAGAACTAAGCTCCAGGCAGCAAACAAGGGGGCAGTGGGGAGAATCCACTGAGTGCATTATGTAAAATCCAATTCCCAGAGTGTGCATTTTACCAGTTCTAATCAATTCACCTGCTGTGTAAATTGGGAGAGCAGACTGTGGCCACTAGCCCATCCCTGCCTAAGCAGTCCTAGCAGATATTTACATGTGGATATCTCATTAGGAAGAGGGGGAGGGCTGCATATGAAAAATTCAAATAACATAACTCCTAATCCTTCAGTCATCTGGCTTTTACATAGGATTCTGATCACAAGGCTTGGGCCTATGGAAAAGGTGAAGAGTTTATATGATATGATATGATATGAAGAAAATGAACACTATATCATCACTCCTATCCCTCTTTTAAAAATAATCCTTTGCCAGTGAGATGCCAGTGCTGGGCATCTAGTGAGAAAGATTTATGTGATGGGCAGGAGAAATACCAATGCGAAAGAGAAGTTAGCTCAAGGACCGCAAATTCATTTTGGATTTCAGCCCAAAGTTTAAAGGAGCTGTCCCAATTACTGGATCCTATATCCAAAACAGGCTTCACAACTTGTATAGATCCCTTGAAATTTGGGTTACCACATGTGCATAGGAGCCAACAAACATCAATGAGAGCATGGGCACAATCTCTCCCACCACATATTCCTGGGTCTATGTTGTTGCCCCAAGAAGAGCAGGTTGTTCCACAGCACAATTCCAAAAGATGAATGCTTGGCTGTCTTGTATAATTTGAAGCACTCTACCTATGTGAAATCGAGCACATTGAAGATCTATTCAGGTATGGATTTGGACACTACTGCAGTGCATAGTCATGAACATGTCAAGGCGCTGAGTACAGCATCTTAATCCTCCAATGGATTCATCTTACAGGTGAGAAAGGCTGTGACAATGGAGAAAGCCTTTTTTTCAGCTGTAGTGCTGCCTTGCTTGTAGTAGTCTTTCCTCAGCTAACATCTATATGGTAATATTTAGACATCAAGAGCACACTAAGTTTTGTTTTCACTTGCATGAAAAAATAGCTCCTATTTTATTAATAAATGAATAAATGTATTTATTAGTTATATTCTGCTTTTCCTGCAATGCACTCACGGTAGTGGACATGGTTTCCCTGCTCCTCACTTTTTCCTCATGGCAGTCATATGACGTAGGTCAGGCTCAGAGAGAGTTACAAGCCTACAATTCATTTTAAATAGCTGATACTGCTCAGTATTGCTTCATTGTTTCATTTTGATATTATATGAGTTTTTTGAACTGATATAAAAAGAAGCAAGGAGCAACACATATCACATGTTCCCAGTTTTCTTAGCAAATGCATGCTAGTTGAATGACAGCTCAAATCACCCCAACAGTGCTGGAAAACCCCTATAGCTACCTCTAATAGGCATGATACATTTGAGGAGAAGATTGCTTTTCATGGAAATATGCTGTTAATCCTTTCCCATGTACTGCTTTCCGCTTGCCTTTGCCATTTTAACTCTCTGCAAATTCTAGAAGCTGTTTCTCTTGCACACTTATATCTGAAACACTAGGGAGAGGAGAGAAGCTGGGAAAGGAGTTATAATGAAAAATCAACAGGTGGGGAAAGTGCAAATTCCCCCTGCAATCATTGCTTCAGTGCAAATTGCTCAAAGTGCATTTGTCTAGCTAGGAAAAATAACTGAAATATTATTTTTTTAGATGTATAATAACATTAGTTTGTTACTTCTCTTCCCAGCCAGATATCTTGAAAACAAAAAAGCCATTGTCTATCACCTTTCAATCCACCAGGGTCCCAGGATGGCCAATTGTTGATAACAAAATGTTTAAAAGTTACATTCAACAAAGTGGCAAGTAATTAAAAGAGTACAATGGTGATAGACTCAATTAAGGTAGCACATTGTTAACTAAATGTGTCTTAATATTACCAAATGACAGCAGGCAGTGAGGAACCCAGATGTGTCTCTCTGGAGAGGATATTTCATGAGGTAGGTGCAACAGCACCTCCCCTCTCATATTACTGTCCTTAAACATCTGCCAAGGGAGGGAGCTTTGGTTGCCTTCAAAGCTGGGCAGACCTTCCTAGAAGGTCCATGTGACAGAACACATCCGATGCAAATAATCTCTCTACCTTGAACTCTTTGTATTTCTCAACTGCATTCTCATCTCATGTTTTGGTATGAGGTGGCAAGGAATAGATCTGTGTGTGTGCCTTCAAGTTGCCTACCAACTTATGGAGACTGCCAACTTATGGGGACTACTTTCCCCCATGACCAATAACCAGCCATATTGGCTGGCAGATTTCATGAGCTGTAGTCCAAAACAAACATTCCAACTGTGCAAAATACCCACTGATGATCCAGTTGCCCACAACAACTTCAGTGAGCCATTACTTCCCTTTTATCAGCCCATGCTCCCTTGTAATCAAAGGACATCTACAAGGATTCCTGTGTTGCTTCTGCCACTTCTTTTCAATTCCAATCCTTTGAAAATGGAAAAAAGAAGCTGTTTCTAGTTAAGTATCCAAACCTCAAAGAGATTAGCAAATGGGACTTAATATGGCTTTAAGACTAACCCAAGGACAAGGGAGGGTAAAAGGCAAGCGGCTTTCCTCCAAGTTATTCTGCCTAAAGCATGCACAATGCCACATGGAATTATGGTGGACAACTAGCCTGAGATGCCCCAGCTACATAGAGTTCAGTACACTTTCCCCAATATATTATGACATCTCATCTGATACAAGACCTAAAAGAAGAACACAGTCAGTTCTTTCTGGTGAGCCCAATACCACGCTTAACCTGCAGGTACCTTTCCATTCTTCCAATCTGGCAGGGATAGCCCCAAATCCATTTACTATCTTTCCATTTTTTCAGTTGCTTTTAAATGTCCCAGTTTCTCTTTACCTCACACATTTCCTCTTTGTCTACAGATTACTGCATACTGAATTTAAAGTGCAAAAGCAAGAGGACAGGAGAAAGTCCACTTGGACAGAAGCAAACTACTTCAGCCTCTCCTATATATGGGCCTTTCCAGACTGGCCCTATATCCCAGGATCTCATCCCAGGTTTTCTGCTTTAAACTGAATTATATGAGTTACACTGCCACATAATCTGGGATAAACAGAAAACCTGGGATTAGATCCTGGGATATAGGGCTTGTCTTGAAGGGCCTTAAGTATTCTTTCTCAATAATACCTTTTTCCATCTTGTCAACACTCTGATGTCGCTTGACCACAAACAGCCATTTCTATCCAACCATGTGACAGCTTAAAAATACCTTCACACAGCTCTGAAGACACATACATTTTAATGTCTTTGAGTAAACTGAGAAAGAAATCTTCTGTTTGGGCAATGACATTAGTAACATATTTCCTTATCCCTCAAACAGTTTTCAAAGGTGAGAGATGTTTTATGTGAACATATGAAAGGAGAGAGAATGCAAACAGGAATGAAAACATGTTTACTAAAATCTACCAACAACTACTGCTAAACTCATGTTATATTCAACAGAACATAATTTTGACAACAACAGTATATGCATGTATATATGAGACTGAAGTATGAAAATCACTGCACATGTCAGCTGAATAGCAAATTACTTCAAAATATTTGTCAACTAACATTTGATGCTGCAGCTACACAAGCAAGAACACCCAATTGTCTCCTCTTGTTTGTTCTGTTAATCGAAAAGGAAAGAGTTGCGATGGAATCCTATGGATTAGTTCTTACTAGAGTATAGAGCCATTCAATCAATTGTTGAATAGAGAATCAACAAAAAGGTAATTCCTGTTGATTTGGCAGGCCTTCTCTGGTCAAGAATAACAACAGTACAGGTCCTGACATATTAAGGAGGTTTGATAACATGTGACTCTGGAAAATACTGAACTAGAACTCATTGTCTTTCACTACTGGGTATACTGACTACAGCTGATTTGAGTTGTAGTTCAATAGCATCTGGAAGACTACTAGTTATTAGGGCTGTGCAAAACTTTGGACACAGGTCGTAAGTTGAATGTGTTTCAGTAAATCATATAATGATTGTATTGAAAGAAACCTCATGAGTCATCCAGTCCATCACCCTGCCAAGATGCAGAAATCAACAGATGGTCATCCAGCCTCTGTTTAAAAGCCTCCAAAGAAGCAGCCTCCACCACTCTCCAAGGCAGAGAGTTCCACTGCTAAACAGTTCTCACAGTCAGGACGTTCTTTCTAATGTTCAGGTGGAATCGCCTTTTCTGTAGTTTGAAGCCATTGTTCTGCATCCTAGTCCCCCACCCCCACCCCACCCACACACACACAAACAAATGATTTTGTAAGAAGTTTGTTATTTTCGTAAGTCGCAGTGAGTCAGCTTCTTCTTCAGCAAAAGCAAACTCTATTGGGCGGTGCAGACAAACTTGGTATGTCACAAGCTCTCTTCAGCCTATCAGGGCTGAAGGAGAGGGGAAGAAAAGAGATGCTCCTGGCATTTCCTGTAAACACAGAAGTCACGTTATCGCCATTGCAAGTGAGCTAGGAGAGAGCTAGAGATCTAGGTTAGCAACTAGTGAGAGAGTGATTCAGTAGCAAACTACTAAGAACTGAATTCACAGCTTAGGATTCCTTTTATGATTGTCACAGCTGAGTTTAGGATCCCTTTAGCAAAAGCTAGAATAGGAACACTACAGTAACATTCACTGCTTTTATTTGTATAAACTTTTAAAAACTCCTAAAAATTAGTGGATGAGCAGAACTTTATGAAACTTGACAGGAATGGTGCCCTGTTCCTGTTCTGTCACTGTGGAAAACATCCAGGGGATACCTCTTTTGAGTTGGTTTTTTAAATGGGAAAAAACTTTAAGAATTCCCTAAAAATCAATGGATGTGCTAATATTTCTGAACCTTTGGCAGAATGATGGGCCATTGTAAAGAAATTCAAGGGGTCAACTCTTGTAGTTTTTTAAATGTTGTTCGGGGGGAGAAGGGCAGGGTAGAAATGCATGAAATAAATAAACTTTTACAAATTCCATTCTGAAACAGGGGTAAATGTGTGCTACAATTGTAGCAAGTTTCATCCCAATATCCCTAAAAATAAGGGAGAGAGAAGCCTTGGTAGTGTTCCCATAGGCACAAATGAATGAATAATGTAACAAAAAACTAATGAAATTCTTAGACCCTCATATTAAATATGACATGGACCCCTTAAGAATTTTTCAAAACACTTTAGAATCAAAACGGGGTGGGGGGCGGACGGACTTTAATTTTGTAAACACAAACGAAGCGGATTTTTTGTGTTGTCCACACCTCTATTAGTTATCCATAATTGTTTTAGATTTTGTAGTTGTTATCTTGGGAATGTCTGTGGGTTTGTTTCTAGAATCTAGACAAGGAATTGAAACAGATTCCTATTTGCCCATTGTCACATCAGTTCTAGCACGCAGATCACAGCAAGCAAAAGTGGAGTGGGAAGTGAAATGCTGAATAGTGATGATCACTTTAAACCTGATATATTTTCTAATCAAATGTAATCTAACAGTCACGGATTCTAGTTTATCTAATTATCTCCTTATCTCTGCAAAGAAGCCAGTAGCCATTGTTTCATTAGGAGCTAAACCTTAACTCTGTAAGGAGCTACTATGTTTTATGCTGCTCTGAAGAAGATTGTACCTTGGTAGTTCCACGTTTATTTCTAGCATCAATAATATAGACCTTTATTTGAGGAAACATTTTATTTTACAATCAGCACCACTTCCATACCACTTACAATAAATCATGTGCATAAAATGTATTATGCTAGTATTTTCCATACAAGAGCTGCACAATGCTTTATAAAAATGACCCTGAGCTATCAATACATTGAAAAGGAACACTTTTGAAAAAGTAACAGCAATAGACTCACTTCATGAGTCGTGGTCTGCATTAAAAATGAGAAAGATTGAGAATCATTACCTTTTAATATATCCATAGGTTTTGTGGAAGAAGTTATTAAGTCTGCCCCATAGGGGCTTGATCTTATTTTCAACTTAAAAATACATCTCTTACTTGTTCCCTTGATATTTCTAGAGATCCTATCATATTATCAGATTAGGATTTAGAAGAATGTTGGCCATGAAGGGGGAATTCTACACAAAATAAGGAGAACCGGAAAAGGTAGAAGAAAAGGGAGGTGTGCTTTGTTGTTTTCAAAGTTAGCTATTATGGGATTGCTTGACAAGGGTAGATTGGGTTCCCCTCTTTCCTTGTCTTCACTTGCATTATCTTCTTGCAAGTTCTCCCCAAGGGAGCACTGATGGAAAGTGACCTGCTGCAGAGTTAATGTGGGGTTTGAGCTGAATTTCTGACTAGCTGAGCTCAGCACCTGGGAAAGCTGCAGCTGATTAGCTCCACTAAAAGCTCAGGCCTCAATAATTCACAGAGGAGTAAAGTAATTGTAACCAGCGCCAAAATGCATGGATAAAGTGTAGCCAAGGAAATGGTTGAAGGGTGCCATATAAGTCTACATAATGGGGGATTGGAAGAAAAGAAAGGGAAACACACATTCTACTCACGTTTGTGATTTTCATTTCTGTGGACAGGTGAGGAACGTGTGTCCTGCTCCTGAGCCTCATCCCCTTCTTCACTCGCAAGGTGAGTGTGAGCATAATGGTAGCTCAATCCAGGCCTGTTCTTATAGCGTTTGCCACAGACTATGAACAGAGGAAACACAAAGAGCAGTAGACAGAAGATGATATGTCAGCAACAGCAAAAGGGGTTTAGAATATTGATCCACAATTACTTTTTTGACACCTAGTTTCTTACATGTATTTCAGAGTTTTGAATAGTTGTTTTTCTGCAATACAATTTATAGAATCACATGGTCACCCTGGCCAAGTTAGCTGGGGATTCTGGGAGGTGTCGTCCAAAATAGTACCTTTTCCAGGTCTGGCATTTCTTGCCACCAGAAAGTTACTTCTTTACAGAGCTGGGTGATTCCAAAACACATTATGCACTTGAGTAGAGATATTCATGTGCAAACTACTTCTGTCTTATGCCAATAAAGAAAAGACCATACATGAAAATGGATCTTTTCCCCCCTGAAACAGTCACACAATGTTTTATAAACTTAAAAAGGACAACCAGGAATAGACTGAATCCAGCTTCTGAATATTTAACAGGAGTGTCTTCCAAATTGTATACAATTACTCCTTAAGACTACTAATAGAAGGCGGACATGCCGTCTCCTGAGGAATCCATATATAAGTATAAAATGAATATAGGATCATACCAAAGTACTCCATTTCAAACATACACTGTTGAGGCCTCACTGAGTCCACTGCTATATTAGCTAACAGCTTGTCTCACTTCCAAAAAATGTGGCCTCTGTTTTAAATATTGCTCACTTAAGCAACTAATTTCTAGGTATTACCTAGTAGGGCATAATAAAAATGTATTATTCAATTTTCCAGTGAGGAAAGTACAGCACAGAGTAAGGTTAAATCATTTTCTCTGTGATCACACAGTGATTTGTTCTTAGCCTGGAAGCTATAATATCAGTCTTGATTCATATGCATACAGTGGTTGTACCAGATCTAGGGGTGTGTTCTCTTTCATATCCACATCCACACAAATGATGCATGTCTAAATGGAACTGGGTTAAGTGAGAGCCAGGACTCTGGAGGAAGACCATTGGGTTCTTGGCCACCATTTTATGTTGAGTTGATGGCAGTCATCCGTCCTTAGTAAATAAGCAGAAGCCTCAATGCCCACACTGAATCTAGCTCTGACAACATGCAGGTTGAATCAAACTAGCTCTGACAACATGCATTTAGGTTGCCAAGATTACTTTTGGAAGAGCACATGGATACTATCAAACATTTTGAGTAAACAAGAGTAACTCACAAATCCTGTAAAATGGGTTTAAAAAGAGGATCAGAAGAAAAGCTTTTACCCAGTAGGCAAATCAGTGTTTTCTGCATTTATTGCTGTTCTTTACACAAAATTTCATGCAACTACATGCATAGGAAAAATTGCTCTTCTTTACACAAAAAAAATCTAAGAAAAAAACCTAGGAACCCCATTGTGGGGAGATAGGTTCTGGGAAGCAGAAACAGGATATCAGGGTGGCTCACGAGAGAAGCATGGTGACTTGTAAGAGTCACTTGTCCCCTTTTCTGCACCCTTGGAAATGCCTGAAGTCCAAATCTAGATCAGACAATTCTGAATACCTCCCAGCTGCCTCCTTGTTGTCCAACACTTCCTTCTCTTGGGCTACACTTAGTGGCAGCTTCTGAAGGTTGTCAATGTGCCCTCTCTTTGGCTCTTACCCTCCTAGTTTAGCTTCAGGGAAACAAGAAAGAACAACCCAAGCTACTGACAGATTTCCTGAACATGCTTTCCCTTCTCTACTTCTCTGTGGCACTCCTGGTACCTTCATTTGACTTTGGATTAAATCTGGGAGTTCTTCTCTTTTTCTGGCTTCTGGTCTCCTGTGGCTGCTGTTCATCCACTACTATCCTCAGCATGAACCAATATTTCAAGTTTGCAACCTCTTTAATATTTGACAAGGGAGCACTCCCTAAAAGTTATCGGCAACCATAAAAACTAATGGGACAAGCAGTACTGCTGGCCCACCTTCAATACCTGGGCAATGGGGAGCAGATGAACCTCCCAATATGGTACCTATGCTGTCTGAGGAGTACTGAAATCTGAAGCATCAGAAAGCAACTTTTTCAAGCAGCAACAATATGTAGCTAACAGTTATACCCTCTCACAGGAAGCTCACCTTATGGCTGAGTTTAAAGTAAATAGGGTCACTGAAAGAGACAAGAATTAGTCTACAGAACTCAGCAGCTTTAGCTTTTCAGAGACATAGTCATGTGAGACTGGAATATCAGTATGCAAAGGCTTCTTGTGGCACCTTAGAGACCAACTAAGACAGCAGGATTTCGTAGCATAAGTTTTCATAGTCTTTCTCTAAGTCTATGATAACTTATGCTACAAACTTCTTTCACTCCGATAGTCTTTAAAGTGCTACAAGATCTTTTTGCATACTTCCTTTAGCTTTTTCTGTCATGTTCACACTAAAATGGGCTCACAGAAGAATCAAGGTCTAAAGAAAGCAGAGACAAGAGCATACAAGAAAACTGTCTTGAAAATGGCAAGGGAAATCATCAGGTGGACAAGTACTAACTATTCTCATCACTCATCAGAACAATAATGACAAATTATGAATTTACTTTTTAAATATTGTTGTTATGAATGAAAGACATTAATTAGGATGCAAAAACCAAGACACTGAGAATGTAAAGCTGTCATTACTGTAAAGCTGTGAGGATGGAAGAGGTAGTCTCCGGGGGTGTCCCGCTTTATTGCAGGGTCCCCCAAGGGGCAATCCTCTCCCCTCTATTATTTAACATCTACATGTGACCACTTGCCCAGCTGGTGCATAGCTTCGGGCTAGGGTGTCATCAGTACGCTGATGACACCCAGCTTATCCTGAGGATGGAGGGCAGGCCTGAATCCGTACCCGATAATTTCCATCGCTGCCTTGAGGCCGTTACTGGATGGCTATGAGCCAGTAGGTTGAAGGTGAATCCGGTTAAGATGGGGATCCTGTGGCTCGACCGCCCGGGCTGTAAGGATGTCCAGCTTCCGACCCTGGACGGCATGACCCTATGTCCGTCATCTTCCGTTAAGAGTCTTAGGTGTGACCTTGGACCCCCTGCTGTTGATGGAGGCTCAGGTCTCCAGCGTCAGCAGGGTGGCATTTTTCCATCTGCGACAGGCGAGGAAGCTGGCCCCCTATTCGTCCCGGTGCGACTTGGCCACAGTGGTCCAAGCCACAGTCATCTCGAGGCTTGACTACTGTAACGCTCTGTACATTGGTCTTCCTTTGTCTGTGATCCGGAAGCTTCAGCTGGTGCAGAACGCCGCAGCCCGACTCCTGGCAGGGGTCTCGGTTGGCTGTCACATCTCGCCAGTTCTGCGTGAACTGCACTGGCTTCTGATAGTATGCCGGATCACCTTCAAAGTGTTAGTCTTGACTTTCAAGGCCTTACATGGTCTGGGGCCAGTGTACCTGCGGGACCATCTCTTCCCATATCGTCCCACTAGACCTCTGCGCTCTGAAGAGCAAAACCTCCTGGTCATCCCTAGTGCTAAGATCTACCGGTTGACTGCGACTCATCGGTGGGCTTTCTTGATCGTGGCTCCGACTCTTTGGAAATCTTTGCCCGCCGACGTTCGCTCCATCCAGGCCCCCCTCCCTTTTAGGAAGGCTTGTAAGACTTGGCTATTCCGGCAGACCTACGAATTTGGCTAACCTGTGTGTTCATAGTCACCTTGTAACTGTGTCTGCTGCTGTTGTGTTTAGTGCACGACTTAGTGTCATTTTATGCTGTTTTTAATGCTGTTTTTATCTGTTTTGCTTGTTTTTATTATGTAATGATTGATTTGTTGTGAGCCGCCCCAAGCCGCTGGGGGAGGGGGCGGTGGTGGACAAATGCAAATAAATAAATAAATAAATTACTAGAAAGATCTGCAGTTGCTGCAAATCCCATTTCAATTCAAAAATAACAGATTACAAAATGTAATGTGGAAAGGGTTATGCTGCAAAGTTGAAATGATTTCTAGAGTTAGAAGCACTGTATGTGGTGACGTAATTCAAACCAACTACTCAGATTTGAGTGCCTCAAAATTAGAGTTTGAGAAAGATGAACTACAATCCCCAGATTCTCACAGCCACATAAAGGAACTTTCCCAAGGTTTGCTCAAAACCTAGTTGCAAGAGGGGGCACATTGTGGAATGCATAAATGGAAATAGGCCTCATCACCATCGGATAACCTTTCATTTTGCATTGAGTGGTAACTGTCAAGGTCAAGAAACAGAACAAGGTTGGCCAGACAGACACATAATGCCAAATCAGTACATATTTTAAAGCAAGTTTTCTATGAATGGAGACATTGTCACAAACAGTGGACAGTTCTTCTACACTGGGCTTTACAAAAAAACAACTCTTACAAAAGAACCCATTATACCTGACTCTGTCCAGAAAAACTGGGATCTATTTATTTTCAGATCTTTTATGCTTAACTTGCATTCTTAATTCACAAGGGAAAGCCATCAATACAATGCACCAACAAATAGTCAATGAAGGAAACCTTTGCAAAAGAAAACCTTGATATTCTACCAAATATGGGCATTCTCATGAGGAGTACATTCATTTTGTATCTTATTTTGATTGCATTCGCTCCAACAATCTTCATAGAACAAATCCTAAGAGAGTAGTACATAGAACTAACAACTCAGATATAGCTCTACCATGTAATTTGAATGACAGCTTTATCCAAGTTTAATAACAACAACAACAACACAATTTTATTTCTTGCCCGCCTCTCCTTGTGGCTCAAGGTGGGATACAACATCACTAAAATCACACAATCATCTAAAAACACTCTACAAAATACATATTAAAATACGCAGAACAGAGATTAAACATAAGACAAAAGTTTAAAATTCATGATTAAACGGGCTAGGTAGGCCTGCCGAAAGAGATAGGTCTTTAGATGGTTTTTACATTAAAGATAAAGGAAAGAAAAGATTTAGCTTTTGGTTTTAAAAAAACTACTTAAATCTTAAATATCTAAATAGTGGTAACCATAAAGCTAATTTGAATGTTACACTATAGTTCTGAGGGATTGTTTTCGTGTAAATATATTAACCAAAAGCAGTAACAAGTGATTGAAACAATGAGTAGAAGAACAGCAAGAGAAAATGCTCTCCTTCATCCTACCCCCATTTATTGTTTTTCAGCTCACAATTATTCCAAATGCCCAAATCCATTACAAAATGGATACCAGCATTTCCTCTCCTACAAATATTCATTTTCTCCTGCAAAAAACCCTATTGCAATTACTCAGACATAGGTTGAATGACAAATAATGCCTCCACTTTCGTTACTTAGGTTTGGATGGGAATATTTTAATAACTACCACTATTCACTTTTCCACATAATCACCAGACACTTGCATACATTTCTGCCAATGATGAACAAGTTTTCTGAAGCCGTCAGGGAAGAAGTCTGTGTGCTTTCATTTCAGGCGTCAGCATCCTGACTACCCATCGTGCACAGATCTTCCAATAGCCAAGCAAAGCAATAATGTGACCCACATATTCTTGTGAAATGCCAATTATGCTTGAAATTTCTCTCTGAGTGATACAACGATCGTCCTGAATCAATCTGTCAACCTTTTGCTTGTGAAACTCGGTGGTTGCTGTCACAGGACATCCAACTCTTTGGCACACAAGTCAGATGTTCCCACCACAACATCTTTAAACTTACTTGCCCAACGATGCATAGTACTCACATCAACACAATCACCATAAACAACTTGCATTCTCTGATCAATCTTCTTTGGGATGGCACCTTCTGCTGTCAAGAATTCAATGACTGCACGTTGCTTAAGTCACATTGACCGACCGTCTGCACAGGGTTCCATACTTCACACTTTAACAACACAAGTGTTCAATGCTAAGGTTTCCCTCCAAAATGGAAGTGTAGAGGAGAGTCTACTGAACAAGCCATTACCTGCTCCATACCAGTATTGCCATCTGTTGAGGAGTTACGAAGGTGGAGGCATTACTTTTCATTCAATCCTTGTACATGAACAAATAGTTGAGGATCTACGCCCTGCTGATGTATTCGTTGCCAAAGACATGACACAGCCACTCTGGATTTCAACCGTCTGGTCTTCCAACAGTTTCTCCCAGCTGAACAGGTGCTGTATTGGGAGCTTTGGCTCAGGCCTGGAAGGGCTTCCATTCATCTCAAAACAGGTGTAGGAGGAGCTGTGTTGAAATCTACTCCCTTTTACACGCTTTTACACTTCCTCTGCCCAAACTGGCAGTGTCCCATGACTACTTTTTTCTTTTGAAAAAGGACACTGGGAAGTTGTTAAAATCACCTCCATACAATGTTTGCTTTGCTCTTCTCTGAACCAGAAAGTAAATTACTCATGGGGTGGAGGGAAACACAAAGTCACAGAAAGCCACAGAAGAAGTAGAGAAACAAAAAATAAAAGAAGGAAATTAGTTATGAGAGCAGCAGACAGCATCACCTCTAACTAAGGGTTTCGTTATCACTCACCCATGCCCAAAAAAAAAAGGAAGAACAAGCAGAGATGGCAACAATCTTCACCACCACTACAAAAGAAGAAACCAGAAACCACATTCTGTCTGCTGCTAGGAAGCAGATGACACTAAAAGCAAAATGGAAGGTCTGGATGCTACTTACTGTCACAAACATAGGGTTTATCATGGTCATCCATGGAAGAAACATCATTCTTTCGCCTACCAGAGCCTCTGGCCTAGAAGGAAAATGAGATGTCACTGCAAGTAGTGGAGATATTGGTCCCCAAAGTCTTTTTTGCAGGTATATAATGCACATACAGGATGAATATCCTTTATTCAAAACATTTGGGTCCAGAAGTTTTTTGGATTTTGCAATTATTTTATATTTTGGAATGCCTGTATTTTAATATTCCCTATCTTGACTATCTTGAAGATGCAACCAAACATAATTCATTTATGCTTCATATATACCTTACATATATATAGCCTGAAGGTAATTTTATAAATATTATAATAATTTTTCATAAAAAGGTTTGTGTACACTGAACTATCAGAAAGCAAAGGTGTCACAATCTCAGTGCAACATTTTGTTTTAGATTTTGTAATTCCTGATAAGGGATGTTCAACCTTTTTTAAAAAATCCTGTTTATTTTCAACGCATACATAGTTACACACACATGAGAACTCATAAACATGGTGAGTTAATTAGTAGATAACATGTTTGAAATAATGAGGCCACTCCAAAGTTACATCACATCGAGGACTCTGGAGACTGGCCTTCAAATTGCCGCTTAGCTATTGAAAAGCACTGGGTGACCTTGGACAAATCACACTATTTTTGCTTCAGAGAAATCATGGAGATGAAAGAGCTCAAATGGGCCATGTAGTCCAATAGGAGCCCCTGGTGGTCAAGTGGGTTAAACCCTTGTGCCAGCAGGACTGATGTCTTGAAGGTTAAGTTGCTGACCTGAAGGTTACCAGTTTAAATCCAACCCGTGGAGAACGTAGATGAGCTCCCTCTGTCAGCTCCAGCTCTCCATGGAAGGACATGAGAGAAGCCTCCCAAAAGTATGGTAAAAACATTTTTTAAAAACATTCAGGCATCCCCTGGGCAACATCCTTGCAGACGGCCAATTCTCTCACAGCAGAAACGACTTGCAGTTTCTCAAGTCGCTTCTGACACATACACAAAAATCTAGTCCAATCCCCTGCCATGAAGGAAAAGTACAATCAAAATATCCCTGGCAGATGGCCATCCAGCCTCTGTTCAAAAACCTCTAAAGAAGGAGCTTCCATCACACTCCAAGGCAGAGAGTTCCACTGCTGAACAGCTCTCATGGTCAGGAAGGTCTTGCTAATGTTCAACTGGAATCACCTTTCCTGTAATTTCAACTCATTGCTCCAAGTCCTAGTCTCCAGGACAGAGGAAAACAAGCATGAAGATAAAAGCAAACCTCCACTGAACCAATCTTGCCAGGAAAATCCCATAATCGGTTTACTGTGGGGTTTCCATAAATTGGAAATGACTTCAAGTCACATTGTAACAAAAACTATTGGAAGTCCAATCTTTTAAAAAAGCAAACCAGATAGCCACATCTACATGTTTGTTGGCAATCTTAAAGAATTTTAAAGATGAGTGAAAATTGACTTATTAATTTAAACATGTCATTAATAATGATCTCTGGTACTGGAGGGAAAAACTAGTAACATGCATATGAACTGATATCTGTTTGGTTTTTTTTGTCTTTTGTCTATGTTGGGGCATGGGGGAACTGAACAGCAGCTAGCACCAGATTAGAATTTGGAAATCCCCCCCACCCTGGATTATAGGTTCCTAAATCCCCCAGCCAGTGCAGCTAATGGCTAAACTGGCCAGGGCAAATTGTGAAATGAAGTCCCAAAAGTATCTAAGCTCGAGATCCATTCTGCATTATAAATTTTTTTAATGATTTGCACGCATTCTCATGTTTCCAGGCTACATAATGCACACTATAGGATCTGAGGCTTTACTGTTGCCCATTATTTCTAGACAAAGTTCTTAAGTCTCTCCTTGTGGGTCCACACGTCCTTGGCTTTCAAATCTCTTTCCCAACACTCTCACAATTTCATGGCTGGCCTCAGGGGGGCTGGCAAATAGACAGCCACCCCAAAGGCACGGACCTGAGTGCCACGTGCTTGCTGTCAGGGCTTCAGTCTGTGGCGTTCAGTCATCCACGGCTGCCTTCAGTCTCCTGCCGTTATACAGCAAGGAATTGATGTATATAGCAGAAAAGCTTCAGCAGAGCAGCCTTGGAGCACTCAAATGAAGCCAAGCAGGGATGCTTGCCAGAAGGACAGATGAAGGGGCCTGAGATTAAAAATGAAATCATGCCGTAGGAAAGGGAAGGACGTGCACAAATTTGGAATGACCAGCATGTTAGATCCACTGTACTATTTCTATTGCAATGCTGTTAATCCCTTTGCTTGTGCTCTGAAACAACCAAATGTTTATGTGCCTGAATTTTAGAATTATGTGCACCAAAAGATCACGAGAGATTTAGAAAATCTAAAGGAGGGAGCAATTACTTCCTTAAAGAGGTGTGAGGCACCTTGTTGTTACTATGTACTGTCATATCATTTATGGCAGTGTTTCCCAACCAGTGTGCCATGGCACACTAGTGTGCCGTGAGCGATCATCAGGTGTGCCGCGAGAAAAGCTCTCTGCCCCCCTTCCTTCCCCCCTCCTCCTGCCGAACTCCTGCTGCTTGGGAGAGGAGGAGGGAGGGATGGGCAGCCGCAAAGAAAAAGAAGAAGGGACTGGGGCACCGCCTCCTTCGGCTGTTTCCCCAACCAGCCTCCAATCTGCCATGACTCCCGCCATGACTCTCACCCCTTGCTTGTTGAAGCTGCGTGGAGGAGGAGCCCCGCCTACTGAAGCCCATCCACCGCTCATGCTCCTCTGTGAGAGAGCTGAAGCCGGGGGGAGGGGGGCATGACACGGCCTGGCTCCGCCCCTCCCCTGGCTTCAGCACTCCCCCATAGCCGCCAGCCTTGGAAGGCAGTGCCAAGCCAGCGATGGCAGAGCCAGCACAATGCTGGCTTGCCCCCTCGAAGCTGGTGAAGCTGTGGGAGAACTGAAGCCAGGGGGAGGGGCAGGGCATGGCCTGGCCTGGCTCCGCCCCCTCCCCAGCTTAAGTGCCCTCACAGCTTCACCAGCCTTGAGGGGGCAGTGCCAAGCCAGCGGTGGCAGAGCCAGCACAATGCTGGCTTGGCACTGCCCCTCAAGGCTGGCGGCTGTGGGAGAACTGAAGCCAGGGGGAGGGGGGCGGGGCATGGTGTGGCCTGGCTTCTCCCCTGGCTTCGGCACTCCCAGCAGCTGCTCCCAGCAGCTCACCATCCCCCAGGCGTTCTTTACTGTGTTAGAGTGCCATTTTGTGTCATTTTGGTTGGTGGTGTGCCCCCGGATTTTTTTAATGTTAATAGTGTGCCACGGCTCAAAAAAGGTTGGGAAACACTGATTTATGGCATATGGTGACCCTCAAAGGAACCTAGCACAGAATTTTCTTGACAGGTTTTGTTCAAAGAGGGTATGTTTTTGCCTTCCTCTGAGGCTGAGAGTTTGTTACGTGCCCAAGTGTTGGAGACACCTAGTACACTTTTTTGAATACAAACTGGAAGAGATTGCCAACACATTCTTACAGACCTTTTCCTTTTTACCGTGATGTCACCAAATACTGATTTTTCCTTTGTAACATTGTGTCTGCAGATCATAGGCAGTGAAGACTAAGCCAGAACATAACAAGTTATGATTACAATCAATCGGTAACTGGAGGGAGGATTGTAAAGAAAAATCAACTTATGAAAATGACAGTCATTCTGAGAGTCATGCTAGACCAGATTAATACTTGTGGTTCAATTAAAAAATGGTTGCAAAGTCTGTGATGGGATACCTTTGATTCCTATCAGAGCTGCAACTGATCAGAGGACTGTATGTAGAATAATTCATGTGAAAATGATCTAAGAGTCATAGTGGAGCATAAGATCAACATGAGTGTGATGTAGGTCAACACAATTCTGGGCCATCACAGTCTATACATAGCGTCATACTGTAGAGACTGAGGAAAGCAACAGTAATACTCTGACCTACTTTGACCAGATTTCATCTGGAATAGATGGCTCTTACAATCCTCTATGATTCTATCATTCTATAATCCCGTATTGGCAATTTTAACTATTGAACTATTTCCAGAATCCCCTATTTTGGCTAGGAGATTCTGGGAGTTGTACCCACCTCCCATGGCCATCCTACTTTTAATCCTGTGTATGATGAGGATAGGGTGCTATCTGTGGACAGAAAAAGTTGGAATGTTAAATAGCCTCTGACTGTCTGTCTATATGTGTTGTTTGTCTATGGCATTGAATGTTTGCCATGTATTTATTTATTTATTTCCACCATTTCTACCCCGCATCTTCTCAACCCCGAGGGGGGACTCAGAGCGGCCTGTATATTGTATATTGTAATCCACTCTGCGGGGTGAGAAGGGCGGAATATAAATACTGTAAATAAATAAATAAGTAAATAAAAACAACATGGAAAAAAGTGTCTTGAGTGCTCTCCTGTCTGCAGTTTATCACTCAGAGCTCTGCCCTCATGGCTTTTTTTCCACCCTCCTAATATGAAGCCTTGGCCAGGTTATTTATTATTTATTTACAACATTTCTATCCTGCTTTTCTTGAACCCGAAGGTGACTCAAGGCAGCTTACAATCCTGCAGCCATAACCACATACAGTATAACATTTAAACATTTAAACAATTTTATAAAATCATACAATAAAAGTCCACAAGTCCTATAGGGATCTATGGAGGTCTCACAATTTTTCTGGCCTTTGTTTAAGACATATAGATAAGTCATATAGGGATCTATGGAAGCCACCTAATCCCACAGGTCTTCATTTAGAATCCATCTCATTGGGATCTATGTAGGCCATCCAATCCTTCTGGCCTTCCTTTAGGACTTAAGTCCCATTGGGATCTATGGAGGCTATTTATTTATTTATTATTTCAACTTCTATACCGTTCCTTCCCGCAGGCTCGGGGTGGTTTACATATGTAAAAAACAGCACAATAAAACAAACATCACAACTAACCAATTCAATGAATTAGAATGTAGACAGTAGAAGATGTTACAAAGATTCACTCAGGAGGGAATGCTTGACGAAAGAGAACCGTTTTACACGCCTTTCAAAAAGGGAATAACTCTCTAATTCCTCTAACTTCGTCAGGCAAAGCATTCCAAAGTGTCGGTGCCATCACTGAGAAGGCTCTTTGCCAAGTGGATGACAGGTGGTAAGTCCAAACAGAGGGAACATTGAGGAGATTTTGTTCTTCCAACCGAAGTGATCTCTGGGCCATTGTTTAGGACAGTAGTCCCATTGGGATCTATAGAGGCTACCCAATCCTTCTGGCCTTCCTTTAGGACTTAAGTCCCATTGAGATCTATGGAGGCCACCCAATCCTTCTGGCCTTCCTTTAGGGCAGTGTTTCTCAACCTGGGGGTCGGGACCCCCAGGGGGTCGCGAGAGGGTTTCAGAGGGGTCGCCAAAGACCATCAGAAAATATATATTTCTGATGGTCTTAGGAAGCCTTTTGGCAGAGAAGGCTGAAGATATCTCCGCTTTTCCTTCTCTTTCTTTTTGGAAACAGACTACGAATTCTCCCACCTAAAGCCTCCCAGCCGGGGGGGGGGGGGAGGTGGTTCTGAGACTCCAAGCGGGGAGGGGAGAGCAGGCATGCTTGGCTCATGGCAGCATGATGCGCATGTGTGGGTGAGGGAGAGTGTGTGAGGTGGGATAGAGGCTCACGCCAGCTAGTCCTTCAAGGCATGAGGGTTCTGTGTAAGATGCAAGGGGCTCTTTGATTGTAGGTGAACTATAAATCCCAGCAACTACAATCCCAAATGTCAAGATCTATTTTCCCCAAACTCCACCAGAGTTCACATTTGGGTATATTGAGGATTCGTGTTAAGTGTGGTCCAGATCCATCATTGGTGAGTCTATAGTGCTCTCTGGATGAACTACAACTCCCAAACTCAAGGTCAATGTCTATCAAACCCTTCCAGTATTTGCTGTTGGTCATGGGAGTTTTGTGTTGCAAGTTTGGTTCAATTCCATTGTTGGTGAGTTCAGAATGCTCTTTGATTATAGGTGAACTATAAATCCAGGCAACTACAACTTCCAAATGACAAAATAACCCACCCCCCCCAATACAGTTATAAAGTAGCAATGAAAATAATGTTATGGTTAGGGGCCACCACAACATGAGGAACTGTATGAAGGGGTCGCAGCATTAGGAAGGTTGAGAAACACTGCTTTAGAGCATATGGATGTTCTATTGGGATCTACAGAGGCCACCTAATCCTCACAGCCTTCCTTTAGGATTTTAGGTTAAAAGTGGTGTGGGGGAAAAAGTGAAGGAAGGATGGCAATGGGAGTTCCTATATCTCACACCCAATCTGCCTACACCTTTTTTAAGGGACTCTACCTCATGCTACTTTACATATGAATTGGGTAGACTAGCAACTCAATCACAGGTCCCTTTTATGCTGTAAAACTACAGCCCTATAATTCCACTTTAACTGCCAGGGTTGTGCCCCATGAAATGATGAGATTTGCAATCTGGTGAACCACTAAAGCTTTGTAGCTGGGGATGAAGATACTCTTTCATCAATTCCAAATCCTTGGCGTCAATTGCATGGATCTATGTAGAACCATGGTGCTATAACTGTGTAGTGTGAAAGGGCCCACAGTTACAAAGTGTCTCCCCTCATTCTATATAATCCGTAAATCAGCTTGAAATGGGTAGGAACCACTAACTTTGAATATGTTTTAATGGTTTTTAACTGCAAATTTTAAAATACTGTTTATATTTAATTCTTTTTCAATGTTTATATATTTGTATATTTTAAATTGTACGGTAATGTTTTTATATTAAACCACTTTGGGCTTCATCACACTAGATAATGAATCCACTTAAGATCCGGTTTCTGCCTCCTGCAGAATTCTGGGGTTTGTAGTTTAGTGAGGCTGTTAAAGGCTCCTCCCTAAACGACAAACCCCAGAATTCTGCAGGAGGCAGCAACCAGATTTAAAGTGGGTTGTTGTAGGTTTTCCGGGCTATATGGCCATGTTCTAGAAGCATTCTCTCCTGGCATTTCACCTGCATCTATGGCAGGCATCCTCAGAGGTTGTGAGACCTCACAACTTCTGAGGATGCCTGCCATAGATGCAGGCAAAATGTCAGGAGAGAATGCTTCTAGAAAATGCCCATATAGCCTGAAAAACCTACAACAACCCAGTTAATCTGGCCACGAAAGCCTTCGACAATAGATTTAAAGTGGATTAATTGTCTAGTGTAATAAGGTTCTCTAGAGTCTCCTTTGGGAGAGATAAAGTGGGGTACAAAAACAACAACAACAACAACAACAACAACAACAATAACCAAAGCTCTCAAGCCAAAGAACGGCAGGACTGTCAAAGAGGACAGAGATCAAGAAAGAGATTTTCAACATTGGAAACATCAACAAAGAGATTTAAAGAGAGATGAAAATCTAGGCTGGAGTTTATTCTTCATTTTGGACGCTTTACCGCTACCAGTAACACAACTGTCTTATCACCTCCCTCCTGCAGTCTTCCTCTGGCACAAAATAATGCCATAGCTCATCAGTGGCCTTGTTTTTCCCACCACACAATCCATTAAATAGGGGAATGGAGGAATATTGACGGAGGAGTATAGAGAAGTCCTTGTGAACATTTTGCTAATGAAAAAGCATTTCCTGCTGTGACTCTGCAACTGGAGGTTTGCAAGGGCTGGTGTGGCTCAGTCCTGAGAGCCTCCAGCAGTTCACTCCAGAGGGAAGAGAGGGCCAGAAGAGCCAGGCAGCATGACAAGGGGGAGGTGAGCAGCCTGCCTTCACACTGTGTGGGTTTCCTGCCAGGGGAGATGATTATTGAGAGCCTCCAGCTGCAGAGCCATGCGGAGAACGCTGATCAATAGCCAGCAATTCCCTGCACTGAAACCGCCGAGGGAAAACCTACTGCCTCGGTTCATCTAGAGATGCAGATACAACAAATGCCAAATGATAAAAGTTTCGCTTGGCACAAAAACATATGTATAATTTGGGTTTGGGGAAAAAGAACAATTCTGTTCCCACCATTTAAAAAATAACATTCTATACCAAAATCAGAAAGTGTAAAAACAGAGGTGATCATCCCATAGAAAGATAGTAATTTTAGATGAGCTACAATTCAATCGTCAAAAATATCTACCCTACAATTGTAGCAGTTCATATTCAAATTAACAACCATTTTATGGAATTTGGGATTTGTAGTCATAGAATCATAGAGTTGGAAGAGACATCATGGGCCATCCAGTCCAACCCCCTGCCAAGAAGCAGGAAAATTGCATTCAAAGCACCCCCGGCAGATGGCCATCCAGCCTCTGTTTAAAAGCCTCCAAAGAAGGAGCCTCCACCACACTCTGGGGCAGAGAGTTCCACTGCTGAACAGTTCTCACAGTTAGGAAGGTCTTACTAATATTCAGGTGGAATCTCCTCTCTCCTGTAGAGAGAGATGTGATAGTCTGTGCTTCAGAGGTAATATAATTATTAGTCTTCTAGTATACCACATCCTTCAAGATAAGGAGAATTTTACTAATATGAATGATTATTCTATAGTACATATAGTTCTCATCTACAGTGGCAGGAAGCCACACACTTTCCATGTGGCTGGCTACACCAAGAAAGAAACTGAAGATACACTGCAATGCATCTATATCATTTGTTGTCACTTGTCCAGTAAATGCCTTGAGAATTCCTGGTTCAGAAATTCCAGAAAAACGATTGTATAAAATTCTAAATATAGTAAGAAGACAACATTACTATGCTTTTGTTAAGATACCCTTTACTCTCTCCCACCTTAGGAATCCTGAAGGCTCTTAAAGAAGAACAAGAAATGTGTTAAAATACGTAGGAAGAACATACGTTGTGACCCGTTTTCTCTCTGTTTGTGATGTTTCTCACCCCCTTTTCACCACTTTCTCTATAATCCTTTCTAACTTTTTCCTTTGTCCCCCTCCATATCCCCTCTCGTCTCCCACCATTTCGACGCTGAATCTCAGCGAAACACTATGTGTATTGTTTTATGTGAATGCTTTGGCATTTGTTTTTTTTATGGAAACTAATAAACTTTTTTTTTTAAAAAAAAGCCTCCAAAGAAGGAGCCTCCACCACACTCTGGGGCAGAGAGTTCCACTGGTGAACAGTTCTCACAGTCAGGAAGTTCTTCCTAATGTTCAGATGGAATCTCCTTTCTTGTAATTTGAAACCATTGTTCCACGCCCTAGTCTCCAGGGCAGCAGAAAACAAGCTTGCTCCTTACTCCCTATGACTTCCTCTCACATATTTATACATGACTATCATGTCTCCTCTCAGCCTTCTCTTTGGGCTAAACATGTGCTGAAAGACATGGAACTCTCTGTTTGAGAGCTCTAATGTTATGTGACTAGAGAATTTCAAGCATCCAAACCATAGTCTAGACCAGGGCTTTTTAAACTTTTCCACTCGCAGTCGTAATTCCTTTAGGCTCAGGAAATTTTTACATGACCCCTGGAATATAGGTATATAAAATAAGAGAGACCCACAGCAGTTGTGCTTACCAGAATAAGCTTTACCTCTCCGCGCAGTAGAGAGGTAGAGAGATTTGCCTCCATCCATGAAGGCCAGTTCCAGGAAAACTTCCAGAAGGGGGCAGAGCCAGGCTCCCGGCACTTGCCGGCCCCCTTCCTCAGTCTGGAACCAGACATCGACCCACCACTCCCACCCATTAAACAGTATATTAAGGTTACCATTAGGGGGGCGGGTAGATTTTTCCCCCTCTTATGTTCTAGGAGGGTTTTTTCGCCTACCCTATACTGTTACAAGGCAAATTGGGATGAGCGTGGTTAAATAGGTGGCCACGGTAAAATGTTAGGAAAAGCTAAAATTTGATATACGCCTAAGGCACCCCCTTCAGTGGTGAAGGGCATTAACTAATACACTCACCAAAGGTTCGATTTCAAGAGGTGAGGGGAATTATAAGGGCCTAAGAATTGAAGAAATATGGTCTCTGATACACTGAGAGAGACAGCTCCGACACATTTCCTTCGGAGGTTGCACGATTGGGTGTTCAGAGGACCTGAGTGGTTCGCCCTAGCTAGCTGAGAGGTAGGCCAGACAGGGATGCTACCAAGTTCAAGATCCATAGATTGATTTCCAGTCAAAGTTAAACAGGTAACAGTTAATAAAAATTGCCCACATTTAAACCCAAATACTTGTGTGTGGTCTCGTTATTTCGTGGGTTGGCAGGCAAAGCTATAGCGTAGCATTAAGCTCTTTGTCTAGCAAACCCTATGAAATTTATGGGGACAGCATAAGTCAGCAGACAACTTGAAAACACACACACACACACACACAACTATCTATCTGTGAACTTATATAAACAATGAGTGTAAATATGAAAACAGCATTTGTTTTCCTCCTTTCTTCTTGTTTTGTGGCTAATACCACCTACCCGTCCTCTGGGTCTGTTCTTTCGTTTTGGGATATCTTCTTCCATCTCTTCCTCCTCATTTGCTTCATCTGCATTTTCATCATTTTCCAGAACCCTCTGTCATTAAAACAATAAACAGTAATTAAAAAGAAATCCCAGCACAGCAGAGGGTTTTTAGTATAAGGGCAAAGATGGAGGAGAATATATATGACACCAGCATTTAGATCAGAAGTGGGAATCATGAAGTCTTGCAGATGTGTTGTTGAACTGCAAGTCCCAGCAGTCTCAGCCATCATAGCCAATGGCAAGTTGCAGATCAACAACATCTGGAGAGATGTGTCTTTCCCATCCCTGATTTAAATACATAAATTGGAAGGATCATGCTATTTCAGGGCATGAACTCTAAAGTTGTTCTCAAGGTGAACATTAAGCAGGGTGGTTGAAATATTTGCTCTTGAATATTTTCAACATCAAATATAGAGGTAAGGGAGGATCTTGATTGAATGGAACCTTCCCTTGTTTACCTTACTGAGAACTATTTGCAAATGTTTCAGCTGCAACCTGGGCCCACTTATTTTTCTTAATATTCCATTTTTTTCTCGAAGGAATCAGTGACATCAGTACATTACCAGTGCAATGGCACTGGTGGCTAACGTAGATTTTGGGGCAGTGAATCTGCTCAGGTTTTAATCCAGACTTTAAATAAGATACATCTGGACTCCTCCAGAATGGGAAAAATATATTTGCAGGTATTGAGAGTTTCTTGTTATTTTTATTTTGGTTTTACCTTACTCCAAACACTTTCTTGAAATATCCAAGGATTCCCTTCCTCCTCCTCTGATCAAAATCACATCTAGCAACATTTTAGAAATTGATTTTCACCAATTTCCACTGAAATTTCTTTATTTTATTTATTTATTTCCTATACTTTTACCCTGCCCTTCTCACCCCCGAGGAGGGACTCCGGGTGGCCTCACAAAAGCATCATTGGACGCCAGCATCATAAAAACAATCAGCAATACAATTAAAAATATTAAAAACAGAATTAAACAGTTAATTAAAACATGACTGTTAAAATCAGAATCCAGAGTCCAGAGTCCAGCCCGGGTCAATTCATTGTCTTAAATCTTCTTTCATTTGCTGTTATTACTGGTCTTTACTCTTATTACTTTATTATTATTCAAGTTATAATCAGTGAGCTAAACATCATAGCACAATTACTTTTCTTACTTTTTCTCCTCAACCCCCCCCCCCCCCATCTCATGATGTGTCATTTCTATGCATCAGGAGGACTCCATAAGCTTTAGGGTAGTTTTCAGGGGAGGGGTGGCCACCATCTGGCTCCTCCAGGCTTTTGGAAGCCCAAAGAAGCAAGATGGCTATGGGGACTTACCCCCAGGTAGTCCCAGGACTACGCGTGGGTGAGTCCCCACAGGCCCAATACTCCATTAGAACCGGTCTTTTCAGAAAGGCCTAGATCTAATGGGGTATCTGATTAATTCCTGAATTAATTTGCTTTTTCCTGAGGCATTGTTTGGATGCTTCAGGTAAATCCCGACAAGTCTCGCATTTTGGGGGCTGTCTGGAAGGGACTAGAGACCCCTAATGGCATGGTGCTTGTTCTTCAAATAACATTGAGATGTAAATATAACTACTGAAATTTGTTCTTATGTACATTCCCCCTCTAAGTAAAGGAGAATTAACTGGGCTGCCCATTGAGATGTGAGGGATTTTCTGATATTTTATAGTATCTCACAACAGCTTGTTAGTTACGCCTACATCCGAACACAATTTCTTTTTCACACATAAGAACAAATATACTTATGTATAGCGGCTGGTATTTATTTTGGTGTACTCTCCTGCAAATCACAGCATGAAGGCCAGAAGAGATTAATAACCTGATGCCCAATAAAATGACATCATAAGTTATCATTTCAGCATCACAGTCATCCTTCCACATTTTGTGGTTTTTTAACTTTTGTGGAACTGATTATTCACGAATTTGATTAAAATGTTCTTCCTAAAATCTCTAGGTTCTCCAGTGTGATTCCATGGTAATCTTCAAATGGGAGTCAACCAACCAGTTATGCTGGTCTTGAAATTTCTAGAGACATGTATTATTAGGTAAAAACATAGCAATGCCTTTATTCTTTACTTTCGCAGGGATCCTGTGCCTCTGACTCCAGCAAATGTGGAGGTCTGATGTATATAGAGAGTAAACGTGAAGAGTACTCCCAGTCACCTGGATTTCTTGTAGAGTGTCCTCCTCTTTAGTATCTATCTTCTTTTCAAGTCCTTCTCCACGCAGCAAAGCTTCCAGTGTGGTCCCCTCTGACGTGAAGCCATCCTTCTTCAGGGGCAGGTCAACTTCTGATAAAGCAAGCACAACAGAAGATGCAGTTATTTTCTATAGACCCAGAATGCAAAAGTAACACTTAATCACAGAATGCAAGCTATTCTACAGGGGTTTAATAAGTAAAATAGTATCTGTTATATAAAATAGCAAAATCAAAGTTTGCTTCTTAGATTTTTTAAAGAAAATACTAGCCATCCCCTGCCACGCATTGCTGTGGCCCAATCTGGTGATCTGGAAAATAAATTAATGAGAAAGTGCTGGTTTCTAATATATGTAATTTCTTTATGCTTATGGGGAAACAGAATTTCTTGTTTCTTTGTCAGTGTTGATGTAGAGATTGTCTGGTTTTCCTACTCTGGAATATGCAACATATCATTGTCCTTCTTTAGGGGTGCCGTTCAAATCTATAATACTATATCTGCCATATACATATATGTGTGTGTGAATCACATACATCTATCTATATCTATGGCTGGATGGCTCTTTGTCAGGAGGACTTTGATTATATTTCTTGCCCTGGTGAAGGGAGTTGGACCAGATGTCCTTAAAGCAGCATTTCTCAACCTGGGGGCCGGGACCCCTGGGGGGGTCACAAGGGGGTGACAGAGGGTTCACCAAAGACCACCAGAAAACACAGTATTTTCTGTTGGTCATGGGGGTTCTGTGTGGGAAGTTTGGCCCAATTCTATCGTTGCTGGGGTTCAGAATGCTCTTTGATTGTAGGTGAACTATAAATACCAGCAACTACATCTCCCAAATATCAAGGTCTATTTCCCACAAAGTCCATCTGTGTTCATATTTGGGCATATGGAGTATTTGTACCAAGTTTGGTCTAGATCCTTCATTGTTCGAGTCCACATTGCTCTCTGGGTGTATGTGAACTACAACTCCAAAACTCAAGTTCAGTGCCCACCAAACCCTTGGTTATCTGCTGGTTATGAGAGTCCTGTGTGTCAAGTCTGGTTCAATTCTATCATTGGTGGAGTTCAGAATGCTCTTTGATTGTATGTGAACTATAAATCCCAGCAATTAAAACTCCCAAATGATAAAGTCAATTTTTGAGTGATGGTCATTCCTTGGGTTAGTAAGTGTCTTGTGGCCAAATCTGGCAACAATTCGTCAAACAGATTTTTAGTTATGATGTCAATCAAAACAAACAGAGCATGGTTAGTCGATTCCATAGATACAGAATTTGTGGAAGACCAATTGTACGTTCAGAGCAGAACACTGAGTTGACCTTCTGGGTCCCATGTTCTAATTTGTGGGAGGTAAAACATTGCTTGCAATTACATTATGAAAATTGGAAAGGCAGAATAGACACAGTCCAAATCATTCATTTCAGGACAAACTTGTAGGCGTAGAGAAAACCCAGGCTCTTCCTTGCAAGAGCATTTTATGACAACCAACTAAAACAAACACTATCAATTATGTTCATCCATCAAAACACCTATTTTGTTTTTTTAATTTTCTGCACAGGCCGATGGACCATAATTTGATTGCACAACAAAGCACTGAATTAGATGCCACTAAGTCGCAGTCTCGCTACATAGAATGTCAGTTCCATTTCCAGTTGTGATTGGGAACAGAGGTACTTATCGGGTGAGCTCTGGCATTATCTGTCACTCCAGAGACAGCAGGTACTGTGCAAAACCAAAGCAATCCCGCTTCCCCAGAAATGCTTACACAAGGATTATACAAACACTATGTCACATTGTGTCTTAGACCCATTTACTCTTATAAACAAATACCATATAACTGTATATCATGATTGATTCCAGTTAAGTACCATTTTGGATGGCAAATGTGTGAGTGTCTGTGTGTTGGGGGGAGAAAAAGAGAGACCCAGCACATCAGAGATCTACTGCTGAGCAAATGTAGCCACTGAGCTCATTAACAGGACATGGCAGGATGTGCCTTAAAGGGCAACTCAGTGGCTCAGTGAGCAATTAAATCTCATGTCAGTCCCCAATGAGAATCTATCAGTGTCACAAACATATAATATCTCAGTCCTATTGCTGTTTCCCACCACTCACATTTTTATTTATGGTGGACTATTTGGAACAATGGAAGTCAGAACCAATATCGTGAAATATGCCATGGGAAAGAGGTATGAAACAGATGAAGCCCCCTCCTCTTCTTCTGGGAAATATGCAGAGAGAGAAGCTGTCTGTTAGCTGTCTAGTTTGCAAAAGATACCATCTTTTGGGATGGTGCTCTCTGCCAGCATATGGAGAGCCCCAGGGGAAATGGTGGTGAAAAACCCAGACAAGCCGCATCCATCCATCCATCCATCATATTGCTCATTTCCACATCTCCAAGGCATAAATATAGCATTCGAGGGCAGGGGAAGGGGTAGAGTTTTAAGGGAGAGCAACGGAGGGGTGTGGAACAAACAAATATGTTTGTGTGCACAGTGAGATTTTTAATTATATTAAGTAAATAATACAATCAGGTTGAGATAGTATTCAGGGGATGCCTTGTTTTGTTTTTAAAATGGGATAACCTACATCCATGAAGTATTTTTTGTTGGTCCCCAAAAAAGGCAGCAGTGGGAGGGGGTGATCTCTGTAACAAACTTCAGATTCATTCTGCTGTGACACTCATTCTGTACAATCCTCTGCCGATGCTAAATAACTTCAATTTTACCAGTCTCTCCACAGTCTGTCTCTGCTCTGTTCTGCCTGCCTGCCCCCATATCAGTATACAGCACTCAAACTCTTTGCCATTCGTTGACCAACATAGGAAACAAGACACTGGACAGAAAGGCCTTTGGTCTGATTCAGCAGGGCTTTTCGTATGTTCAGAAGCAACATCCTAATCAAACTTCTAAAGTCTATGTTCTGTTATTCTGACAGTTTAATATTCCAGAGAGCAAGGGGGTAATTGGACACTCTAGAGGCCAGTACGCTTCCCTTCCAGCAAGGCCAACTAGTCTCATAAGATGAAAGAAAAAGCAAGAATTGGTGTGTTCTGGGATTTTGCGATTCCACAGTACACTGGTATTATAAATTACACCAGGATCCCGGGGTTTCTTTGAATTTCAAACCAGTTCTATATTTGACCTAGAGGAGTTCTACTTCCAAATGATACTCCATGCATTAATTTTTCAAGTCTCCAGCTTCTTAAAGGCCATGCTTCTCTTTACAGAACATCTTTTAAATGTCTGCCTCAATAAAGTAAAAAAAAAATCTGATATATCTGTATCTAAAAATCTAATGCTTTGATCGTGTTCATTTAAGAAAACACATAATTGTGCTAACAGTTTCATCTATACTGTAAGTATGGTATCTATATCTTTAAAAATCTATATGTAAAAATCTAAATACAGATATCACACTTGCAGACAAAACTGTTATTTATTTATTCATTTATTTATTTTCAATTATTTATAACTCGCTGGTACTGGGAGTTTTATCAAATGAACACAACCCAAGCATTATTAAAACTGACTGAGAAATGCAATAAAGTCTTATAAACAGCAATATTATAGCAGTATGATTTCACTTTAACTGCATTGGCTCCATTCTACATCTTGGGATTTATAGTTTGGCGAGATGCCTTTCTCTTAGCTATAGCACTAGAGCAGCAGTTCTCAACCTGTGGGTCCCCAGATCTTTTGGCCTTCAACTCCCAGAAATCCTAACAGCTGATAAACTGGCTGAGATTTCTGGGAGTTGTAGGACAAAACACCTGAGGATCCACACATTGAGAACCACTGCACTAGAGCTACAAATCTCAAGGTTCCATGGGATGCAGCCATGCCAGTTAAAGTAGCATCAAAGTATAATAATTGTGTAGTAGATATACAGTGTTCCCTCACTTATCATGGGTGTTCCGTTCCAGAACCACCCACGATAAGTGACATACCGTGAAGTAGGGACGCTCCCTCGCCCCCTCACTTTGCCTTCTCTTTCCTCTTCTCTTTCCCCTCCCTTCCTCCCTCCCTCAGGCGCTCATGCCACCCTCCTCTGGCAAGAGGGACACTTTTGCCTGCGCGGCCCTCCTCCTCCTAGCCTTCCCTCCCTCCCTGCCTTCCCTTCTCCACTGCTTTCCCTCCTCAGACTGTGGGAGAAAGAAGATGAGGAGTAAGAAGAAGATGCTGGGGCTGAGGAGGAAACAGAGGGAGCCACTGGAGCCGCTGCCTCTGGGCAAGGTGGGGGCAAAAAAGTCTGGAGCAAAGAGCTGGCCAGGCTGCACTGGGCCACCACTGGAGGGAGACCTGGCTGAAGTGCGGCAGCTCCTGCAGAAGCAACAGAAGCTGAGCAAGAGGGACAAAAGGAGGGAAAGCAGCGGAGGATGGCGTGGGCACCCAAGGGAGGGAGGGAGGGAGGGAGGGAAAAGAGGGGGGAGTTTATTTATTATTTATTTAAACTTTTATACCCCGCCTTCTCACCTCCAAAGAGGGACTCAGACCGGGAAGAGAAGGCAAAGTGTGAGGGGGGGAGGGAAGGCGAGGAGGAGGGCCGTGCAAGGAAAACCACGAAACAGCGAGACCACAGTAAGTGAACCGCGAAGGAGTGAGGGAACACTATATTCAGTGTTTCTTAATATGATTGATTTTAAGAAAGTTTGCAAGAGGGAGAAGTTAGGCAACCAGAGGCATTTTTTCAAATGTAGATCAGTCTCATCTAAATCTGGGTTTGGCAACATGTAATCCTCCAAATGTTGTTGGACTTCAGCTCCCACTGCCCTGTCTTATGGTGATCGGAATTGTTATTGTGCACTAGGATCAAAGGGAGAGGCTACATTTTGCCATTCCTGACCCACATAGAGGAAGAGCAAATAATCAGGGTGATAGAAGCTATCAATTGTGTTTACTTTATTAGGTTACATAGAAACCACAAGTCAACACAAAGGAATTAACAGTCTCTTGGGCTATTTCTAATGATGTGGTGCAACATGCATACCTGCTATGTGAGATAGATAGATAGATAGATAGATAGATAGATAGATAATCTCCCCAGAATGTCAATTGTGAAGATAAAAATCCATTTGCAGAGACATCCACAATATATACAGTACTTATCAGGAAGCCAGAATTATTGGCTATAGCGTCTCATTGAGCATCTGCTCACTGACAAACCTAGGTGACCTCAACGTAATATGCAAAACAGTCTTTAGATATAAAGGGAAACTGAAGGGGAAGATTATATGCCAATTACATATGAGAACAGTCAGAACAATCACAATTTTTCAGAGACTCCTGCAATCATTTATCAGGTCCCAGGCCATCATTTAGAAATCACTGGTGACATCAAAGCATTTAATCACAGATTCTGGCATTTGACTCCCACCCCTCAATGCCAATGCTTCCTGCATAATTTAAAAATAAATAAGCAAAACGAAAAGACAACAATTTCACTTTGGCTCCCGGACTGTTAAATGATAGTATAAATATATCCTTTAAAAAAACATGCACTGATGGTTACACATGTTGCAATTAAGCAAGGTGTCTTGGGGGTTAGTTTCAGCAGATCCACTCTAGAATATTCCATATGGTGATCTATTTTGATTTCATATACACAAGAAGTGTTATAGAGGGAACTGGACAATATTTCTTGAATGTGTTGTTCATTCAAGGTTGCCTTGGGACTAAAATGACAGAGAAGAGTAGGCTTGTCATTATCCCCAGGGACTGAAGAAATCACTTTTTTTGGCTTGCAGCTTTCAGACTCCTCTAGCCATCATTCCAAGTAACATTTCTAAGTAATTCCCAAAACTTTTATTCAACAGCACTTGAGATACTAAAATCTATTTTAATTTCTCAAAATGTCCCATAACAATCTGAACAACACAAGGAACTGTAGGAAATGAAAATGCCATCTCCTAGCTACTCTTTGGAAATACTGCTGGTGGAATAATGTAGAGTTCAGAGAGCAAGTACACTACTATCACTCATTATTTGTATTTATTTATTTATTTATTTATTTTGTGTCAAAAGTATTGCATAAATAATTAATTTAAAAACTGATAAAGTGATCACAAGCAGCTAAATAGTTTTAGACCAAAAATGGGCAATAGCAGCTTCATCGCCTGTAGCTTTAAACAATTCTGGGAATTACAATCCAAAGGTATTTTTTCCAAGCTCTACCATTTTATATCTAGATGTGGTTCTACAATATCCTAAGTTGTGTGGAAATGTAGTCTTCGTCAATGGTGACAAGAGATTACACTGATTAGAAATATATGAAAATGTAATTTCAACATGTTCTAAGTACATGGAGTGCCAAAAGCTTTGTGTGTGTATGTGTGTGTAATGAGCACTGAAAAAACCAAGATTTATAGCACTAGAGCTCATGCAGGTGGGCAAACTATACCCTGTAGACGCAGCAAGACTCTGAACAGTGAGAAAAGACACCATATAGGAAAAAGAAACATTCCAAGTCACTAGGGTGTTAATGCCAATAAGAAAATCTTTAGACAGAGTCACAGCATATCGAGTTTGAAGACTGCACAGGCAAAAGATCCATAGCACAAAAATGAGTAGTGGCAGAAACACAGGAGAACACAAAATGTGTGTTTGTTCTCAGGATATAGTCTATTCTATTGTGTCCAATTTAGACAAACAAGGGAATATGTTAAGGTTCAAATAAATAAGAAATACTTGGCTGCAAAGAGGCATAGACAATAAATTGGCAGAGACTGTTCCTATTAATCCTCTATGATCCAGCTTTTTCAGCTGTTTTTAAAATAGCCAAGTTTCTCCCTTTGTCCTCAGCTTGCTTCAGTTTCTGCAAGGGCCAAATGTACAACAGGAATCTGTTGATGAATTATATGATACAACAGGGATTATATGAGGGGTCTGTTCTAGTAATATGATTTTTGTGTAATCTGAAACCCTATTTTTCTTACCTGAAATGAACAATGCCTTGAACTTCTGGACAAAGCATAGCAAATAATTGCTCTGGAAAACCTAGAAAATGTCTAGAGAAGTGTTCTCTACATGACTCCAGCAGAACTTCCACCCGGACCCTGAGAGACCACTCCTTTACATATTTTCTAGATCTTCTCGAGTGACTCTATGGTATTCAAAGCTCTTTATGTGCTTGCATAATAAGTTGTCTGAATAGTTTGCACTCAACTAAGGAGAGAAAGGGTAGAATCTGGTCTTTTCCAATAGGTTCAGGCAAAAACAAACTGCTGCAGCTTCTCCTAGCCAACTTGACCATACTCTGATATTGACTGACCACAGTGTTCTGGTTGTCATCTGTGAAATGTTGAGGGATATATTAAACCCATTAATAAGTTGCTAAATGTTCAATCAACACTCATACAAATCATATTGATTAACTGGATCTACTCTAGGAAGATGCTTGCAATTTGATGAGGTCAGAGTTTTGCTACAAATATTCTTAAAATCTGTCAAATGCATGGAAAGCTACCCTGCTTTATAGTGAGACTCTCCAGTTCCAAGTCCAATTTTGGCGGGGGGGGGGGGTGGAGTCAGAAGAAAAAGGAAAAAAGTTTTGAATTTGTCCACCAGCCTTAGTCCCTGTGCAGCAAAATGAACTCCCAGTATGGTGAGATGTATTCCATTCGTTTTTACGTTATGTCAAAAAAAATAATATACCAAATGCAAATGTTATGCAAACTGGTGGGCCATTTTCTCTTCTCTTTTTCCTCCCAATGAGATGCAAGTAGCATCCTAGTAACATGTCTCCTGCAATTACCTTTCAGGTTGAAAGTCAAAGAAAGAAAAATGGTGCAAAATGTCTGCACACAACATTGCCATGGTTCTGCAGCAAGCCTTGAGCCACACAATGAGACGTGGCACATGCAGAACAGCCCTTCTGTGAACGGCCTCCCTCCTCATCACTGGAGTCCACAGAGAGCAAAAAAATGAGTACAGCCAGAGCTCTGGTGTAGAACAGACCCAGAATGGGAGTGAACGTGAAACAACCTCTGCCATCCATCCAAGTGACAGCAAGAGCTGTGGGAAGCCGAGGCAAAATCTCCACAGTCCATAAATTATTCCCGTTGCCTCCATCTTCCTGGACCAAAAATAGTAAAGATTATGAGGGGAGGAGAAATCCATCTGAGGAGAAAAGCAAATGATAATGAAGAGGGTGAAGAGTGGTCTGTTTTCCCCTTCATTTGATTAACGATGAGTCAAGAAGCATTTGGGGGGCTGGGAGGAGAGGGTGGGCAAAAAGATTGATGGCTTCAGAGACACTTCACATCTAAGAGACAAATGACCGGTCAGCTGCCCTTGGTGTGCAAAGAAATGTGTTTTCTAAACAACTGGACCCAATGCAAGCATGGCATGTCCCTGTTTGAAAGAAAGATTAACATGAAGCAGATGGAGCCACCTGAGGTACTTAATTTCAGGACAGAAAAGAAGGGGAGTCGGGGAGCAATTGGGTTCCTTTGTGCACCCAGCAAGGTCAGCCTGCTTGTTCATTAACATCTAGCTGTAATATTCGCTTAACTACCTTTCTCCCTCCCCGACCCAGCATTCATCTCTTTGCTGCACACAAGAAAGACCTAGGTGTTTTGTTGGCAGAAAGAAGCCCTTTAGTAGCTGGAGAGGGAATAAGCTCATCAATCTAAGGATATATTTGGCTGCTTAACATCCTTCAAGCTGCTACTGTATGGAGAGGGCAAAATGGTGGCTAGTCTGGAATATGGAACAGCAGAAATGGCATGGTGGGTTGGAAGGCATCTTATCTCCACTAATGTATTCTGCATATATCACAACAGTAGGAGACCCATTAAGATTCAGCAAGGAAGGAGTGAAAAGAGAGAAGCTGGAAAAGCTTGGGCTCCAGTCATCGCACTGACAGTTTAGATGTCTTTCTGGCATCATTTCCAAGAGGAAAGTTATTGATTCAATCCATTCAGATATGAAAAACACAAAATGGCGAGAATACATAGTTAGAAATGCATGTGTCCACCAAACCCCCAAACATATTTCACTGGCTTCGTCAAAGCTTTACGCTCATCTCAATTTTTCTCAGGTTTTTTGTCTGTGGGAAATGGGAAAGTGGGAGAAGGCAACCCCGGCTGCATCTAAAGTAGAGGAAGGCAACTCTGCAGAGTGGGAATTTTGCCTTCTCTTCCCCAGCCCCTCGGCAGTCCTCAGAAGCACATTCCCTTTAATCTGAAAGTCATGTCACATCACTTCCAACTTCATTTTTATTTCAACATGGCGCACTTGTGTCAGAGAGGAGAAAGGGACAAGCTAACACCTCCTGGGGTGGTTTAAGCTGCATCTGAAGACCAAAATTTGGGTCAAAACTGTAATTGGGAACAAGTCTAGCAGCACTGTCTCCTGAGGGTTGGAAAATGGGGTGGATATGCATTAATATTCATCTCAATATAAAATAATGGGGCTTTTTGCCCTCAAGAACTGCAGTGTCTCAGTCTAGAATCTGCAAGGCTAAACCTGTTCGATGCCCTTCTTTCCAATGTATCCAATTTTATTTATTCATGTATTTGTGGAACCATTTTCCCCCATACCTGATACTCAAGACAGTTTACAAAAGTTTGATTCTTGCTAGCAATTCCAATCACCACAGATTTTCAGAATTAGAAGGGGGATCGCCAAATGATCATCTAGAGTAGCCACCTTCCCTGCCCATGCACATTATTATACAACATGCATGTATTTATTGTGGATACAGCGTTATTGGCAGAAACAGCAGCTGCAGGCATCTATCCTCAAGTCTTGCACTTTGCACTTAACTTCATCGTTGTTTGCTGACAGGCTTGTAATCCATAGCACCACACAGAGATCAAATATCACTGCTTCCTATAGTGCTTGCACCTTGCAGAGCAGTGAGTGTTTGGTTACAACAGATGTAGTTGGGGTTCATGTGTGCGGGCAGATTTACTTTCTGTTTCCACAAAAAGACATAAAGGAGTCCAGTAGCATCACTGAGATGAACTGGGAAGGAAAATTTTCTAGCATATGTTTTTATGGATTCCATTTCATCAGAATTATTTATTTCCATGTATTTTATTTTATTGATTCATTTTTCATCCCACCTTTCTCCTAACATGGGACCCAAAGTATTTTACAATGTAAGTTAAAGCAAAATGATTTAAATTATAAGTGATATGAAAGTTTTAAAACACATTGAACAACAAAATTAAAATAGTAATCTAAAACAATTCTTCATTCTTCGAGTGATAAACAGGCAGATATTGCATCTTTTCCAAAGGGTATTAAGTAGAAGACACTGACCTAATTAGGCATCTGATGTCCAATTGCCTATTTAAAAACCTTCCAGCCATTACCTGGCAGCTTTTTTCTGTGTTTTTTCTTGACAGCTCTGGCTTAAACATGTTCTTTCTTTTCATTCCACTTTGGGCTCTATAAGGAAGGCCATATAGCTGTACCAAAAGAGCAAAACCCCGACTCCTATCAACACACATACTTTTCTACTTAATAACATTTTTGTCATTGTCATCACGCGCTTTCCAGTGATTTCCAAGTTATAGCAGGCCTAAGGTGAACCTATCACAGGGTTTCCTGGCAAGATTTGTTCAGAGGAAAGGTTTCCTCTGCCTCCCTCTGTGGCTGAGAAGAGGCGAATTGCCCAGGGTCACTCAGTGGGTTTCCATGTTCAAGTGAGATTTTGAATCCTGGTCTCCCAGTATCTTAGTCCAACACTCAAACCACTAAATATTATTTAACATTTAGCAGAATTTTTCCTAAACTCGATCTTCATCTTATATTTACATACTAGCCATCCTATGCCACATGTTGCTGTGGCCCAATCTGTGTATATGTGTTTTGTGTATGTATATATTTGTGTATATGTGTGTGGGGGAGATATGTGGTTTTGCGTATGTGTTTTAATGTAATTTTTGGTTTTTTAAAGTCTCTTCTGCTGTGTTTTTCAGTGTTTTTATGAGTGATGGTCACTCCTTGGCCTGCTAGGTGCATTGTCTCCAAATTTGGTGTCAATTCGTCCAGAGGTTTTTGAGTTATGTTAATCCCACAAACAAACAAACATTACATTTTTATTTATAGAGATAACTCCCTTCCTTGCAATGTGCATTGCATCAGCTCCATTTCCTATTAACTCCCACATGCCCACACACATCCATTGCTTGAAATAAGCAGATGCTTGTCTGACCTGAATGTTTTAGCACAACATACCTGTATTTTATGAGAACATCAAGTGCAAAATGCAGGGAAATATTAAAATGAATTGCAAATCAATAAAAGTGTAAAATGATTATGAGGTAGTAAAATATTTACTCAAGAGAAGAATAAAGATGACAAATTGAAAACATTCACTGCAAAAAGGGAGGGAATAATAGGTGGGAACAAAAGAAAACCATCTTACTACTCTTGCTTCACTCTTTTCATAAAATTTGGCTTGTAACATTTCAAGCTGGAGTTTTATATCATTTCTTACTTATTCCTTTAAGGTAGGCACTGGAGGGAGGAAAATTCACAGTTTAAATATTATCATTTTTCAACCTTCTAAACAGTTTCCAAAGAGCCCCATAAAGTTGAATAAAATTAAAAGATCATTTTTAAAGGAAATAAAAGCCCACATTTCTCTACCATACAGCATATATAAAAATTCCCCTGAACTCATATGATATTGATCACTATGTCAACTTCATAGATATAGGATTTAACAAGACATTACATGGGACATGTGGCATCCCCATTTCTCCCTTGTTAATGTCTTGTAAAAGAAATGAAATGGGGTAGAACAAGATCTCTGAACAAATCCCATGTTCATTTTAAAGCATTTTTAAAATGTTAATAGCAGCCACAGGGAAGGGGATGCAGATGGGAACCACAGTGCTGCAAAAAAGGTTATCACCTCTCTCTATGGATTTTTTCCAGTTAATCTCTCCCCCCCCCCCCCCAACACGCACACACACATGTTATGCACACATACACTGTGCATACAAGTGCACTGAGAAGCTGCTCTGTGCCCCTGAGGGCAAATATATGATGAATAACTTTGCCCACAAAAAACACAGCACATTGAAGAGGAGGATTTTAATTGGAATTGTAATACAGTCAAAAGAGCTATTCCACTTCAAAGTCCTACCCACATACTGGCAGGGACGAGAGACAGGGCCTTTTCGGTGGTGGCCCCTCAGCTGTGGAACTCCCTCCCTAGGGATATTAGATCAGCCTCTTCCCTCCTGACTTTCCGCAGAAAAATGAAAACATGGCTTTTAAACCAGCCTTTGGGGACCTAGTGCAATAGATAAACACGGGACTATGTGAAATCGAATACTGGAACGGCTTAGGCGATGTTTTTGGGCGACGAAGCTAATAGTGAAGGTAGTGGTTTTATATGTTTCTAAAGGTTTTAATGTATGTATTTTATAATTCTGTTTTAAATGTTTTTTTTAATTTTTACATTGTTTAAATGGCATTGAATAGCTGCCTAATGCCTATGTTTTAAAGCTGCCTTGAGTCACCTTCGGGTTCAAGAAAGGCAGGTAGAAATATTGTAAATAAATAAATAATACCCAAATCTACACTGCAGCTCCAACAAATACTTTCAAATTGCATTCCTATACCTATCTGTTTGAGGGTAGTCCCACTGCATTATTGCTGATAAATATCCTTGGTAAAATGATACGGAAATACAATGGCCAGTGATGCTATTCACAAATCATCTGCATGACATCTAATCTGACCTCACATACTGTATATACTTGAGTATAAGCCTAGTTTTTCAGCCCTTTTTAGGGCTGAAAAAGCCCCCCCCCCCCAGCTTATACTCGAGTGAGAGTCCTACTGGGAAGGCATGGGGCTAAAAGAAGCCCTTCTCACCAGGACCCTCAACTCTCTGCACAGCAACCCAGCTCTCTCCTCTCTCGTGCGCTTGCCTTCTTCTTCCCCTCTCTTGCACACCTTCCTGCCTTTCCTCTCTCTCTCTCTCTCTCTCTCTCTCTCTCTCTCTCTCTCTGTGTGTGTGTGTGTGTGTGTGTGTGACCCTGGCCACCAAAGTAGGAGAGAAAGGGGCACGTTGCCACTGCCCTTCTCCTTTGCAAAGGCAGCAGCTCCTCAGAAGCGGCGTCTCCCTATTGATTCCGGAGCACGATGTATGTAGTGCTGGCATGGAGTGTTGGTGGTAGAAGGGGAGAAGGAAGGAAGGAAGGAAGGAAGGAAGGAAGGAAGGAAGGAAGGAAGGAAGGAAGGAAGGAAGGAAGGAAGGAAGGAAGGAAGGAAGGAAAGAAGGGGAGAAGGAAGCAAGGAAAAGAGAGTGAATGAAGGAGCAAGAAAAGGGAGGTGGGAGGGAAGTTAGGGGAATAGGAAAGATGGGAAAGAAGGAATGGAAAGAAGGAATAAATCCCCACCTTAACACTCTAGACTGGGGTCTTTCCCACTTTTCCAGTCCCCCTTTCCACCCCAACCTTTCTTAGTTTCCAACCCCCCCTTTCACACCTCAGTCATTCCACCTTCCCCAGTTGCCTCCTTCCCACCCCAAACTGTCCTACTTTCCCAGTCACCCCTTTTCCACCTCATTTTCCCACTTTTTCAACCACCCCTTCCCATTCCAACGTTTTCACATTTCCAATCCTTTCTTCCCACACTAGTCTTTACCACTTTTCCTTATTTATACACACAACATTTCCCCCAAAATGTATAGATTGGGGAAATTATTGGTATAGGATTCAAAACTCAAGAAGAATTGTGGCAGGATATGGCATGCATTGTAATAAATATAATCAATTGCTAGAACTATTGTATGATACTTTGTAGTTTTGAAAACAAGAAAGCTAAAGTTGAGGTGAAATTATGCTTTGATAATGAGTACATAAGTGGAAAAGTTACTGAAATTAGAATTAAAAATTAGAATTAGAAATAGCTGAAATGGACAAGTTACTTAGCCACAGATATAAGAGAGAAATCATTGGATAATGTATTAAATGTTTTGAAACAATTTATAGCCTTTATGAAAAAAAAGAAGGAAATACTATTACTTGGTGTTTTGACATTAAAAGTTCCTACTTTTTGTAAATTTCTTTAGTCAGAAAACAAAATAATACTGCTCCATTGAGAAGTGAACATCTGTGCCATGTCTTTGCCTTGAATTTAGGAAGCTAGGAAAACCTCTTGCTTTCTTTGCTTGCTTTCTTTGTTTGTTTGTTTAGTATCCTGGATGTATATGTGTGGTATTGCAATTTTGTCCTTTGTATAATATCACTATAAATTACCGTAATGCATGGATTATATTGTTTAAAATTATATATATATATATATATATATATATATATATATATATATATATATATATGGTGGTGGTAATGTCGGATCCAACAGCTTCTGAAAGATGTGTAGGTTGTACATTTGAACATTTAACCTGCATTATTCCCATTCATCCAAAGACCTTGTCCCTTACACTCTTCGCAGTCTTTTTCTTCACTGGTCAAGCAATTTAAACAATGTCATCTTGTTTTCATATTTCCCCTTTTCACATGAGAAAGACCTTGAGAAGTCAGTTGTTCTCAAAACAGATCTACAACTCAGCTTATCCATTATCTGCAGGTGTCTAGCTAATGAGATACGATGTACCAGCTTCTACTGGCCATCGACTTCAGCTAGCAGCTTTTAAATATACTCAAATTCCCATTAGCAATTTATGCCTCTCTTAAAGGCACACAGCAGTCCCACTATTGCCAAATAACATAACACTCTATGGCAAACTACATCTTACGTTTCAAGCACAAAGTAGCAATAGGTTAGCACAAATATGATATAAAATATCGCATATCCTAATTATAGGAACCTGGCACTCCCACAGATTCTTCTTCACAACATCTTATGGAATCCTGTGAAGGAGTGTTTATCATTCGCAGCTAGAGAACTCATCAACCATTTAATCCAATGTAGCCATAGGTAAAGATTTTCCCCTGACATTAAATCCAGTCGTGTCTGACTCTAGGGGTGGTGCTCATCTCAATTTCTAGGCTGAAGAGCTGACGTTGTCCATAGACACCTCCAAGGCCATGTGGCCGGCATGATTGCATGGAGCACTGTTACCTTTCTGCTGGAGCAGTACCTATTGTTTTACTCACATTTGCATGTTTTCAAACTGCTAAGTTGGCAGAAGCTGGGGCTAACAGCGGGAGCTCACGCCACTTCCCCAGATTCGAACCTGCAACCTTTCGGGTTAGCAAGTTTACCAGCACAGCGGTTTAACCACTGCACCATTGAGGGCTCCTAATGTAGCCATAGCAGCTGAAAAAACAAACCATATAAATGTGTACTGTAGTGTGGTAGGGCCCTAGGTTACAGAACTTCCTCTGATAGAAGACTGCTTCAAACACTAGAAATTGACTTCAGTTAGCAGAACCCATTCCAAGCCATCCCATCTTGCAGTGGAACAACCTGTTAGTGGAATAAATGCTCTGCTAACTCAGAATCAACTGTAGAATCAATGCAATTTTATAGCACTGTAACAACATGGCTCAAAGGTATGGTTCATGGGGGTGATTTTACAAAGTTTTTTGCCTTCCCTGCCAAATAGTGCCAGTGCCACACCAAATTATAATTCCTATGATTCTACAGCATGAGCCATAGCAGTTACAGCGCAGTCAAAGTCCATTAATTCTATAGTTAAGATGCATCATAAGACCTGCAGCAGAAGGGCATTAAAGAAATATAATATAGCAAAAACCAGGTCATGGCAGGTCCTCCCCAAACAAAATGCTTAAAAAGTACACGACTGTGAAGCCCATTACATGAATGGGTGTGATTACAAAAGCACAATCATAGAAAGAAGGTCATGCTTTTCCAATGATATTGATTCATGTTATAGGTTTGTCAGCCATGTGCTTTCTAAGCATTTGGGGAGAGATTTCTGACTGCTAACATGTTCCATTTTCTCCCATTGCAGATGTGTATTAATACAGTTGTCACCTTGTTATAGCTCACACAGCTGAGGAACAAGGTAATTTTTGGTAAGCTCTTATCACAAACAAACCACAGAACTTCTGCACTGTCTAGATTCAATTATTGGTACAGCTGTTTCCACTATGAAGAGGATCATGTGTATCTCTATGCTATGGAGCTGTTAAACATGAGTCCATCAGAAAAAAGTGTCACATACATGGCTGAACACAAAGGGATTTCAAGGGCATGATCATGATCAGTTTGCAGATGACACCAAATTGAGAGGAATAGCTAATACTCCAGATTCCAGAAGACAGAATTCAAAACCATTTTAACAGATTAGAGAGATGGGCCAGAACTAACAAAATGAAGTTGTGGACAACAAGTAAAACATGATCCAACATGGGATTTTGGCCTGCATCAATAGGAGTATAGCGTCTAGAGCCAGTGAAGTCATGCTACCCCTCTATTCTGCCTTCGTCAGACCACACCTGGAATACTGTGTCCAATTCTGGGCACTGCAATTTAAGGGAGATGTCAACAAGCTGGAATCTGTCCAGAGGAGGGTGACTAAAATGATGAAGGGTCTAGAGAACAAGCCAGAGAATGGAGGAAGTCATAGGGAGGGGGAAGCAAGCTTGTTTTCTGCCTCCCTGTAGACTAGGACACTGAACAATGGCTTCAAATTAAAGGAAAGGAGATGCCATCTGAACATTAGGAAGAATTTCCCAACGGTGAGAGCTATTCAGCAGTGGAACTCTCTTCCCCGGAGTGTGGTGGAGTCTTCTTCTTTGGAGGCTTTTAAACAGAGGCTGGGTGGCTATCTGTCAGGGGTACTTTAAATGCGATTTTCCTGCAGGGTGGTTGCACTGGATGGCCAACGAGATCTCTTCCAACTCTATGATTCTATGACTTGAACCCAGACTTTTCTAGATTAATCATTCAACGCCCACTTTCAGCTCTCATTGCTTTTCATCACTGGACATACTACTAAGAGGTGATGGAAGCTGGAATTTAGCGTCTGGATGGTCACAGCTTCTTACTCTGAGCCAGAACACACATATATCCAACTAGCAGTAGTTTGCATTTGCCTCCTTTCCAAGGTAATGCCCAGTGGCACAGTGGGTTAAAATGCTGAGCTGCTCAACTTGCTGACCGAAAGGTCACAGGTTCAAATCCGGGGAGTGGGGTGAGTTCCCACTGTTAGCCCCAGCTTATGCCAACCTAGCAGTTCAATAACATGCAAATGTAAATTGATCAATAGGTACCACTCCGGCGGGAAGGTGACAGCGCTCCATGAAGTCATGCTGGCCACATGATGTTGGAGGTGTCTACGGACAATGCTGGCTCTTCGGCTTAGAAATTGAGATGAGCACCAACCACCACAGTCAGACACTTAATGTCAGGGGAAAAGCTTTATCTTTACATAAACATTTCACTCCACAAAAATTCAGCACCACCTGAAAAACTAGATGTTGTGAATGTCTATATCTCTGCCAATCAATAAAAACTTTCCGAACTGCCCTAAAGCATGCACAGATTTCCTTGTAAACCCTGGGCTAATGTTGTAATCCAAAATTTCAGTCACAAATATATATACCCATATTAAAGACCAAGGAAAAAGGATATAGTATTTGATCTTTATGGCTATTTGATGGTGATAAACGTACTCTTCTATTTTTCACCCGCAGGCGTACATGTTGGATAATTTGATTATTTTGTGTAAATTCAATGAAAAAGTTTTCTTCTTCAATATATCCATTTAAATGAAAGCAGAGTCAAACCCCATTCATAAAAATCCTGTAATATTACTCCCTCTACTGGCCCTGAAATAGTAGTTTCTGTACTTAATCAAGTAAAAGAAATATTTTAAATTTAAAGTCGGCTTTAAAAAATTCACCTCAGAGGAGACAAGTGAGGCATTTTTTTTAAAACTCATATTTCTAATGTACTAAAACAAAAAGTCTCGTGCAGGAGCACACATATATATCTTTCACAGACAGCTTTCAGTTATTCTTCAGTGGTACATGTGCTTAGAATTTGCATGTGAAACAGTACATTTTACAGTCCGTTGCATTTATGAATGGTGAGAGAATGGGTCAGTCATAATTTTGAAGATACACATTTTCTCTTCAAAGATTAAATGCAATTAGCATTCTTATTATATTTCATCAAGTTTTATTTCACTGATACAAGAATCCCAATTGTAATCCATAAAGGATTCTCCAAACAAGACTTTTTTTGTCCTCAGCACAGATACACATCACAGTCTTTTGCTCTCCACTCCAGTTTTTTTAACATGAATTTTAAAGAAAGATATAACTTTATTGTGCTTTTGTATTTTGTACTTGATTACTATATCTGAGTAGAAATAATGCCCATTAGAAGGGACTCGGTTTCGAACTAGATAGGAACTCCAATGTAATGAGTGAAAGAGCAATACCATACAAATAACATGTTTCATGTGAATGCAATGCCAAGATCTTAGGAACATGTGCTAGGGCAGGCATGGGAAAACTTCAGCCCTCCAGGTGTTTTGGGACTTCAACTACCACAATGCCTAACATCCAGTAATCTAGCTGGGATTTCTGGCAGTTGACGTCCAAAATACCTGGTGGGCTAGTTTGCCCTTGCCTGTGCTAGGGCCATGTCTATACAGGCCAAATAAAGTGGATTCGCCTTACACCTCATGACCTAGATGCAGCTGGTTTCACAACAGAAGTAATGCTTCCACTTATTAACTGGGACAAAGGGAACTGGGATTTATTCCGGAGCCAGCCTGGTGTTTTTGAGGTTTGGACAGTTGGATCAGTCTAGATTCAGCCGAATCCAGTGTTCACGTGTCAACTGGTCCATCACTGTGTCCCTGGCTAGAAGCAGCTCCCTGATTGAGCCTTGCTAGCAATGCCACTTTTGATGGTCACGTGGTGGTCACATGGCCTGTTGTGGCCTCATCAAGGAAACAAAGCCAATTGAGCGCCAGTATTAAATAGTGATTGATTAGATGCAACAGGAAAAGGGTGGAGAGTACAGAAAATATTTTGAGACTGTAAAAAATTAGCATTGTAAATATTGTATAAGTGGAGATATTTTCTATGAAGGAGACCAATACTGTAACGTGAAGAAAATATAAAATCTGCAATTGACAGAAAGAATAAAATTTACGCTGTAGATTTTGAGGAAGCATGAATAGAAGGTGAAAGGGAGAAATGTGCCAAGAGGAAGGCGCATCAAGCAAACTTTTGTTGGGACCACATTTGACCTGGAAATGTATGTCCTCACTGTGAAAGACCATGCCGGTCCAGAATAGGTCTCTACAGTTACTTACAGATGCACTGACAAGACCCTGCCCTTGGAAGACAATCATATTCCATCACAAATGATAGCCTATGATGATGGTGAATGAAGTCATATGGCTGGAGAATGGGAAGTTACAATGCACTTTAGTTGAAAATTTATTGAACATTTCCCCACCAATGAAAGTTAGTAATTAAATTTTAAATTTTAATTACTGACTTTAAACAGCCATTAATTAAACTTGCCCTGTTCTGTTTGTTGGATGAATGCTTAAAGTTTTTTTTAACAAAAAATAGGAATACACACACACACACACACACACACACACTTGAGAATGGAAATATTCATGTAGAGGGAACCAAATTACTCAAATGACTCCAGTCGTTTTATAGAAAAGTATTTAATTAAAACTGTAACACTTTCGTTTTCATGCTGATGTGCAAATGTTTAACAACAAAGCTCAAAAGGTGTTTTAGCACTAATTAAAATATTGATTTTTTTTTCAACAGGGATAATTAAATGCCATCCACCTAAAAGGTAACAGTGAAGGAAGGTAAAATGGCAATAGGATCACCTTGCTAAAGAAGAAAAAACTCACCACAAAAAAGAAGGGTAAAGAGAACAAATAAAATAAAATTTACATGTCATAATTCATATGTATATTAGCAAATTTATAAGTATTTGCTGTAATTTAAAGAGATACGCAATATATCTCAGACTGCAGGACTGAATGTGATCTATGTACCTGCTCTTTCTTCTGCTCTAGTCATATGTGTTGCTTGGAAAATTAAAGTCCTCTTGCCTTTCTTTTTGCTATTGGTCAGTCTTTCAAAAAGGAGAATCTCAAAAATAGTCCACACACCCTTCAAGTAGAGAGGAATGTCTACATGACTACTCTATTCACTTGTTGTCACATATACTCCAACCCAAGCCTGTAACTGGAGGGGGGAGGGGTTCAACACCCTCCCACCCCCCAAAAAATTGTTAAAGTTTGTTAAAGTTGTTAAAAACGACTGGTTTACTCATGAATGTTAACTAGTTGACCAAATCCCCATGCTAAAATTAAAAGAGTCCCTATCTCAACCAAATTTTGACAATGTATTCACACTGTCATTACCTACCTTTCTACCAATCCACATAGCAATGGCAGCAATAGTCAATATAGTGGAAGCAATCAGGTTGACCCACCCGCAACTGGCAGGCAAAGGCTAAGTCACAGGGGGAAATTTGAAGGCCCTCGTAAAGGAGACCAGACTTGCTGGGGGTGGTTGATAGGGGTAGCGCTGCAGGCTATTTAAGGCTGCTCCACCCCCCTGCTGTGCTCTTTGCTTCAGCGTGAGATAGGAGGCAGGTTCCTAATGGGTCATTAGGCCTTTTCCTGGATGAGTCACACACTCTCAGTCTCAAGTCATGATTGCTAGAACACGGAGGAAGCTTTATTTATATTTAATTCATTTAAAACTTTTGTATCCCGATCTTCTCACTTCCGTAGAGGGACTCAGACCGTCTTATTTTATTTTAAAGGAAGGTTGCATACAACTCCTTCCTTTAAAATAATGCTTAATGAATTATTGTCTGGAGGGGGTCCCACTCTCTCAGCCCCAGGAAGGCAGAGGCAATTGCACTCATTAACTGTGTCATCACATACTGGAGCCTACATTTTATTGCATGTACAGTTTCAGACTTTTTCTCCAAACAGCTTCAAGAAAGGTTGATAAGGCACAGGGAAGTAGTTCAGGAACTGCAAATGTTCCTCCCGATTAATTGTGGGCATTTAAAATCTAACTTGAACAAGAACTTTACAATGAATGCCTTCAAGATACTGACACACTGATGGAAGAGTTTGACCTGTGGTGTAGAAAATCGAAAAAGATTGAACCTGCAGAAAAACCATCAAATGCACTGGAAGCATATTTTGTCTGTGATGGACAGTTTGTACCAAATGTGAAGAAACTTCTTCAGATTTCTTCAACATTGCCAGTATCAACAGCTACAAATGAAAGGTCAGTTTCAACTCTTAAACATTTGAAAACATACACAAGAAGCACAACAAGGCAAGAAAGACTACCTGGACTAGCATTCGAGTGTCCACCGAAGTCTATTGTAGCCGCGGGGGGGGGGGGTAGGGATTCACCCCCCTCCTAAAATATTTCATGTTTTTAAAAAACCTGGTTTACTCATTAATTTTAACTGTTTAACCAAATCCCCAAGCTACGTCTATGAGAAACAAACATTAAATTGATTTTATTAACTCTATATAAAATATAGAATGAACCATACTATTTAAATTATTTTGTGTTATGGAACTACTTTTCATGGTTTGCTATTTTTTTTCAACCCCTCCTCCCCCTAAAAAAAATTCTGGCTATGGCACTGCATTATGGTATTCTTTTGTAACCATAAATTACCAATTAAGACTCATTTTCAGGGTTTTTTTTTTTTAAAAAAAAAGACTTGAAACTTTGTAACTAAAATAGAAATTTGATTTAATCAAGCCTATATAAAATATTGAATGAATCATAGAATTTAAATTGTTTTGTGCTATGGACATACTCTTCATGATTCGCTTTGAAAAACTGTTTCCCCCCGAAATACTTTTCTGGCTATGGGCCTGCTCCAACCACATCTTTTGAGAAGATAATTCCAGTATAAAGAGGTGTGGAGAACACCAGGATTTCTGTTTCTTGAGAAAAGCCAGATAATACTCTAACAAAACATTTAACATTTACAACTTGATTACAATGTCATGTGAGCATCCCATAAAAACACTTCATATGGAAGCATCAAAACCTACTTCATCTCTGGAGTCTACAGCAGGACAAAGAACAAGTGAATGCATGTCTCAACAGGAGAAATTGAAAAAATAACCCAAACCCAACGATGCCATTCAAATGTCAAGAGCAGGAGTTCTCATTAGGTAGATCGCGTAGGGCGTCCTGGTAGATCGCAGGCAGGGCGGGAGGAAGGCTCAGTTCTGGCCCGCAGGCTCCCAGCACTGCCCAAGTGCTGCCGGCCCTGAGTTATCTGAGGTCCTTTCCACACAGTTGAATAAAACCCCATGTTATCTGCTTTGAATCAGATTATATGGCAGTGTGGACTCAGAAAACCCAGTTCAAAGCAGATATTGTGTTAAGGGCCAGAGAAATAGCACAGCGGTAGAACAGCTGTGCTGGCAATCTGAAGGTTGCAAGTTCAATTCCCAAGCTGGCTTGGACAACCAGCTGTGAGCCCTGTCCACTGTTCACCCAGCAATTCGAAAACAGCCCAGCTGTAAATAGATGAACTGGGAACCGCCAAAAGCGGGGGGAGGATTCTTTTCAGTAAGAACTTTACAGCACCTGAATAAATAAAGATCGGCTGTCGGAAGGTGGAATGTGGAACAGAGGCCCTCCGTCATGAGGATGAAGCAACAGCACCCCCTTGTGACGTAATGACACACCCTGTGACACAGCCAGAAGAAGAAAAAATCCTTCAAAATTGAATGTGTTGTATTGTAACTGTACGTCTTCCGGCAGGGATTGTCTGCTGTATGTGTGATGTAATCCGCTCTGAGTCCCCTTCGGGGTGAGAACAGCGGAATATAAATAAAGTGTATTATTATTATTATATGTTTCACATTTTTGTAGTGGGTAGGTAGATCATTTTGACTTGGTTGTTTTATAAGTAGCTCGCATGCTGAAAAAGTGTGAGCACCCCTGGTCAAGAGTGACTGAAACACATGACAGAGTTGATCTCTGCAAGGATTCCTAGGACAATCAAGGTTGTTTAACCCAATTACTCATATAGTATTTCCTGCTGCAGCCTCTTTCCCACTTCACTCCTTGGTCTCCTTAATATTCATGTGACAGAAGCTAATCTGATCTATCCATTTTTCAAGGCTTCTGCTATCCCACTCCCTCTGTTTTCTTTCTCTGGTCCCAAACTCACCCTTCCTCTCTATCCAGACGTAGGAAATGTTACCTTTTTGGACTACCACTTCCACAACTCCCCAGCCACTTCTAGTTCTTCACAATTTATGGCAGGCTACTTCCATTTCTTACTCTTATTCTCCAGTTACCCTTGTTACTCTCCTGCCACATATATGAACCCATAACCCATCTATTCTGTCCTGTATCTAAGTGGAACTTTATACCACCAGTGCTGCCTGAATTCTGCTCCTCACATGGACCAATCTGGAACACCAGCAATCCCAGTTCTGACTATATGTATGAATAAGATGCTGAATTTCACCATCCTCTAGCATTTCATATTGGCATATTTGTCTCGGTTTGCTGATTCAATATATGAGATACAGGGACAGAAGGAGTTTCATTTGGATTCAGAAAGAGAGTGGAAGGGAGATTGTTTTCTTTTTGGTGCTACATCTTCAATTATTATTATTATTATTATTATTATTTAAAGATTGAACTGCAAAGACTCCGGCACAAGTCAGTAAAGGTAGTCCCAGTGGTGATCGGCACACTGGATGCAATGCCTGAAGACCTTGGCCTGCACTTAAACACAATCGGCGCTGACAAAATTACCATCTGCCAGCTGCAAAAGGCTACCCTATTGGAATCTGCACGCATTATTCGCCAATACATCACATAGTCCTAGACACTTGGGAAGTGTCCGACGTGTGAGTCAATACAACACCCAGCAGAGTGTTTGCTCTGGACTCATCTTGTTGTGTTTCTAATCATCATCATCTTTATGTATAACCCACCCTACCCCCCAAAAGGGACTTAGGAGAGTTCCAAAACCTTTTCCCAATAAAGCATGCCCATATTAGTTTGGGTTTTCAGTCAGCTGTAGTCCAAAGCCCTGATTTAAAAGCAGCAGAATGCATCTAGACACAAAAGCAAACAGGCTACGTATTTCAATATTTTACATTTCCCCCCATTTCTGTGGAACAAGAAACCCAGGATTTGTTGGGAATAAGCCCACAAGGTCTTTTGAAATACTGTAGGACCTTTTGCATACTTTCTCACATTAAGTTGCACACAAAAATGCAAACCTTAGGACATTTGATAAAAGAACCAAAGTTATTAGTAGGGAGTAGCTGTGTGTTTTACATGCCACCTCATTTAGGCTAAAGTAAACTTCTGCAGACCTTTCCTGCTTTCTCAAACTTCTCCTGAGTCAAGAGGCCATTGCAATGACCCTTTGCCTAATGAAACAATTGTGAGTTTAAGAAATGCAGCTAAACACAGGAACACAAATGGACTTCACTGTGTGGGCAGAGGCTAATTTCTCACACAAACCCTTGCACATATACTGTGTTAACTGTCATACAATATAAATAGCAGAATTGTCCACCACCTCCACCTCCATCATAGCGTGTTGTGTTAGGAAAAGCTAAAGTTAGATTGATCTTGTTTGGAACTTGCTACAGTTCAGAGCTTTAACTTGAACAGAAGTGTTGCAATTAGAAAACACACAAAAATATTTTGGTTGATCAGATAAGAATCCCCCTCTTTGGAAGGCCACCTGCTTATCTTTCAAGAATGAAATAAGACACTGTTAGAAAGGGGAGAAGAACAGAGAATCATGTCTTTATTTGCCTTTATCCATTATTTATGGAGGGGTGCATGTTCTTTTCAGTCCCAGCGTCTCTGTGTCAAGTGGGATGCTTGATAGGAAACACATGCTTCTCCTTGACCAGTATTTCAGTTGAGATTTAATGCTTATAACCTCAGGCCACTACAGTTTGAAAGAGGGAATACACATTATATAAGGGAGGGGGAGCAAAGCAAACAAAAGGCTAGATCTGCCTTCTACTAATCAAAAGAATGATCCTGACAGGAAGCATTACACGTGATTCTCACATTCCACCTGGAGAAGGGACCCTAATCTAAACCATGTTCCCTGACCCCCTGAGAAACAGAGCCTCTGGTCCTGTATGGAGTTGGATGGAGGATAAGGGAAAGTGTAGTCCACCAAAAAAGTAAAATTCCTAAGATCTAGTTTCAATATGCATGTAATGTATTTTTCTTAAAATACATCTTCCAAGAAACAGTCTGCTTCAAAATACATATTAGTTAAAACATATTAGTGCTTAAATATTTAGAGAGCTAAATATTATCAATCCAGAAGGTAGGGATAAAAGTCTTCACTAATTTCATTCTCAAAGGAAGCAAGAAGTACCTTTTAGCAATTTTCTTCCTGCTGCAAGAAAATCTTTGAATACTGCAGACGTTTAAAAATTATTCAAAATTTCAGGTTTATACTAGGAAATAACTGTGTGTGGAATTTTTGCACAGAAATCAGCATTTTCTGCACAGGACACATGCAGAATATGCTATTTCCTTCTTTTAAATGATGTACCGATAGTTGGGAATTTATTCTGCACAAAATGTGCACATTTTTGTGAAGAAATCTGCATTTTCTGTACAGAAAATAGTTCTATATGGAAGCCACCATGTCCTGCACATTAAAATTGCCTTTATATTTCTGGGCGAAAATCCATCCAGAAACATGGATTGAGCCAATTTGTACTGGAATTCAGAAAAGATTGGCTTCTTCAAATATCCTTGCTTCAACTGGGCCGAAAAGAGGCAAAAAGGCATGCAACTGCTTCAGAGAGATATCTATGAGGATTTCTGGAGTCCAAAGGTGGGAAATTCCTTTTACACCAAATCTTTAACTTTCCCTTTCTTCAAATTTCTCCAGAGCTACATTCTAGAGGTGAATGTGCTTGTATTGTGCAATAAAAACCCATTTTCACAGAATGGCCTTACTAAACTTTTGGTGAGGTACAGTAAACTTTGAGAATAAGAGAAATCTGTACACCACCAAACAATGATGTCAACTTTTGGTTCAAGATAACTTGTGCTCTTATGTGCAAAAATCAGCACAATACCCTGAGATTCTTAAGCATGTTATCAGTCTGGTCATATCAATCCTTTTGGGATACCACAGAGAAGGGGCTCACTAATATAGCCTTTTAGCAGTTATCACAGAGACAGTGGTGCATATTGAAAGACATACAAATTATATGAAACACTGTTGGTGAGAAAGAATAATGTTCTCTTTCAGTCTAGTTTTCATCCACATTGACCGTCTGTAGACTTTTGAAAGTGGTCATGGGCACGTACGTAACCAGTGTGTTCATTCATTCAGTCACTTCCGACTCTTCGTGACCTCATGGACCCTCCCATGCCAGAGCTCCCTGTCGGCCATCACCTCCCCCAGCTCCTTCAGAGTCAAGCCAGTCACTTCAAGGATACTCTTTCAGGTACATTTCCCATATTTATACTAGATTGTTATACTAGAAATGAAATAAAAACATTATTGTGAAAAAGTATAGAAGGGCTGGTATAGGTAAGCTATTTAATGGAGTCTAGTATTTTTAATTTTTTGAGATATTATTGCATGCTTAATTTCTAAATAGAAGAAGAGAGTGAGACAACATACAAATGACTATTGTCGCTGCTACAGTTATTTTACCTTCCTAGAGAGACAATTGTTTGGCATTAATTATTGACCATCTGGTCATTTTGTGTGAGGAAGCCAAATGAAATTCTCAGATGCAAATATGTCCAATTTTGCAAAGGTCTGAGCAGATAAAACCTAATCTCATGGCTTGTCCCTCTGGTGAGTAAAACTGAATCGGAACCAGCTGAAACAAACAAATAGCTGGAGTTTAGCTAGTGGCTTCCAACAGATCTTATGACACATTTCGAAGAAGCTGCCACAAACGAATATCATGGGACACCCTGGCAGACTTCATCTTGGGGGAAAACACACTTAACTGACACTCTCTCCTTCTGATCAATGTACAGCACCAGAGATGCCTTTTGTCTTAATAGCTAATGATAGTCACTCACCACCTCTACATTTCATAAAAAGCTTTGCAATGAGGAGAACAGGAAGCAGAAGATGAAATAGAAACAAATATACCTATCATTGGTAGAGAAAAATAAACTCTTTCTTATAAGGAATTGTACTAGCATTGTGAAAGCTACATATCTTGTTGTTCCTTGTAAGACATCCTGACAGTAAAATATTTTAAAGCCCATCTGTCTGTGGAATGGAAATCTTTCCCATCTTTCTCTCCTCTCTGTCATGCACACTTGCATGATTTCTTAGGGCCCTTTCGCACTACAGAATTATAGCTGGACCATTTCACTTTAACTACAATAGTTCCATCCTAGGACCTTGGAATTTGCAGTTTAAGGAGGGGTATTTGGACAAAGATCCACATAGTTAAAGCAATGGTATTCTCCGTAGTAACCTATGGATGTGAGAGCTGGACCATAAGGAAGGCTGAGCAAAGGAAGATAGACACTTTTGAAGTGTGGTGCTGAAGGAAAATTCTCAGAATGCCTTGGATCGCAAGAAGGTCAAACCAGTCTATACTCCAGGTCAGGGGTGCTCAGAACGGTGATCGCGATCACCAGGGTGATCTTCGGGCCTCATCCTGGTGATCTTCAGGCCCCTGACCAGGTTTTTGCTGTTGGTCCTCTTCACGCGCCCCTGCATGCTGCAAAGAAGTCCTCCATCATTGCTCCTCCCGCTCCTGCTCGCGCGCCGCCTCCAAAAGCTCCAGAGTCCAAGAGGCAGAATGGGCCCTCTTTTGATTCCTGCTCCTCCCTCCGTCCTTCTCCAGCCACAGAGTCAGACCAAAGGGGCGGGCCTGGATGTGCATGTGCAGAAGTGCCCATTCTGCCTCTCAGACTTCTCGTGAGCTCTTGAGGCGGCACGCATGCTGGCAGCATGGAAATAGGAGCAACGACGGAGGAGGAGGAGGAGAGGGTCATTTCCTTACCACATATCAAAGGTCGGTCTTTTACTTTGGGGTGGGTCATTGTTCTGTGGCACCTTTGTTTATTTTTAATGTTTAAAAATGGCCATTTAGCTCCTAAAATTTCGGTCTTTTTACTTTGGGGTGGGTGCTTGATTGTTCTGTGGCATGTCTCTTTGTTTATTTTTAATGTTTAAAAACGGCCTTTTAGCTCCAAAGCCTCTCTGCTTGCTTTGTTCCTTGAGAAATATATGTTGGGGAATATGGAAATGTGGGAGAAATGGGGTGGTTGGATGTATTTTTGCATGCCCCTTTGTTTACCTTGCTGAGTATTAAATGGCCTTGCAGTTCAAAAGCCTCTCTTCTTACTTTCTGGCTGATAATATGTGTGGTAATATGGCAGTGTGGGAGAAATGGGGTGGTTGGATGTATTTTATGCCATGTTTTATATTGTTGTTATTAAATTGAAATGTTGATGTTTTATAACTTCATTTTATGTAAACTGCCCTGAGCCTGCTGGAAGGAGTGGTACATAAAAATGAATAATAAATATAAATAAATAAATAAGAAAATAGTTATACGTTTTACATTTCTGGGTAGGTGATCTTTGGGACTAGGTTTTTTAATCAGTAGCTCCCATGCTGAAAAAGTGTGAGCACCCCTGCTCCAGTTAATAATGCCAGACAGCTCACTAGAGGGAAGGATATTAGAGGAAAAGATGAAGTACTTTGGCCACATAATGAGAAGACAGGAAAGCTTGGAGAAGGCAATGATGCTGGGAAAAATGGAAGGAAAAAAGGAAGAGGGACCAACGAGTCTGAAGCCACTGAACAAATAAACAACAACAAAATTTAGAATTCTCAGCCAGATTGCTATCAAGCCTCACCAAACCATGAGCCCAGGATTTACCCATGGAAACTAAACATAGTGCTATAATTTAATAGTGTAAAATGGGCTTTAGATTGGGCTGCATCTATACTGCAGACGAAATTTGACACCAGTTTAATTCCCCTGGTTCAATGCTATGGAACCATGAGAACTGTAGTTTTACAAGACCTTTAGCCTTCTCTGCCAAAGAATGCTGATGCGTCACCAAACAACACTGAGGATGCCATACCATTGAGACATGGCAGCTAGTGGTGTCAAACTGCATTAATTCTAAAGTGCAGATGCATCCCAAGACTTCTTGGCCACTTATTTCAGGTTATTGTAACTGTGTGCTTGAAATTAAGCAAGTTATATGGCAAGTCACTTCACATAATAAACACCATCCCTGATTCCTGTTTGCAGTCATTGTGTAATCATTCTATTGTTGTAATGGATGGCTGGAGACTTAGCAAATATTTGTTGGGGTGTCCCATAGTGAGGTTTCCTTTAATACCCGCTCAATATGTTCACCTCTAAGAGTTCATGCTTTTAAAATTCATAAAAACACCAGGACTCAATACCAACACCAGGCAATTCCCCAACTGAATTAATTACAGAATTTGGAAAGGAGAAGATTTTCCCCTCCTTATATTTTGAGAGCTAGGAAAAAACCCCATGGTTTTTGCTAAATTCTCAACCTACAAAAGGGAATAGGCAAAAAAAAGTGGTATGGTCACAAGATCCATGATAAGGAATGGCAGACTTTTCCTGGCCTCCGAATCTAGGAAAAGCACTTATAAAACAAAGGAAGGAAGTGGGGTTAGAAGGGGAGCACCTACCAGGCTTGATCTCCAGCAACTTGAGCCTGGAATCCTCAGGAGGATGCAAACGTCTCTTCTTGCGCCAGCAACGGGCAGGATACGTATAGAGTTGACCTGGTGAAAGCCCTGACAGACAAAAGAAAATAAAAATAAATAGATGCACACACCTTTTTTTCTTCAGTGTCAAATCAACAAACACTTGTTAAAATCTAGAGTTGTAGATTTTTACATCCAGACTCTATAAATGGGTTAAGCATCCACTGTCTGGAAATCTGAAATCCAAAATCCTCCAGAATCTGAAATTGTCCAAATGCCTGGTTGAGATAGAGTAGGCCTTTGCTTTCTGATTGCTCAAAGTACACAGACTTGCACAACACTATTAAAAATATTGTTTCTAACAGTACCGTCACACTGTGTATATGAAACATAAATGAATTTCTTCTTTAGACTTTGGTCCCATCTCCAAGGTACATTATGTATGTTTATAGAAATATGGGTATTTCAAAATCTGGTGGGAGGAGGAGAATTCAAAACACAAAACCCTTCTCGTCCCAAGAATTTCGGTTAACGCATACTCAATCTGTATACATCCACATCAGATTCTTAGTCCTTCTTCAAAATGAGATTCTCTGGAACTATTACTATCTTTTCACAATTGTACAGAATGATTCAGAATATAGTAAGTGTACTGCAAAATGCCCAAGAGTAATCATCATCCAAATTTGAGCCTCCTCAATCAGTTGCATAATGCTATAAATGCAAAACTCGTAAAACAATGCACATCACATAGGCTGGGTTTACAACACTTGATGACCAGTTTCTTACAGACATAGAGTTACCTTACTTTTAAAAATCTTGATTTGTGTTTACACCAGAACAAACATTCTTAAAAACAAACTGAAAAAATGGATTAATTAGGATGGTTGGAGACTATGAAAAGGTAACATGGGAAATGAAAGTAAAGATTGCTTACATGGGGTGCGTGATAACAAGGTTGGCTCAAGGAAGTGGTTGGCACAGCATGAAGTTCTGGAGTTTAATACAAAATCAGCATAGATTTTGCTTTCTTTGGGGAAAAGCAGGTGTTTTGCTGTATTTTGCAGCACCTTATTTAGAGTTACAATCGAACAATTTATGGAAAGAGTCCTCAAAACTATGAAAACTACTAATTGAAAATCAATGAGTGGTTCAAAAAATGTCTAAAAGGCATTAGAATTAAAAACAACCACAAGAAAATAAAGTATGGAAGGCATAATATTTGCAACCCACTCTTGTCTACTCGTCTAAAGTAGTGCAGTCTGAAGAGAAAGAAAATCAGAACTATAGTTGGAAACGTTAACAACATGATGGTTCACAATTTTAAAGCAGAATGTTAAAATAATTTATTGTGAAGAGAGACCAAAGTGATTTTTTAAACCTGCAATTTGAGAAGTTTTTTTCTTTCCTGCAAATTGAAGATAAGCCAGTTAACTGTGACATATGTTTTAATAGGCAAGATACTGTTTCTTCAGGTGTATTCCACGTCCCTGGCATATGGGGTGGGGGAACTCTGCTAACCCCTTACATCAAATAGTTTAAGAAGGGCTGGCCAAAAGACTATCCCACAAATTTCTATCAGTTAGTTTCAGTCAGAATAAAAAGAAGTAATTCAGACTGGCCATTTGTGCCACACCATTTATCATGTCAGCAGCAAAATGAGGATACAGTTATCATGTGTTTAAAAACACAAAGTTTAAAACTTGGCATTATGCTAAATGTCGTTTGACCAGAAGCTGGCCACTTGGAGTGCCTCTGATGTTGCTGTGAGAAGGTCCTCCATTGTGCATGTGACAAGGCTCAGGTTGCATTGCAGTAAGTGGTCTGTGGTTTGCTCTTCTCCGCACTCGCATGTTGTGGACTCCACTTTGTAGCCCCATTTCTTAAGGTCACCCTGCATCTCGTGCTCCCAGAGGGCAGCCTGTTCAGCACCTTCCAGGTTGCCCAGTCTTCTGTGTGCCCAGGAGGGAGTCTGTCATCTGGTATCACCAGAAGCAAATTGCAGTATACAACCAGCCAAACATCATTTAATGGTGCTTCTCCATACTTCTTCTTGCTACTTCCCTATCCAATTATTCTTCAGACTTTTTGACCTCCTCATTTCAGTTCATTTGTGAAGGTCTTGTTTGTGATGTGGACCGTGACATTTGATGTGGACATGTCACCCCACCCATACTTCTCCATGATTTACCTTCAGATGCATTTGTGTACTGCAAACCATCAGCACACAAAACCTGTGTGAAATGAGGCACTGGAAGTGACTAATGAAGGAAAAGCGGAGTGTATGGGATAGAGATCTTGCAACAATGAGAAAAGCACAGTATTTTAGTGCTACTTCTATATAGTGTTGTCATAGTATGGCTATGTTTTCCCAATGTGCAAGACACACACTTTCCTGTATCGGCCTCCTCCAATGCATCATTTTACACAGGAAATGCATGTGCTGAGTGGGACAGAGGAAGATTTCACAACAACGGCAAAAACAACACCTGATATAAAAAGCATTAAAGTTATAAAGAGAATATTTAATAGCTTTCTTAATGGTAGAAGAGAGACCACTTTTTAGGATGGGAGAAGCAACAGGTTTCTATTTTGAAGGTGCACATTACAAAAATTGTATTTGCCCTCAAATGTAATGCAGCCAACAGCGCAGGCACAGCACATCAGAGAAGCAGGCAGCATGAATAAGTCCATTTGGGAAGCCATGCCCCTCCGACAGGCAAGGCTGTGCACGATCCTCAACTGGCCTCATTTTCAAGGCCTTTGCAAACTGATGGTAAGATTTTGAAGGCTTTGTGAATGAGGCCAGCTGGGAACCACATGGGACTGAGCCTAGAGGGGGTGAGCAAGAGACTCTTTATGGCTGCCTGGGATCCGTGGCTAAGCAGCAGGAATGCCCAAGTCAGGCACCACAGAGCTCTGAGCCTGTCACCACAATGGAGAACAGCCTCTTCGCACCCACCACCTCAGAGGGTCCAGGTTCCTTCGGGCCTTTTCACACAGATGGGTTTATGTGTGCAATTCTAATGCACCATCAAATTTCATGTGCGCCTTAATTTTGGCAATATAATTTATCCAAAAAAGGTGAGCATTAGACTCAAGTAAATATGGTAAATGCTGCATTCAGTAAAAGAGTAAAAAATAAGTGGGAATTAAAAGAAATTACTGGTAAATATATTGGGACAACAGATATGATGTCCATCATGGGATTTTCTCATCAGGATTTATTCACAAAGTGTTTACCTTTGCCCTCCTCTAGGGCAGAGAGAGTGTAAGGGTGCAGCCAGACAGCCCCTTTATTACGGTAACTCCCGCAATAAAGAAGGGGTTGTCCAGATGACATCCTGAACAATCCTGAATTAATTTGCCACAAACCAGGAAACCCCTGGTCTGTAGCGAATTAATTAGATAGCGGATTTATTCTGTGCCTTCTTGTAGTCCAGACACCATTCTCACAGTTTTCTGGCCTAAATTAGTCTGGAAAACTGTGGGAGTTTCTACGCACCAGGAGAGCTCCGGCTACAGTCTACTGGAGGCCGGGTAAGTTTTCCTTACTTTTTAAAGGGCTTTGGGGGCTTTGGGGGAAGGGTGGTAGGGCCTCCAGATGTTCTCGTGGGCCAGTCCCGCAAGAGCATTTGGACACCCACCTCAGAAAGTGCGCACTCTGCAGTGTGTGTAGGCAGGCCCCCCAGCAATACTATGACAACACTATATAACGTGAATGGTTCTGGGTTAACCACATCAATGGCTCTCTTTAATGTCATCATGCAACATACATTTAAATACAAATTTATAATTAATTAAATTATGTACTAATTAACCAATTGATAATCAAAAAAGCTGGCTGAAATGAGCCAAAGGTAGTCTAACAGGAATCACTATGTAGATTTAAAAGGAGAACTCTGTATAAATATATAAAATGTACCATCCACTAAGATGTTCTCAATTTTCTGGTGTGCCTCAGATGCTGGTAGAAAAACCTAATATTTTCACAACACATTTATACAATTCTAATCTCAAGAATTTACCCCATAAAAAGTCTGATACTAGTCTATTTATGAGTTTTTGACATTTCTTGTGAATTATCTGTTACTTGATAATACCTAATATACCATTAATATTCCTCCCTTTGACATACAAGGCAAAGTATGTGAATTTATAATGTAGGCATCCCCTCACCTCTTATCCTTGATGGCCATACCTTAACCTGTTGACGCCCAAGATGCCTGCTGGTCTGCTGTGTGCCATTAAACAGGTTTGTGAAATGTCTATCATTTGATCCTGAGTTTTCTTTGATGACAGCTATGTATCACATTGTTATCGTTAACAACTAAACAATATTTATTGTCCATTATCATAATTGACTGATGTTGAACATTCTATGCACATCTACAACCTTGAGTAATAAAATATTGCACAATCCATCATTCTTCTGATGACCTTTAACACCAAACATTAAGTTTTACAGCTCTTCATTCTTCAAATAATGTTTGACCTTGGATGATAGACATCACTGTAACATTCCATATGTAGTCCACGTTATTTTGCCCATTAGCTTGCGATCTTCATAAATCAATGTGTTTCTAGTCTAAATCTAGTTGATGATGACAACAAGAGTAGCCCTGCTGAATTAAATCAATTTATATAAATGCCAGGTCATATTCATTCAGAGGGTCTAATTCTAGCTAAGATTAGCTATTGGATCTTGGAAATAAAAGCAGAAGGTTTTAGCAACAGGGTGGCCAGTCTGTTCTAACGTCGTCTATTGCATTTTGGACAGCAGTGACAAGAGCACCCAAGAAGGTGAGTTCAGGATACAGTACGAATGCACTGGAAACCAAGGTTGAACTGGAATCTCTTTTCAGATTCAGCTTTTTTTCCACTTGTAGTTCATAATATCAATGGAAGCTTGGGGCCATAATCAAGAATGGAGCTACAGGGCTGTGTGGATCAGTGGGGATGAGAATTTTTCCTTGCAGAAATTTAAAACTTTAACTGAGCAATGGATATAAGATTTAGGCATCAAACACTAATGGCCGGGAAAACGTACCAGGGGAAAATGAGCACAGCAAATGTAAGAAATCTATTTGTGAATTACATTGAGTGTCCAACTCTCTGCAATGCTAGAAATTTGGGAAATGAAGGAAGATTTCATTTGAAGAGCAGGCTTCTTACTGGGGGACAAAACCTCCTTTTGCACCATTCCTGCTGATAAGCACCCTTTTCAAGTTAAGAGACTATCAAGAAAAGAGACGATTGCAGCCCATCTTTCTATATATCTCTTGAATCAATAGGCATTTACCAGGGCTGCTTTTGTACTACTAGTTAGAAAGTTTGAGCAGATATTTATGGAAAACAGAACGGTTTTTCTAGTGCAATTCGTTTTGGTGTTATCTGCGCCGAGTGACTCACTACTCAATGAAACTATTAGGGGCCAATTCATAACTTTTGCATGACTTAAAATGCAGATCTTTTGTCACAGGATGTGGTTGAAAATATGGTTTTACAAGATGCAAGTAAAAGCCGAGTACATGTGAAGTTCCATGTAAAGGTACACAGAATCTTGTCTGAAAATGCAGCTTCTGCCAGAATAGTTATGAGAATCATAGAATCCAAGAGTTGGAAGAGACCTTGTGGGCCGTTCAGTCCAACCCCCTGCCAAGAAGCAGGAAAACTGCATTCAAAGCACCCCCGACAGGTGGCTGTCCAGCCTCTGTTTAAAAGCCCCCAAAGAAGGATTTAATTAGTTAGTGAACAGTTCTAGTTAGGAAGGTCTTACCACATCCTTCAAGATATAGTCTGTGCTTCAGAGGAATTTTACTATATCAAGATAAGGAGAATTTTACTAATATGAACGATTATTCTATAGTACATATAGTTCTCATCTACATTAGCAGGAAACCACACACTTTCCATGTGGCTGGCTACACCAAGAAAGAAACTGAAGATACACTGCAATGCAACTATATCCAGTAAATGCCTTGAGAATTCCTGGTTCAGAAATTTCAGAATTTTGATTCTAAGTGACCCTTGAAGAAAGTCTGTAGAGTGCACTCTGGTCAAAACATGTTTTTAATAAAATGTCTTAACGTGCCTTCGCTTTCTTCTTACATCTTTTCACTATACCAAGGATCAGTCACAATAGGAGCAAAAATATCAGTTTAGAATGGTGCAAAGGGGGGGGGGGCATGAAGTTATTCCCTCTATTAAGCAAGGAATTAGATGTCTATGAGAATCCTGGAGGCAAAGATCTTGGATTAAGTGAAATCACTGGAAAGGGAAACTAAATATCTGCATTAATTTTCCCCTGTGGGGATATTCTGAGCCCTGGACCAAAAACGTGGCCACCCATCTTTGCTACAGACGATAATACACCTTTGCTTACATTTGCACTCAGCAAACATGCATTAGCTTGAGATTGTTGCTAAATAAATTAATATAATTTCATGCAATTTAAAATCCTTGTAATATAGCACATGTAGGAATAAGAACTCTCAGCAACCCTCTGAGGATGTTTTCATTCAAGGATGTTCTCTCATGACTGGGCACAACTACCTTTCACACAAATATGATCCCCTCTACACAAAGAAACTGCTGCAGTGTCTGAATCTGTTAAATATTTCCTATTTCTTGAAGAACTGGATGTTCAATAATATGGCTATGGAGAATGAGACAACTCTGGAATGATCCCTGTGGGGCTCTTTTCCTCATCAGGCTACAGCAAGCTGGAGGCAGAAGATACATTTTTCAAAATCAAGGATTTTAAGATAATTGCAAAAACAACTACAAAATCCAAGATGGAAATGATTTCAACATGTTTGGACATTACTAGTGATTCACAACTAATCAAGCAAAACTGGACCGGTAATACGGTACTACATTTTTGCAGCATCAACAAAATGGTCAAGCCAACTTTTTTTTAAAGCACGTTTTAGAATTATCAGGAGAAATATATTTCTTCAACAAGGACAGTATTAAGCATGATTGAGAAGGGCCATAACACTTTTATTTTATTTTAAAGGATATTCACTAGACAGTAATAGGGCTAAATGTTGGAAGTGTAACTGAAGGCTTCAGTCTGAAATATCCAGATTTCCTGGCAAGGAGAAAGTTTGTGTGAAATTAAACTGATCCACCCTTCCTCCTCTCAAAGCTAACGAATTCTCTGGGTGATTCACAAATGGGTCAGAAATTGCTGAGTTGCTAGAATCTGCTGTCTTAAACTAAACAGTGATCTCTGGATTTCTACCCTTTGGGAGTCAGGAAATGACTTTGGTCAGTATCCTGGGATGTGCAATTCTTCATATTTAATCTTCCTCAAATATACTATTTGAAATATATGGGTTTAAGCAAATCTCAAGATGCTTTTACAAGAAAGGATGTTGGCCAGGACAAGCATTAGTGAACGTCTTCAATGGGAAAAGATGCCACAGCACAACATGGGGCTATTTGCATCTCTTTTCCTAAGATAAGGTGTCATCATCAGTTATAAAGCCCACCCCACTTTTGGATTAAAAGATGCAGTTGAATGAATTATCCCCCCCAGTCCCAATTGTCAGAATGCCTGAAAAGTAACACCGGCAGCTGACCCCCGGCAGCTGGTCTAGATTGGACTCCTACAAGTCAAAACCTGACCTCTCAGAGGGGACCATAGGTTTAAGAACTGCCTCCAGTCCCAAGAAGGTCAGCCCTCCCCCTGCCAAGGTCGACTTTTAGATAGAATCACCTAGGCAAATACTTCCCATCCCTCCGACCCTGCATGTAAAACTCTAGCATGCTGTACTGTACCCTTCTTTGTTCTTAGTATGTTGTGTTTATTAATATTGTAGTGTGTGTTGTGCTATTGTAATACCCCACTGGTCTGCCCAGTGAACTTTGTAAGTTGCCCCGAGCCATACGGGAGTGGCAACTAATAAGTTCAAATAAATAAATAAATAAATAAATAACTATCATTTGACATTATAAAATACAGAGTCAAAAATTAAATGGGGTTTCTCTAACCCAATAGTTTCCAACCTTTTTTTGACCACGGACAACCTGACCAGGGACCACTTTGACCAGGGGCCACTCTCCAACATTAGTACCAAAAAAGGTTATGAATAGGTCTTTGGTCAACGTTAGATTCGGTTTGGTTATTTGGGGTGCTGATTCAGAAAATTTCATTGGATAGACCACATCAGCTCTTGTTTCTGATACAGAAACATATGTCATCCAGTAGTCGCCATCTGCTCACCCATAGAAAATTATATTTAATAATCAAGAGGTGATGTGGTGTGTCCAATGCAATTTTCTGAATCTGCACCAGTGGCGCAATGGGTTAAATCCTTCTGCCAGCAGGACTGAAGACCGACAGTTCAGAGGTTCGAATCTGGGGAGAGCATGGATGAGCTCCCTGTCAACTGTAGCTCCTCATGTGGGGACATAAGAGAAGCCTCCCACAAGGATGGTAAAACATCAAAACATCTGGGCGTCCCCTGGGCAATGTCCTTGCAGACGGCTAGTTCTCTCACACCAGAAGTGACTTGCAGTTTCTAAAGTTGTTCCTGACATGAAAAAAAACAACAAATAACCCCAGGAACAGGCCTAAAAACAAAGACACCAAGGCACCAATTCTTCCAGGTGCCACATGGAATGTCTCCACTCAGGGGGAGGGAGGAGCGGAGAAGCAGCAGTCAGAAGGCTTGTTGTTGTGCCTTTTGAGGGTAGTCAGCTTCTCCCCATCCGACATCCCCGTTGTTTCGGCATCCTCGTTGCCATCCCCGTGAGACCAGTCACTCACATTGCTACAGTGTAGCAATGGTGAGGCCGTGGACCACATTTTAGTTCTTGGGGACCACTGATGGTCCACGGACAATAGGTTGGGAACCACTGCTCTAACCCATCATACATTTATATCTTTTTTTCCATTTTATTGCAATAGTATCCATCTAATACATAGAAATCTACTTGCTTTATATACATCCATAAACCATTACATTTTACTCCTTTTTCCCCTCCCAGGAGTCTGTCCATTTTCTCCTTTGTCTGATCATTAGCTTTCCCTTCTTCAACCCATTTCACATATATTAACCAGTTCTCTTTGATTCTTTGTATTTTTATAATCCATGGAATATCTTGCTGTATTAATGCCATAATATCCAACTGTACTTGTTCATAAATGTATTCATTCCATTGTCCATGTTTTTATTCTTCCATCCCAATGCTATTACAGCTTTAACCATTGGCATCAAAGTTTGTTGGTCTTCTTTGTTCAGCGTTTGTAAACCCATCGTTCCAATATCCAACAGTCCAGGCCCAATGTACAAATTTATGTTAAATAACCCATTTAGTTGTTCTCGTACCCCCTTCCAAAATATCTGCACTTCCTCACATTCCCACCACAATGTGTAAACCATTCTTTTCCTTTTTTTAAAATGCCAACAATTTCAGCTGGACCCTTTGGTCATATATTTATTTAGAACTTTTATATCCCGTTCTTCTCAACTCCGTGGAGGGACTCAGAACGGCTAACTGAGTTGGGGTTCTGTGCCATATCAAACATTTATATCTGTTCTTGTAAATTTTCTTTATTATATCAATATTTGTTGATACTAACAGTTGTTGTCATGACCTTCTAGTACAGTAAGCCATGTCTGGTTCAGGCTTTGTTTGGGGGTAAGACACTATTGAGCATGTCTGCATGCCAATAATAGCTAATCACTATCCTTACTGGGCTAATCCCAATTAAGAAATGGTGAATGCAGTATCGCCTCAGCACTGCATCTCTTACAGTAATAGGTATAGAGACCTATATGGTAAGAATACGAAAGAGAAAGAAAATAAACAGAGAAAAGAGTCTGAAATATCTATGGGAAATACCCTTTTAGAGGGTTTTTTCCATTCCAGAGTTCCATGGCTGAAATGCAAATATTTCAAGATAGAATTAGGAAAGACTCTACTCAGAAACACTAGTGATTCACTGCTAGTTGCTAAAGACAGCATTAAGCCAGATGGAGCAGTAATCTGCCATAACATAAGGTGACTTCATGTGTTCCTTTTACAGCCAAAGCTCTATCATATGTTTATGGGTCCACTATTAATCAAATTTATTTAAATCAGGATAGCAACAACTGCCTGATGTTAGTCAATTGTTTGGTGAACCCAAAATAGGGTTTGTGACAAATTTGCTCAATTGCAGAAGGCGTCATTGGCCCCCTTGAAGATCTTTGCAACCCCCCAAAGAAAGAAAAGAAATCCCCACACCTATATTTTGCACTAAGAGCTGGGGGCATTTTCACCATATTTTACATATTTTTCCAAAACAGAAAGTGACCTCAACTCACTTCCAGTTTTAATGAAAGGCCCATCCTGAATAAAATGCCTGAGACAATTCCAAAAAATAGCAAAAATGCCTCCATGCCCCTAAAGGACATTTTGGAACAACAACAAAAACCTGAAAAGGTTTTGTTAAAAAAAGTAAATAAATAAAAAGTAGTTAAAGGAAACTATACTAGATATATCTGCATTACATTCTTCAGATTTCAAATTTTCCTTTGTCAACAGGTGTCAGAAATGCTGGTCATTTGCCCTCCTCAATTCCACAGTGTTTCTGAATTGAGTTTAGTGAGGGGGGGAAAGAGGGAGGGAAGAAAAATCTGTGGAAATTCTGTGAATTTGGGGAGTAATGAATAAACTCCCCGTGGCTCAGAAGAGAAGGCTGGCAAGATGCTGGGTGTAGAGACTTCCATACGAGAATCTGTGGGAAATGTAAACCTCAAGGTGCAACCAGAAATTACATAGATGGCCCATAGTCAGAATTTCTCACTTTCAAATGCATTATTATCAATAGCAGCAACAGTGTAGGTGGGACTGAGCCAATTGGGACTGAAACACTACGGAAGGGAGTTTAACCTCTCCAAGTAAAAGCACCGTGAAGGAGGTGCTGCTCTCCAAGCAAAAACACTCTGAAGTTTGATCCGGGAAGACAGAGCTGTTTAGCTCAGGTGGGGATATATAATTTCACATTTGCAATTTCCTCTGTGGAAAGATTTTAATTAGACAAATTGGTATAGGGGGGTGACTTAAAAATATATGACAGCAGCTCCACTGTCCTGATATGATTTGAGCGGCCCACAGCTATTATTAATTTACCTATTCTCCCAAAACTGCAGCTAGCTTGACACACTCTGAGCATATAAACCTGTTCCTAAAAGCTCACCACGACAGATTACAGCTGCACCTTCATTGGAAGGCATGAGCTTCTTCAAACACTTTGTACTTCACTTCTAGCTTATCCTTATCCTTGACATTTCACTTTCAGTGGGTAAAGACGATATTGTTGTCATCATTATTGTTACTCTTCTGCTATTACCGTCCTACAACTGATAATACTTTGCATAGAGAAATATCTGATCACATTTATTCTCTCCTTATAGTCTGAAGCAAATGAGGCAAAACGAGGATTTGTCTCTTCAGTGAGAGCTAGAACTTACTGCCTTTTATTGTGTGTGTGCAGGTGCCTCCAAGTCAGGCATGTAGCCCAAGGTGGCCTGCAAGAAGGCCTTACTCAGGGTGGCCTGCAAGAAGGCCTTACTCATACATTATTTAAACTGTTATTTTATTCATATCATGATCCAATCACCATGCTCAATATATCACCATGGGGTATTGGGATAATGATACAAAAGGTTTGCTAGGATAGACTCTCACTCAGACTCATCCTCCCCCTGAATCAAACTCAGCCTCCCCCCTTCCCGAATCAAACTCAGCCCCCCATCAAAATCCTGGCTATGGGCCTAGTACAAGCCCAGGTATTCCTTGGTAATCTCCTTTGAAAGCACTACCCAAGCTTGAATCTGCTGAAGATGGTCTCTAATGCCTACAGGGTATATAAGTGAACATCTGCTTATATTATCCTTTTGGGCAAGCTTCCCTTTGGGCAACAGATGAGTTGTGAACTACATTGTCTTGCAGAAGGTGGACACCTTTGGTGAGCATGCCACATCTCTTGGTTTTGATAGAGTCCTTCAAGTTCCACAGCAGTGAAGCATTGTATGCCCTAGTGATCATGGTACCCTTTGCTAGCAAATCCATCAAAAAATTTCTTGGACCCCACACTAATCTTGACATTTTGGGCTAGGTGGCAAATGGTTATGCAACGATTTTCCAAAATGGCGACCTCCACTTGCTGGATGGTGTGTTCATCAATAGCCAAGTGGAGTCACCCTGGAATTGGAGCTGTTTGCACCAAAGTCTGACCACATTTGAATTGACAATGCCAGTTCTTGACTACATTATATGATAGGGAATCACCACCATAAGCCTCTTCGAGCTCATCAAACATCTCCTTTGGTGTGCAGCTTTTCAAGTAAAGGAACTTGATGACTGCTCTGTATTCCACTGGGTCCATTATCAAACCTCACACCACTTCAGCACCTGTAAAATCCAGACCGTTATGAGTTCGGAGTTGTAAATTGGCACGTAACTTATAGAGACATATTGTTCTGGCACAGCAGTGCCAATAGGGCTCTGTTTTTCATTTGTTGCATTGCAAGTTTGCATTCCCTTGCATTTCATGTTGTAGGTGACTTTCTTAGTTTGAATTTACAGGCCCAGAGGGTTGCCAATCAATCTAGAACAGTAGATCCACCCCTATTCCTAGGTTTTGGGAGGGGAAAGAGGATTTTTTGGTCAGTCTTAACAGCTTCTCTTCAGGACAGGACGTGATTTAAAGCTGCCTGTTCTTTCCAACTTGGAAAAGGCTTTAAATCTCACCGCTTTGCTGGGGTTACAGACCACAGCTTTGCTGGGGTAACAGACACAGCTTTGCTGCTGTAACAGATTCCACTTTGCTGGGGTAAAATAATAGCTTCACAATCCTTTGTGAAGGGATCACCTGCTGTCCTACAACCTGGCTAATCGAAGGAAACCTTGCGTGGTACGGGACCTCTGGCTATCCATAATGCAGCTTGGAGTCGGAAGAAAGGTCCTCACGCCAGCAAGGTAAAGAAAGATTGCCCAAGGGAAGGGTCATAGGTTTTTCCCCGAAACAGAAGATCAGCTTTGGCCAGTTTGCCGGCCCTGTTGCTGCAGACTGAGAAAGTCACCAGTTTTTTAAGAAACCATCCAGTTTGTTCCCAAATAAAGAACTTTGTTAAACTTATTTTAAGCCTCAAAGGACCTTTATCATTGGGGGGAACTAAGGGGCCCTTCCAGGTGAGGCACCCCGGCGTCCCGTTGGGCATACAGAAGTCACTTCCAAGAAATAGCCATTCTACAGGCCCAGCGTGCGACAGCATACATATCATTACACATGTACAGTTTCAGCATCCTGTGATAAATAGAAGTGGGTCAGGGGAAATCTTTAATGAATGCCCCTCATAGATAATAATTAATATCCTAAATTATTTATGTCTTTCACTGACAACAGCGACTGGCACCCTACCTGTCCAGGGATGATCTGGCCACGGTGATCCAGGCGACGGTCATCTCGAGGCTGGACTACTGTAACGCCCTCTACGTGGGCCTTCCCTTGTCGACAGTCCGGAAACTCAAGCTGGTGCAGAATGCTGCTGCCCACTTACTGGTGGGAGCACCGGTGAGAGAGCACATCACGCCCATCCTTCGGCAACTGCACTGGCTGCCTATTGAGTACCGGATTGCCTTCAAGGTGTTGGTTTTAACCTTTAAGGCCTTGCATGGTCTAGGGCCTGAGTACCTAAGGGACCGCCTTACCCCATATATTCCCCCGAGATCACTGCGCTCGGAAGAGCAGAACCTGTTGGTCATTCCATCACCCTGCTCCTGTCACTTGTCCAGTACAAGACAGCGGGCCTTTTCAGTTGTGGCCCCCACGATTTGGAACTCATTGCCTAGTCACGCTCGGGCGATTCACGAACTCGGCCCTTTTCGAAGGGCCTGCAAGACTGCCCTCTTCAGACTAGCGTTTGGCTAGCCTGAATATCAGCGTCCGAGCTAAGATCTGTAATCTGCTACTGGCTATGTACTGCGTGTTTTATTGAATTTTACTGTATGTTTTATTGTGTGTTTTATTGCTACTGTGATCCGCCCCGAGCCTGCAGGGAGGAGCGGAATATAAAACCGAATAATAAATAAATAAATAAATAAATAAACAGTATCACACTAACTGTATTTTGTAGTTTTAAACTGTTAATTTTATGTTTTTATATGACTGTTTTTATCTTGTGATGTATTGTTTATGGGCACTTGTTGCTGCTTGTTCACCGCCTCGAGTCGCCTTCGGGCTGAGAGAGGCGGTATAGGAGCATGGCAAATAAATGGCAAATAAATAAAGGTAGTACCTAATACTGATTCTCTTCCATGATATCTATTTATTTAATTATTAATAACATTTGCAGCTAATTTCAAAGGAGAAGGGGACTTTACACCTCCATGTTGCTTTCGGAGAAAGATTGATTTAGTTATAGCCTCTGAATGCAATTCTGGACAGTCAACAGTATTAAGAGGGAGGTTCTACATTCTATGCCAAGTGGAAAGCAGCAGCTGACTCATCACTATGAACCTTCCCACTTGATTAACTCAAACTGACACATGAAGTGGATTGAAAAGTGTGAAAGGTACTGCAGTTTCTTCCTCCACTTGTCCTCTTTCCCAGGGCTGTGATCAGAAATACCTGGTACTGCAAAACTGCCAGTTCTGATTGGTGCTATACTGAAGCTGGAATCTGAAATAAGAAAGAGCTGTGAACCTATTATAAAGAGGACAATACATGTGGGTTAGAGTGTTGGACCAGGACACTGGCAGACTAGTGTTTGAATCCCTATTCAACCATGGAAGACCACTGAATTTCCTTGAGCAAGTCAAACTTTCTCAACATGAGAGGACAAGTAATATAAAGGTAAAGGTTTCCCCTGACATTAAGTCTAGTCATGCCCGACTCTGGGGGGTAGTGCTCAATTTCTAAGCTGAAGAACCAGCATTGTCTGTAGACACCTCCAAGGTCATGTGGCCAGCATGACTGCATGGAGTGCCACTACCTTCCCGCAGAAGTGGTACCTATTGGTCTACTCACACTTACATGTTTTAGAACTGCTAGGTTGGCAGGAGCTGGGGCTAACAGCAGGAGCTCATCCTGCTCCCTGGATTTGAACCGCTGAACTTTTGGTCAGCAAGTTCAGCAGCTTAGCGGTTTAAACCTCTGTGCCACTGTCCCATGAATACATTTTCTCAAGAAAACCCTATGATAAATCAAGGTTGACCTGAGGAAACATGACAACTGCCACCACCCTTTTAGGAGCAGAGGAAACACAACATCTTCGAAATAGGTGACATTTGACAACTTCCCTCTCATGTTGATATTTATTTATTTATTTATTTATTTATTGGACTTGTACACCGCCACTCCCAAAGGCTCAGGGCAGTTTACAACATTAGTTCAATGAAACAAGCAGTAGATAAACATAAAATACAAGTGGTAGATAAGAACACTAAATAAAACACAGCTAAAATCACAGCATTCGAAAGCCTGTCGGAACAAGTGCGCCTTGTAGGCTCTGCGGAAGGTGGCCAGATTTTTCAGAGCCCACGTCTTCGGTGGTAACATATTCCACAGAACCGGGGCAATAATTGAAAATGCCCTGCGCCTTGTCGAGGTCAGATGGAAATACTTCACACTAGGAATGTCTAGAAGATTCTGGTCTTCTGAGTGTAGTGATCTCAGAGGGTTATATGGAATCAGGCGATCCCGCAGGTACACTGGCCCCAGACCATACAAGGCCTTGAACGTAAGAACTAACACCTTGAAAGTGATCCAGTATTCAATTGGCAGCCAGTGCAGACTCTGCAGTATAGGTGTTATCCGGCAGCTTGCGGGTTCCAGCATTCTGCACTAGCTTAAGTTTCCGGATCACATTCAAGGTAGGCCAATGTAAAGAGCGTTACAGTAGTCAAGTCTTGAGATGACTGTGGCCTGGATTACCGTGGCTAGGTCGTTCCATGAGAGATGGAGAGCCAAGTGCTTCCTTCTATGAAGGTACAGAACTGTCTATGTCACTGTCTATATAGCTTTACACCACAGAGTTACAGTCTTCCACAGTGTTATTCATCATTGAAGAATTGGGTCACTCAGACTGAGAGAGGTATCTTTCTTTAAGGCCAAGAGGCAAGAGTTTCCTAGTCAGAACAGCAAAAGCAATTTTTTTAGCCTAAGAACATTGATCTAGAAGAATTATGGAAAATAATGGGAAGATCAACCCAGCTACATGCTATAGTAGAATGCAAATTCCAGCAGATGAAGGCTGTTGTGGGGGTGGGTAGGCATTTTGTGGAGGGGGTAGGCTTTTGTTCTGTGTTTTCATGGCAGCAGCTGAGTACCTCTACTTCCTGAGTGGTGGAAATGGAAGCAGGGATGTGGGAGGCAAATCTCAGCCACCCAGTCTTTTTTTCCTACCAGGCGGAAAGCTTGCAAACTCAAAAAAAGCTGACTGGGCAGATAACCCCAAGCAGCCAGAGTAGAAAGAGGCACAACAGGGATAAAAAAATGTCCTACATAAAAAAATCTGCCTTTTCCTTTCCTAATTAACAAGGCTGTGTACTAACAAGCAGTGCTATAGCAATCTAATTCATCTGAGGGGGATACCAGTAGTTCACGTCAGTCAACCAGTCTTCAAAAGCAAAATCTATTTAATGGGGGGTGGGATGTTAACCTATCCACTGCAAAGCACTGCTTGGATCTTGTTCTTTTTGCTCAGCAAAAATACGCAAGACAACTCATTAAAGACATTCATCCCTAATTGTTCCAAGCATCTACCCAGGTCTTCCTCCTGCTCTGATACCAGCAGCGTATGTGTGAGAATTAAAGCCGCTTTTTTTCTGTTGGGGTTTCTTTGGAGTTCTTTTCTTCTCCTGAGTTGCCTTGCATTTTAGTGCCATATAGGGCAACCACAGAAGGTTCTAACCATTTGATTATAAAGGGAATAGCAGGACCCACAATGAGTTATGTTGTTTATCTCATTAGTGGAAAGAGCCATAACTCAAAGCTCGAGTGAACGGCTGAGGAGAGAGGGAGGGAAAAGAGAAAAGGAGTTATGTGCAGCATTGTGTGAAATTAACCCTGAACTGTTTGCTATGAGATACAACCTTTATTGTGAGGCCAGTACAAAAGCAAGCTGATGCACTAGAAAGGTTGCTTTCTTCTGTCTAGCTGAGTGACTTTTTTTCTCAAAACATAAATAAATAATACAATATTGGAAGTTAGATCTGCCGCTTACTAAAAGTTAGAGAGTGATGGCAATAAATAAATTTCACATATAATCATATATAAGTCAATGAGATGTGAGAGGTGGACCATAAGGAAGACTGAGAGAAGGAAGATAGATGCTTTTGAACTGTTTTTGTTGGAAGAAAATTCTGAGAGTGCCTTGGACTGCAAGAAGATCAAACCAGTCCATCCTCCAGGAAATAATGCCCGACTGCTCAATGGAGGGAAGGATATTAGAGGCAAAGATGAAGAACTTTGGCCACATAATGAGAAGACAGGAAAGCTTGGAGAAGACAATGATGCTGGGAAAATGGAAGGAAAAAGGGAAGAGAGGCCGGCCAAGGGCAAGCTGGATGGATGGAATCCTTGAAGTGACTGGCTTGACTCTGAAGGAACTTGGGGTGGCCAAAGCCGACAGGGAGGGCTGCTGCCATTCATGAAGAATGAAGCAACTGGTAAACAACAACAAGCCAATAAAAGGATATTAACTGTCATATGCCCAGGGCTGTGCCATTTTGAAATGAAGATGGTTAAAGATATTAACTGTATAGAGTAAATATTTAGTGAACTGGTATAACCCAATTCACTAGATATCAGAATTCTAATCACTGACATCTTTGATATAGAGCAGGGCTGTCCAACTTCTACCAGCCCAAGGGCCGGAATTCCGGTCACTGATCACCTGGGGGCTGCAGCGGGGGCAGGGTCGCTCATGGGGGTCGCCCACAGGGGGCTGCTCATGGGGCCGTTTGCAGGGGTGGGGTCTCTCATGGGGCGGGGTCTCTTGTGGGGCGGGGTCACTCGTGGGGTGGGGCCGCTCGTGGGCAGGCGCGGCAGGGCGGGAGTGGCGAGGGGCCCTCCACCATGTCCCTGGCTGCTGCAGAGGCTGCCCTGGGAGCTTACCTATCCTTTCTCCAGCTCCCGGGCGCGGCCGCTGCAGCAGCCAGGGACATGGTGGAGGGCCCCTCGCCGCTCCCGCCCTGCCGCGCATGCCCACGAGTGGCCACGCCCTCCATCAGCGGCCCCGCCCCCATGACCGACCCCGCCCCCTGGAGATTGAATTTTTGCCCTTTTTTAAAAAACTGAATTTTTGCAGGAGGGTGCGGGCCGCATCCAAGGGGCTGGTGGGCCGTGTGCGGACCACGGGCCACTTGTTGGACAGCCCTGATATAGAGGATTATTTAGCCATGCAATCACCCACGCTTCACTCTGAAGCACCATATTTCCAACAGTGTTGTGTCATCTTCTCACAATGCATTGATTTATTTCTACTAGACGCAGTCCCACCACAAAATGGCCTGAATGGTCTACTAACTACTGGTTTTCAATTATTGGAATAGAACACTTTCAGAAGGGCAAAGGGGGTTCCCTCCTACACTTGAAACAATGAGCTCTGACAGCCAGCAAAATTTATATTGTTGTTTTAGGCTTAGATTCCTGGGCTATTGGTTGCTTTTGGGGGAGAAAGGAAGACTTGTTTGATTATGACCAAGGTTTATTAAATTTTATTGATTGATTGAGTACCACCTCTGGAGACTCAGTTTACAAAAATAATGGCACATTAAAAACATGTCCAAAGGAACATAAAACTCATAAAATATACTAGGGAAGGTGCTTTATCTCTTACACATTTCATAATTAAAAATTAAAAAATACTAATTCTATTATGATGCACATTCAAAACATGTATGCATAGATTGTTTAAGCCCTGAATAAGTAAAGGAAGGTGTCGAGTAAAGGAGGAGCTCACTGAGCTAGAACTCACTCTCAGTAAAGATCAAAGGAAGAGATGGAGAGAGAAAAAAGGTCTTTACACAGACATACCAGAAAGTTTATATGGTGATGTGGGCTGATTACGTAGATATACAGATATTACAACTGATGATTGAGTAAATAGGGAAAGTTCTAAATACTCATTAAGTATGGAGACATCCAGGAAATTGTTATGCTAGCCAAAGCCCCACTGCAAATGGCAAAACAGATGGAGAAGAGAGAACATTTCATTGAGCACTATTTTCTACTACAACATGAAAGAGATTGGAGCAATAGGATGAACACAAGGGAGGCAATGACAAATATTTTCTCTTATGGAAGTGGTTATTGATTGTTGAGAAAAGAAAAAGAACCAACTGCTATACTTCCTAGAAAGACTAGCCACTGATTTGGGTCCATAGTGACCATAACCTTGAGGATAAAATGAAATGGTTATTGTGTGACTTTTGTTACATTAGTAACATCCCACACCCTGTAATCTATAACATTAATAACCTTTTACAACAACCACCAAGAAAAAATGTTAGAACTTATTTGAAGACATTTAATTGGATTGCTGCTGTCAGAATAGGTCATATGCCAGGGGACTGCCAAGGAATGGGTTCATGTGTCCATTTTCATCAATTGATCACCATGTTATGACATGCCTACCAAACAGTTTCTTTAACTATACAAGGCATTAAATTGGCTACATGAACAATTTAAATCTGTCTCTCTTCTTCAGCAATGTTCCCTTAGGCACAAGCCTCCAGCTAAACATTACATGGATTTCCTTTGAGTTTCTTTGATTTTTTACTCTGGATAGGCTATGAGTTTGAGTGGATGAGGGGAACACACAGAAAGACTGCTTAACCCTTTCTCCACAGTTCTTCTTCAGCTCAAATGCTCCCACCCAAGAAGTGATTTTTTTTTGGCTTGGTTAGACAAAAGACAAAACAGGGGTCTTCCAAACTATATGAAGAAAGCATGATTTTTCAGAGCTTTATATCTGAAAAAATATTTTACTGGGTTTTAATGTTTTTGTCTCCTCTGTGTAATTGGTTCTTGGATTTGCGTTTGAGCACCTTCAAAGGGATTTTTAAAGATTGGGAATGGCTGGTTCAGGTGATCCTGTGGTTTGAAATGCAACTTTCTTGCTCCAGTCCTTCAGTTATAGTCAGGCCTGTCGCCAGACAAAAATGGGGGGGGGAGGTATTTTTTTAGCAAATAATGAAGAAACAATTTAAATTACAAAACAATTTAAATTATATGACTCATTCTATATATTTATATAGACAAATCGAATTTCTATTTTAGCTACAAAGTTTCGAGTCTTAAAAATTGAAAATGACTCTTAATTGGTAATTTATGGTTACAAAAGAATACCACAGTGCCTGTTGGAAACACTTGAAAACTGTGTCAAGACACTTCGACAGAAATCAGGCTCCATTGATAAACTTAAGTGGACACTCAAGAGTGCAAGTCCAAGCAATCTTTCTTGACCCATTGTTTTTCTTATGTGTGTTTTCAAACATTTAAGAATTTAAAATGACCTTTCATTTGTTGACACTGACAAATGTTGCAGAAATCTGAAAAAATGTCTTCACATTCAGAAAAAAACCTGTCCATCACAGACAAGATATACTTCCAGTGCATTTGATGCCTTTTCTGCAGGTACAATCTTTTGTGCATTTTCTACACCACAGGTCAGATTCTTCCATCAGTGTGTCAGTATCTTGAAGGCATTCACTGTAAAGTTATGTGCACTTGTTCAAGTTGTATTTTAAGTGGCCAAAATTAATAGGGAGGAACACTTGCAGTTCCTAAACTACTTCCCTATGCCTTGTCAAGCTTTCTAGAAGCTGATTGCAGAAAAAGTGGGATATACACATTTAGCCTATAATATTCCATTGGTGTTGGTGACGTTGCCTGGATGTTGATTTTACAAGTCTGCCTTGAACATATGTGAGGAATCCTAAATTCTCCACCCATAAACTCTACCACTGATCTTGATGTGTGTCAAATTTCTCCTGAAATTCTTTCACAGATTCTGTGCACATGTCCTTGGCTTTTTCTAAGGGTGCTGATATGTTACGGACTACAGAAAATGTCCACATTTATTCTTTGTAAAATTTTGTTAAGATGAAGGGATGGTGAAAGAAGCTTTCTTAGGATGAGTATGGTTACTACAAATTCAGCATTCAGAACAGCTAAAAGAAGGTTACAGCTTGGGAAGAGGTCTCGCTGTTGTATAGAGGACTCTCTTTTAGTTTTTCAAGTGTTCTCACCACCTCACTGTACAGTTCAACAAAGTGTAAAACTGTATCAACTCAATGAGTTTCACAAAGCTGAAACAAGTTGTTTGCTCTTGATTCAGGGAAACAATTTTTTTATATTTTTCTTCAACAGTTCCAGTCTGATTGATAATACTCTGAAAAAATTGCATACAACTCCCTTGCTGCGCCAGCTCCACTGGCTGCCAATTAGCTTCCAGGCACAATTCAAAGTGCTGGTCTTAAACTACAAAACACTATACGGTTCTGGCCCAGTTTACCTGTCTGAACGATTCTCCCCTACGAACCATCAAGAACATTAAGATCCTCCGGAGAGGCCCTGCTCTCAGTCCCGCCGGCTTCGCAAGCGAGGCCGGTGGGGACAAGAGACAGGGCCTTCTCTGTGGTCGCCCCTCGACTGTGGAACTCTCTCCCAAGTGCTCGGTCTGCCCCCTCTCTGTTGTCCTTCAGGAGGCTGTTGAAGACCTGGATGTGGAACCAAGCCTTCCCAGAATAGGCTGAGATTGGCTATTTGTCGCCTTCCAAGGCCTGGGTACGCTTGAGCTCCCTGAACAAACCACACAGCTTTGAGGTACAACACAGTTTTATTGTGCAGGAAATAAAGAAAGCGTGAAGGCCAATACAAAGCCTTATAGTAGCAATCAGGGTCAGCAGGTAGGTATAGTCCTGCGGCGGGGATTCCAAGCCGGATGCACAGGAAGAGTCTCCAAACAGATTCCCTCCGAATCCACAACCGGGCGGCTTGGGAAGCAAGGAAGTTTAGCAACAGAGTCTTAGCAGCAACAAGGCTTGAGCAGGACGCACACAGAGTTCTGTGGATCAAGGCAGCCCGGTGGAAAGGGTGGGAGTAACTTAAGTCAGGCCGTTCGCGGCCGGTACTTCAAAGCAACATCCTTGTTGGCATGAGTTGATCTGAGATGAACCCTATGGTGCGGGGTTCTCAGATATAGGGCCTCATGGCCAGTCCCAGTGCATCGAACATCAAACCCAATGATTGATGAGAAACTATATGTTTATTGTTACCTAAGGTACTCTGAAATGTTCCCCAATTACCGGGCACAGATGTTTCAGGGAGGAGTGGTTTATGGCTCCTCTCAGCGCCTGGCCAAAAGGGAGTCTCGCTTTGGTAACCTTGGATGTAGTTATCTGTGCATTCCGTGCCACTTTCACACGAGAATGCAGAGAGGCCTCATTGGGGCCTGGGGAGCATCAAACTGACGGTTTAACCACTTCATAGGCCGGATGGCCCTGTCTAAGCTCGGGCAGATGGGCAGCCTGGAGACACTGTGGTGTGACACCACCCCTCCCCTTATGCCAGCCCCCCCCCCTCTCGCCGCTGGGCCTGGTTTCTCGGGATAATCTTGGTGGAATTGTCTTACCAACTCGTTGGACCCTCCCAGTCAATTAGATACTGCAGTTGGCGATGGTGCATTCTAGAGTCCAAAATCTCCGCTACCTCGTATTCCTCTTCCCCATCGATGATGATCGGCGGGGGGGCCTTTCCCCCCTCGGTGCGAACATCGTTGGCCAAACGCAGCAGTGCACGAGGAAACACAGGATGGATTCTCATTCCTTTGGGGAGTTGGAGTTTAAATGCCACGGGGGAAATCTTGGCGGCGATTTTGTAGAGGCCCACAAACTTGGCACTGAGTTTGCGGCAGGGGCGACGGGAGGGCAGGTGGCAGGTGGACAACATCACCTGGTCCCCCACCTTCAGTTCCGGGCCCTCCCGACGGTGGCGATCAGCCGATCGCTTGTAGTCTGCTTTGGCCTGGTCCAGTTGTACCTTTAAAGTCTGCTGCACCGCGGCTAGCTCCTGTAAACGCCTTTCGGCGGCAGGAACATTGCTGGGCTCAAACACGGCGGGGTAGAACCGGGGGTGGTAACCCAGGTTCGCAAAGAACGGGGTCTGCTGGGTGCTTTCGTGCACGGAGTTGTTGTAGGTGAACTCTGCCAGGGAGAGCAATGTGGCCCAGTTGTCCTGCTGGTAGTTTGTATAACAGCGTAGGTACTGCTCCAGGGTCCCGTTTACTCTTTCCGTCTGCCCGTCTGTCTCCGGATGATGGGCGGTGGACATCCGGGCCTCAATCCCCAGCAATCTTTGAGTCTCTTTCCAAAACTGGGACGTGAACTGGCTGCCCCGGTCGGTGACCGAGCTCCTGGGCAGCCCGTGGAGTTTGAACACATGGTGGTGGAACAAATCCGCCTGTCTCCTTGGTGGAGGGCAATCCAGCGCATGCAATGAAATGTCCCATCCACCACCACCAGCACCGCAGTGTTTCCCTGAGAGGCTGGCAAGTCCGTGATAAAATCTGCAGAAATCATCTCCCAGGAGCCCCGGGGGGTGGCCAGCGGCTGCAACAGTCCCTGCGGCTTGCCCCCCCATGCTTGGCTCTTTGACACACCGGGCAGGTGGCTACGTATTTCTCAATCTCCCGTCGCATTTTGGGCCACCAGAACTCCCTGGATATCAGCGGAATGGTTTTAAACAGGCCAAAATGTCCCGCGCCCCTCCTGTCGTGGCTTAGCTTTAGGATCCCCTGCCTCTCTGGGCCGGGGGCCACATAGACCTGGTTGCGGTGACACAGGAGTCCGTTTTGCATGCTAAACGGGTACTGTACCTCCTTTGCCAGCTGCTCCTTAGCCCACGGGTCTTCCTGTTGCCTGGCGCGCATCTGTGCCTCCAGGGGAAGTTTTTCTGCGGGTTCGGGTGCGCCGTTCTCCGGTCCGGGCGGAGCGGGGCAGGGGATGGCCTCCGTGGCCGCTGCAAAGTTCTCCAGCTGCAACAACCGGCAGTCGGGGCTGCCCTCGCAGTCCCGGGTATACTCCAGCTTCCTGGACAGGGCATCGGCCTGCTTGGTCTGGGCAGGCGTGACATAGTGGATCCTGAAGTGGAACCGCTCGAAGAACAGGGCTCAGCGCTGCTGGCGCTGGTTGAGCTTCTGCGCCGTCTTCAGGTGCTCGATGTTACGGTGATCGGTGTGAACCTGGACCTCATGCTGCGCGCCTTCCAGTAAGTGACGCCAGAACTGGAACGCCGCCTTGATAGCCAGCAACTCCTTCTCCCAGATGGTATAGTTCTTCTCGGGAGCCGTTAGCTGTCTGGAGAAAAAGGCACAGGGTAACCAGTCCTCCCCCCCTGGGCTGAAACAGGATAGCTCCGATCGCCACGTTGGAGGCGTGGGCCTGTACCCGGAAGGGTTTGGCTGGGTCTGAGTGCTGCAAAATGGGCTGAGTCACGAACAGCTGCTTCAGTTGCTGGAATCCCCCTTCCGCCTCGGCAGTCCAGCGGAAGGGGGCCTTCCCCCGCAGGCATTGGGAGATAGGCTCGGAGCATTTGGCAAAGCCAGGGATGAACTTGCGGTAGTAGTTGGCAAACCCCATGAACCGCTGAATGACTTTTCCGCTGCTAGGGGATTCCCACTGGACCACGGCCTCGACTTTCACAGGGTCCATGGAGATCCCGTGGGCTGAGATGAAGTGACCCAGGAAGTCTATTTTCTCTACCTCAAAGGTGCACTTCTCGAGCTTGGCGTATAGGCCATGATCCCGGAGTCTCTGCAGCACCGCTCGCACGTGAAGCTCATGGGACTCCAGATTCTCACTGTAGATAAGAAGATCGTCCAGATAGACAACCAGGAACCAGTCCAAGTAGTCCCTAAAGATGTCATTCATGAAATGTTGGAATGTGGATGGGGCATTACAGAGCCCGAAATTCATCACGAGCGTATCGTAGGCCCTGTACTTGGTCTGGAAGGCAGTCTTCCATTCTTCCCCGGCCCGAATCCGCACAAGATTGTAAGCCCCCCTCAGGTCCAGTTTAGTAAACACCTTGGCGCTCCGCACTTGCTCCAACATCTCGGGAATCAGTGGGAGGGGGTACCTGTTGCGGATGGTGATGCTGTTGAGGGCCCGGTAGTCGTGGCATAGGCGTAGCTCCCCCGACTTCTTCTTCACGAACAGGACTGGAGCTCCGGCGGGAGACTGACTTGGGCGGATGAATCCCTTTCGCAGGTTTGTATCCAAAAACTCTCGGAGTGCCTTCTGCTCAGGCTCCGAGAGGGCGTACAATCGTCCACGTGGGATCGGCGCACCCTTAACCAAGTCAATCGCGCAGTCGTAAGGCCTGTGGGGCGGGAGCTTGTCCGCCTCCTTCTCGCTTAACACTTCCCAGAACTCCTGATACTTCCGCGGGAGCGTGGCTATGGCTCCCACCTCTGCGGCGGCCCCGGCCCGACTTTTGAAGCAGAGTCCCTGGCAGTGGGCTGAGAGGAACCGCACCTCTCGGCGATCCCAGTCTATCTGTGGGTTGTGTTGCGCGAGCCAGGACACACCCAAAATGACGGGAAAGTGCGGGATCTGGGCCACCAGGAACGATATTTTTTCTTGGTGCTCCAGCACAGTCATCTTGGTGGGCTTAGTCCATCGCTTGATGGGGCCTGACTTTAGAATTTGCCCGTCTATAGTCTGCACAGGCCTCAGCTCCTTCAAATCAAAGCATTCCAGGCCCAGATGTTTAGCAAAGTCCTTGTCTATGAAATTGTTGGTGGCTCCAGAGTCTAGCGTGGCATGGATTATGGTGGGGCCCATCTTGGTGGACCACAGGGTGACCAGAAGCAGGAACAAGACCCCCATCTTGGGCTCGGCGTAGGGGTTGCCGACCGAGCTGGCGAGCCTCTCTATGCTCGGTCCGCATCTTTTCCCGACACCTCGGGGTCCGAGTCGGGGCTTTCCGACTTGACCTCCGCCGAGGCCAGGCGGGGTGCTGACTTGGGCTTGGCCGGGCAGTCCTTGGAGAAATGGCCGGAGACGCCGCAGTACCAGCACAAGTGGAGGCGCTGGCGCCGGGCCTTTTCCGCACCATCCAGCCGCGGGCGGGTGTGCCCCAGCTGCATCGGCTCTTCCTCTGGCCTCGCTGGGGTGACATGCGGTTGCGGTCGGGGTCCTTGCGGGCTTCGCTGCTCTGGATGGGTTTTACGGGGGGGCGCCGGTCCGAACACCTTCCGGCTCATCAGCTACTGGGCGCGGAGATGGGCATCTAGCCGCAAGGCCATGGCTATCACCCCGTCCAGGGTGAGGGGAACATCAGGAGTGCGGGCTACCTCCAGCTGGATTTCCAGCCAGAGCCCTTCCAGGAACTGAGACCGCAGCGCATCTCCGTTCCAGGTCACTTGGTTGGCCAGCACTCTAAATTCGGCATTGTACTGGCCGATGGGAAGGTCGCACTGGAAGTGGCGCCACATCTTCTTCTCGGCCAGGTCTCGGTTCACGGGGTGGCCCCAGGTGTCGCGGATGTGATCCAGGAATCCTTGCACGGTCTGGACCTGGGGTGCATTGGTGTCGACCAAGGTGGTGGCCCACGTCGTCACGGGGCCATCCAGTAGGTTATAGACGAACGCCACTCATTCCACCTCCGTTGCAAAGTAGGCCACTCTGGCCACCAGGTAAGCATGGCATTGTCCGCGGAACGTGGGCGCTGCAGTCGGGTCCCCGGCGAAGCGAGCAGGAAGGGCCACTGGGACACGCCGGTTCGGTGGTCGTTGAGCTTGGACCACGGCCGCGAACTGCTGCTGAAGTGCAATCATGTCAGCCTGGAGTCTTTGGAAGTCCGCAGCTGTGGGGGTGTGGGCCATGGCTGTCGCGGTTGTCCCTGCTCCCGGCAGGGTCTGCATCCGGTCTTCGGTTTGTCAGGGAGTATGGATCTCAGATCAAGCTGTCGCCTTCCAAGGCCTGGGTACGCTTGAGCTCCCTGAACAAACCACACAGGTTTGAGGTACAACACAGTTTTATTGTGCAGGAAATAAAGAAAGTGTGAAGGCCAAAAACACTGTTATGCATTGCATCTTTCAACAATTTTTGGACTATCTTGTCACCACAGATGTCTATATGTTCCATGTTTCAAAATTCATTTGTCTTCTTTGACTGCAAGATGGTGACCCTTCTGGATGTAACAGTCCAATCAGAGATACGTAAAAGAGGCAGACTGTGTTTAGGGTACCGTGGATCCTAAACCGGGCTGCTCACTTGTGGTGACAGTTGCCGGACTGCTCAGAGATTCATGGGAACACACAAGCTCCCTCACCATGGCAAGGTGACAATCCAGCAAGGGATGTGTGCACACCATAGTTATCTTAATACATGTAATTTTCCAAAGAAATTGCAATATCTCATTTCTCAAAAGTACCTAAATGGATACCTTTTTGTTAAGTTTTAAAAACCACTGCCCTGTGCTATAAAGCATACTCTTCCTGTTCACTTCATCACAATATGAGCACCCGCAACAGAACATGGGGCACAGCACAAGCTACTACTTGAACCACGTGATATTACTCCTCCATTACCATTTAGTAAGAGCATACTTTTAAAGAAACCAACGTTTACAATTGCAAGAGGACTGAAGCTATGTCCCTTATTGAGTACAAAGTCATCCCTCCGCATTTGTAGTTTTGATATTATGAGTTTGATTATTTAAAAAGCATTCTCTAAGCCAGTGGTTCTCAACCTGTGGGTCCCCAGGTGTTTTGGCCTACAACTCCCAGAATTCCGAGCCAGTTTACCAGCTGTTAGGGTTTCGGGAGTTGGAGGCCAAAACATCTGGGGACCCACAGGTTGAGAACCACTGCTCTAAGCCCTCCAATGTGATTCTAGCTATGCTGAAGGACCTGGAAACTTATAGAGAAAGCTCCTTTCTTGGGATTTGTATATCTCCCAGCATGACTCAATGGCCAATGTCTGGTGGAAACGGAACAGAATGACACTGGAAGACCTAGATCAGTGGTTCTTAACCTGTGGATCCCCAGGTGTTTTGGCCTACAACTCCCAGAAATCCCAGCCAGTTTACCAGCTGTTAGGATTTCTGGGAGTTGAAGGGCAAAACATCTGGGGACCCACAGGTTGAGAACCACTGGTCTAGAGGTTCCTACAGAGATGTTTTCTATATATGTTTCTAGATCCTTAGGTTATAAAACCAATTTCTTTATTCATGGTTTTTCACTTCCACAGGGGTCTTATGACTCTAACCGTAACAAATGTGTAGGGTTGGTTGTAATTTTATGAAGGCATCTTTCCTTCATTCCGGAGGAAAGGGATTCAAACAAGTAACTAGTTATTTCTGACCAGTTACAGCCAATGCCTGGGTTCTTACGACACATCATATTCCCCACTTACATTACTCATGCAATTTTATTTTCTTTTATGATATGTATAAGAAGCTTCCTGTGCTCTTTCTCAAGTAGGTAATAGCAATGCAACTTTAAAATGTCAAGTACACCTCTAATGCATGTTTTCTTCTTTAAAAAAATAATTATTTTCAGACATATCAAAAAGAATATGAGTGCCTTTCCCTTTCAACTGTATTCAAGAACATTTCCCATCCATTTTCTCTAGTGGTTTTTCTACTGCACTTCTGCAACAGAGATCAATAGAAATAAAGGAGCTGAGTTGACACAGTATTGGTAGGTTCAGAAGGGAGATATGTCAAGCAATTATCTTCATTAACAGAGCAGAAAAGGACAAATGCTAGACCTTACTTATCCCCTGCAGTTGCTAACAAAAATCCTTTTAAAGTCAACCATTTTAGACATGTTCTTCTGGGACTCATTGACATTAAATAATTATAGATCTTTAGTCCACTTTAACTACCATAGCAACTTCCCACAAAATCATTGGATTTGAAGTTTAGGGAATAGCATTGAGGATTTTCAGTAAAAAAGCTGTAGTGCCTCACCAAACTACAAAACACAGGATTCCATAAGATGTTACCATGACAACTGAAGTGGAATATGGCATGATATTTGTGTAGTGTGAATGGTCTCTGGTTGTGGCATCTCCAGTGTCTCATAACTGGTGGTTGAATATATCAGGTCTAGCAGAAATGGACAAACTTACATCCCTGATTAAAGATACAACGGAAAATGTTAAGCAAGATTGGCAACCAGTTCGGCATTTTTCAGAAGCACAACATCTGTTATAGTATTTGAAAAACAGTAGTAATGTTAAGTAGACGTTAGTATATGTTATCCAGTTTGAGAAATAATATGATTTAAAAGTTTGTATTGAAGGAAGTAGGTTTTTTTAAATCATGTCAGAAGCAACTTGAGAATATGCTTCAAGTCGCTTCTGGTGTGAGAGAATCGACTGTCTACAGCAGGCGTGGGCAATTGCTGGCCCTCCAGGTGTTTTGGACTTCAAATCCCAGAAATCCTAACAGCTGGTAAACTGGCTAGTATTTCTGGGAGTTGAAGTCCAAAACACCTGGAGGGCCGGCAATTGCCCAGGTCTGGTCTACAGAGATCTTGCCCAGGGGACTCCCAGATGTGTTATCATCCTGTGGGAAGCTTCTCTCAAGTCACTGCATGGGAAGCTGGGCTAACATCTGGAGCACACTCTGCCTCACGGATTCGAACTGCCAACCTTCAAGTCTCCAGGTCAGCAGTTCAGCCGGCACAAGGGTTTAACCCAAGGAAGTAGGTTAAGAATGCCCAAACGATGGGATACAGAGAAGGAAACAGTAAAAGGAAATATGATAAAATGGGCAATAGATATTGGGCACTCAATATTATTAAAAGAGTGGGAACAAATACGGAAGGAAAAACTAAGATACACAAGATCTATCAACACAATAGAAAATTGGTATAAAATGTTCTATCGCTGGCATCTAACACCATTACTATTAGCAACGTATTATAAAAACTACAAAAAAACAGTGTTGGAAGTGTGGGAAGGATCTTGGAACTTATTGCCATCTATGGTGGGACTGTAAAATAATCAAAAACTATTAGAAAATATTTCACAAACATTCACAAAACATTATTAAGGGAAAGTATGACCTGAAACCTGAATACTACCTGTTGAATATAACAGACTTCAAGGTGGAAAAAAACAAAGAGAAAATCCTATTCTATTTGGCGGCGGCGGCGAGAATAGTAAAAGCAAATAAATTGAGAGAAAAAGACCCTCCATTAATTGAGGAATGGACAATTAAGATAATAGAATATATGAATATGGACAAATTAACACAGCTGCTGAAAGATTCAAACAAAGCGAACAACATCGATTGGAAATTATTGAAAATGTATCAACAGGAGAAAATGAAACTGAACAAATAGTAACCTATATTAAAAGGTATCAGAGATAATCAGATAGCGGAACTCAAAAATGCATTTTTGAAAGATCACCTCTTTGTGGAATGGACGGGAAGTCTCCAAATCCCCATCTCCCCCTACTTCCCAGCCCTACCCAACTTACCCTCCCCCTCCCCACAACCCTCACTTCCCACCCCTTCGCTATTGCTTTCCTACTTTCCTTTATATCTGTTATGTTCCCCCTCTTTTATTGTTATCTAAAAATGGTTGCAAATAAAAAACATTCAAAAAAGGAATGCCCAGATGATTCTACTATTTGCATTCTTAACCAAGGAAGTAGGTTAAGAATGCAAATAATATCATCATCTGGGAAGTTGTTATTACCCACTTGTTTTGTTTTTTCTATGTTGTTGTTTTTTCTTATAGCATTAAAGGTCAAAGGAATTTGTATTAATTCATATACGTTTTTACTACAGTGAAAATGGATATTTTTATGTAAGAAAAATACTTTATCCCCAAAGTAGCGTCACACAGTTTGTAAACAATTTATACCTGGTCCCCGATGTCTCTTTTCCATCCAAATGTAACAGTTATTCTGAGCGACACCAGTCTGCGAGTCAAGGAAAGGTAGACGAACGCTGCGTTCAGCACAGAGCCGGGAGTTGTAGCTGCGACAGTGCTCTATGGCTTCTTTGTAGAACTGGTCCCCAAGACTGCAGTGTAGAGGAAAAAAAGAGATGATAAAATCATCCACCATCTTTCCCATAACCCAGAAAGAAAAAAAGAAAGAAAGAAAGGTACAAAACAAAACAGTCAGTTAAGAATCCATTGAAACAATGGGTGAAGAATTGCAGCTATAGTTTTATGATTATTCTCTCCATTCACGAACCCTTCGGCACCAAGTCAATTTGTATAACAAACTTTTGCTGTTGTTGTTTCTTTTCCCCAGGGCTTCTTTTCATGTCAGGAGCGACTTGAGAAACTGCAAGTCACTTCTGGTGTGAGAGAATTGGCCATCTGCAAGGACGTTGCCCAGAGGGTGCCGGGATATTTTGATGTTTTACCATCCTATGGGAGACTTCTCTCATATTCCTGCATGGGGAGCTGGAGCTGACAGAGGGAGCTCATCCACGCTCTCCCCAGATTCAAACCTCCAAGCTGTCAATCTTCAGGCCTGCCAGCACAAGGGTTTAACCCATTGCGCCCCAGGACTCAACGGCTAAAATAGGTAAAGCTTTTAAAAAATCCATTGTTAAAATATAATAGTAATATAATTAAAGCAGTTTCAAATAAAATATGGTATTATGATACAACACTGCTTTTAAATAGGATCCCAACCTCAAATAGCTCCCCTTAGCTCACTGTTGGGATCCCGAAAAATTTGACAACAGTAAAAGTTTTCTGAACTGGCTGTTTTAGACATCTACACAAATTTGCTGTACAATGTTTACAGTCCATTCTGCAGAAAATGCTTCTGATATACTTCATAAAAAGGAAAATCAGCCTGTGTTGTCGAACAGACAAGAGTTCTTTCTCCCACCCTGGGCATTCCACAGATATATAAAGCCCACTTGCCAAGTTTCCAACAGACATCACAACCTCTGAGGATGCCTGCCATAGATGTGGGCAAAACATCAGGAGAAAATGCTTCTGGAACATGGCCATACAGCCCAAAAAACTCACAGCAGCCCACCGAAAATCAGCCTGTTTAGCGAGTCTTACAAGTGCTGATTTGTCATGAGTAAATGTTTGATTTTTATCCTTACAGATATTTTATATACCTTTATACTCAGGCCATGAAAAAATTCTCAGGCCAAAAAGGGAAAAGTTTAAGAAGCTCTATGATACAATATACAATATCTCAATCTACCCAATAGTAGACCTTATTTTGCCTAAGTACCAACTTTCTACATGCATTGATTTTCCTCAGAGCCCCCAGACATATTTGGAAATTTTGCCCATATTCTGTGGTTGCACAGACCATGTCAGAAACACTATGAAGAACCAAAGAAAGATGCTGCTTTCAGCATGTCAACCATCCAATCTAGATCAGTCTAAATCTAATTTATACAGCAAGCTCAAATGGAATTTAGATGGCTCCATAACACAAGGTCAATGTATGCATTTGCACTATTCTTATTGAGAGGAAAAAATATTTTAAAACATACATAATGCAAGGCACTTTTCATAATGAAAAGAGGGGGCACATCATATTGATTTCCGAGACTATTATGCCTCATTTTTGTAACAACTCTCACTTGACAGATAATCATGTAATTTAGTAGAAAACAAGGATTATTGTATACAGTGAAGCAGGAATCCAAAAGCAAGTAAAACCCATGTTTCATACAGTCTTGCAGAGGCAACAGTTGTAACCCAAATGGTTGGTTTTTTTTCTTCTTGTACACATATCCATTGAAAGAAATGGGCAAGTTTGAATAAGACGAAATCTCAAGTCTTTCAGAGAATAGAGCACGGATCTTATATTTAGATTGATGTCTAGTGAGAACACAATCTGTATGATTTATTAATAGCAATCAGATTGTTCATCATGCTCGGCAATCAGCGGTAATAATCATCAACAGTAATGAGGAGAATGATAATTCACACAAGTAACACAAAAACACTCGCAAAGAAGTATTTCCAGAAACACTTTTGCTCCCTTCTTCCAGCTCCACATTCACCAAATAAAAGGAGTTCAAATGGTTAAGATCATACATACAGAATCAGGGCCATGAAAGGGAGTAACACACACACACATCATTGGGAATCACATTAGAAGACAATGATGCAGGAGAAAATGGAAGGAAAAAGGAAGAGGGGCAGACCAAGGACAAGATAGATGGATGGTCCTTGAAGTGACTGACTTGACTTTGAAGGAGGTGGGGTGGCCACAGCCAACGGGGAGCTCCGGCGTGGCCTGGTCCATGATGTCACAAAGAGTTGGAAGCAACTGAACAAATAAGCAACAACCACCCCACGCTTCCCACAGTTCATGTGATGAGGTCCCTACACCTACTTTCTATTGCTGCCAAGTATATTGTATGGATATGGACGATCACAAGTGTATCCCAAATTTAGAAAGGGAATGATTTTTTAAAAAATCAAGAGTAACCCCCAAACATTATAAATGCAACAATAAAAATAACTGAGAGTTATTTATGATACAAAAGGAATCACACTATACCTTGTTAGTGCAATTGCCATAATTATAGATATTGTTGTCACAATCATCATCCTTCAATTTTTCCCAATCTGGGGCTCAATGTAGCTTACAAAAGTTAACAAATACAAGTAAAAAACTTTCGCATAACAATTAAACTATCAATAAAAGTAAAAGCAGACCAAAACAAACCATAAAAAAGAACAACAAACATACAGCACAAGAAAAGCCCTTTCTGCTTGAGTATTCAGTCCTTACAGATCTGCCAAATCATAAAGTGAAGGAGGTGTCCGTTTAATTTCTCTAGGAACTTAGTTTCAGAAGAGCCACTGAGAAGGGAACCGGTTACAAGAAATTCATTTGTAAAAAGTTCCTTCCAAGCTCTGACAAAGAAACAAAGACAAGACAACCCACGGCTCCTCTTAGCAGCACTGGGAGAACATTTCAAGTGGCTGCTTAGGTCTTGCTCCTTTGAGGCGGCCCGCTAATGGCAAGCTTAGAGAAAGTTACTTTTTAGGCCACAGTTCCCAAAATCTCCTAACCACATGGCCAGTTCAAAAAGTAATTTTCCATGTTCTAGTGCAGTGGTTCTCAACCTTCCTAATGCAGTGACCCCTTAATATAGTTCCTCATGTTGTGGTGACAAATGATTTTTGTTGCTACCTCATAACTGTAATTTTGCTACTGTCATGACTCATAATGTAAATATCTGATATGCAGGATTTATTTTCATTAACTGGACCAAATTTGGCACAAATACCCAATATGTCCAAATTTGAATACCAGTGTGGTTGGGGGGATTGATTTTGTCATTTGGGAGTCATAATTACTGGGATATATAGTTCACCTACAATAAAAGAGCATTCTGAACCCCACCAATGATGGAATTGAACCAATCTTGGCACACAGAACTCCCATGACCAACAGAAAATACTGGAAGGGTTTGGTGGGCATTGACCTTGAATTTTGGAGTTGTAGATTATTTTGGCTTTTGGTAGGAGGATTCACTGTCTGTTTCCAAAAAGGAAGAGAAGGACAGGTGGGGAGATCTTTAGCCTTGTCTGCCAAATATTTGTTTTCTGATGGTCTTTTTTGACGCCTCTGAAACCCCCCTCGCAAGTGTCCCGACCTCCAGGTTGTGTGAACAGACCTTAGTAGCTGAGCAACAGTTGGATGATACATGTGAACTTCCCTGAACCTTTTTGTTGCCAAATTTGGCAAATAAATTACCAAAATATTAAGAAACACAGGCATCTGATAAGCGAGGGAGCAAGAGAAGACCAATGAGATCACAAGAGCTTCAAGGAAGGAGAGTTTTTTCAAAAAGCATCTTGAGTGTGGGAAGAGATGTTGCCAAAAATGTCCAAAGTTTAGAAGAGAGAAGGAGAACTATGAGACAGTCACATCTTGGAGATCTCATGAACCCAGGATGACCCATAGAAGGAACGGATTGTTTACTCCTCCATCTTCCTTTCCCCGTGATCAGACATATAGCCCCACACAATATTTTATCAGAAACCTCAGATACAGATTAATCAGATTAATAGCTGTGACTGGAGTGACTGGAAGAGTTAGTTAATGCAAACACACCTACACACACACAAACATACTTCCTTCTTACCTAATCTAAATTAAAGTCACCCCTGTGTGTGTGTAAATATATTCATGTGTACAGCAAGGCTCCTTCAACAGATGTATGAAAGACAATAAATGTAACCTTTGTGGCTTTTCTTGGCATCGAAGCGGAGGTAGAAGATTCATATCAGAGTTTGTTTACTGCTAAAACTGCCATACAACTGTGAGTAAAAAGCACAGGATTTTACGGGGGTGGGGAGGAATTGTGAGGCTGCTCTGAGCTAATATTTCTTAGGATTTTCCAGTTGTCTGATGAGTACTGGTGGAGTCATTTCCCTGCCAGAGTGCAGGGAGGGGAGATCTATATTGAACCAGGAAGGGAGGGGATACGGCTCCAGATATACAATCTAAGTAAAGATATGCCAACCTACTGAGAAAGCTCCCCATGCAGAAATCCCAGGGCTGCTGTCTAGGCCCCTGTTTCAATTAGGGAAGGAAAGCTGAAAACTAAACTGAAGCCTGGCTAGGAAGAAATGATGCTTATTAAAAGTGATAATTAAAGCTGGGTAACATACAACCTTGTTTAATCAAACTCACTAACAAGGAGGCTAAAATGGATCAACAGTGACTCATTTTTTTCTCTCAGCAGCCCTTGTATGTCAACAACAGCATTATCTCACATTTCTGTGATGGTTAAAGTGGGGGCGCACAGAGGAAGTCGGGACTTAATAGGACAAAGAGAGCATGTGGAATGAAAACAAACTATCACCAATTGCTCATGCTCCCTGTATACCGAGCTTTCCTCCCTACTCATGAAATATGAGTAGTTCCCATCACTTTGAATTAACAGAAACTATGTAATGATAAACTACAGGAATCCCCACAAGACCCTACTTTAGTTGCACTGCTAAAAATACAAGCAAATCTTCAAACATTAAATGTTTTCATTAATTTGGCAGCATTGAGGATTCCTTTTCAAAAACATGGGTTTTGCTAGGGGAGGGACAAAAGTAATATAAAATTACAAGGTCCTGCTTTTATCTGCAGTTTCTAAGCCAAAAAATAAGCAACTCTAGTTTGTAAACCAAGTTTTCAAAACATGATTTTAAAATAATAGACAACCCCAATTAGAGTGAAACCACTGAATCAACAGGCTTTATCTACTTGTTCAAGTGTTGATTCAATGGGTCACTTTAGCTGGACCAAATCAGCAACCAACATGCTTAATTATCTGATGCTGTGCCCTCGGTGGCCTTTTCTAGTGTGTGTTCTATAGTTGCAACTAGAAGAAAGGTCACTGTATTTTAAATAGTGTGTGTTCTATAGCAACTACTGAGGAGCCCCTGGTGGTGCAGTGGGTTAAACTCTTGTGCCGGCAGAACTGAAGACCAACAGGTCTGAGGTTTGAATCCGGGGAGAGCACGGATGAGTTCCCTCTGTCAGCTCCAGCTCCCCATGCGGGGTCATGAGAGAAGCTTCCCACAAGAATGCTAAAACATTGTAAAAACATAGTGTCAATCCTACTGTAACCCTTACCCTCCCCTTACCTACCACAATCCCTTTGATGTATGAGTTTGCAAAGATTGTGTGCAAACGATGTTGTCTTTGGTCGTGTTATTGTTGTTTTAATCAATAGAAATCCTTTTTTAAAAAGGATGCTAAAACATCAAAACATTTGGGCATCCCCTGGGCAACATTCTTGCTGACGGCCAATTCTCTCACACCAGAAACAACTTGCAGTTTCTCAAGTCACTCCTGACATGAAAAAAAATCGGATGTTAACAGAAATACAAGATACAATTACACAATTTGTTCCCACACTTTAATTGTAAATCTATCTTGCCTTTAAAATTCCACTCACACTCCAGTCTATTGGAGATAATCTTATTCTCAATAAAAACAATTTTTAAAAAGAAATACAAAATAAAAAAAAATTACTCAACCAAACTAAAAAAATTTTTTTACAAAAATCTAGGTTGCACGTTCCTCCATTTAGCTTTGTTTCCACAGGGATTGCAGAGGAATGCAGAAATCACATTCTGTGAGCTTCCAAAATCAGATGTGTTCAAAATAATCCAGAATTGCTCCCTTCCATCAGCTCCAAAGTCACCATGGCGTTGACCCATGATAACCTATTATCTGAGTTTTAAGGAATTTTACATTTATTTCAAAATATTATACTGCAGCAAAGAAACTCAACCATAATATATATCTATGACTCTGAAGACTGCAGTTCAAATCACCATTCAGCCATGGAACTCTACTGGATAATTGAGGAAGTCACATTCTTAGCCCTGGTATGAAGTTTATCACTGTAATCTCACTTGTCATCCGTTTTGGCACTGACTAATTGACCATATTCAATAGTAAAATGGCCACTGGATGTAGTCCTGGATGTCACCTGAGGACTACTGTTCTGCCAAAGCATTTGCATTGCTTTGGATGATGCGCTGTGTTTATTTGTTAGCCTGCCAAATGATGAGATTCTCCCTGATAGATCAAGGCTAATTATTTCTGATCAAGAGAGAGGTAATTTAGAAAATGGAATAATTTTCTCCCAAAGGCACTGTTGGTAAGCAGCCATAGAGGCCCAATACGTAGTTTGACATTATCAGGGATGGGACAGCAGTGATATATAAGAATAAATGTCCCCACTTCATTTAGCTTCTTTTCAGAAGGAGCTGCTTTTGTTTTCATGTCAGAAGTTATTGATATTGTGGGAGATATCAAAACTGGCACTGAGGTCGATTGCAGTGGCTGCTGTTTTACAGAAGGCATGGAAAATTGACTAGGAAGTAGTGGAAGAGTTCTGATCAAAGCTACATGAAATCTGTAGTGGCAACTGATGTAATCATTTGCAGCTGATGTACGAGAGATACAAAAATATACAATAGTCTGTCTAGCAATGGTGACTATAGTTTAGACTCTATGAGTCTGCCATTATAAAGATCAGGGGAGCGTTAAATGTAGACTGTGGTACTTCTTCCAAATGCTTGGACCATAGTCATACTAAAGAACATCAACCTCCATATATCTATAAGATCTCCCTCTCCTAGACCTGGATCTGAAATGGAGTTGATGTTAATGGTGCAGATTTATAAACTGCTCAGGATCAGAGCACCGGGGGCAAATACAGGTTTCTCCATAATCCCATCCTCTGTGTGTGATGCCATACAATGCACCTCCAGATGTACAGTCTGGATGCAATTCAGGTGCATAGGTGGCAGTTCTGGTTTGTTGGTCCTCGATGCTGAAGATGCTGGGCTGCTAGAGATCCTTGGGCATTAACACAATCCAGATCTTACAAGACAGATAACCAACTGAAATTGGCTGGAATTTCTTTCAACGATTTCTTCCTTTTTTTTCTTTACAATTCTTTTTTTGATTCTTCAAATTCCATTACAGATTATCTAAGTTTCTAATACCTTTAATTCTTGAAAGATTATGATCTGATAAAGTTGTTTGATTCAGATGACATTCTATTGCTACGGACTTGACACAATCCTTCAGCTTAGATAGATATACTGTATATCTTTGAATGCCAAAGATGCCTGCATTGTCTGAAAGTTGTTCAAGTAATTGCACCATACCATTTCAGAAATGTGACCAGAGCTTTTGGATACTGCGTTAGACTGGGCCTCAGTGAAATCTGGACGTTTAGATAGAACAGGTATATGCTAAGACAGATGAGGTATTTGGCAGATAGTCATGGTCTTTAGCAGTTAATTTTTATCAAAGCTCTTTCCAAGAGCAACCAAACAATAACAAAGCCATGCATGCACTTTAACCACTCTGGGTTTTCTATTCTGCAGGGTGAAAATTAAACAATTGAAGTGATGTTACAGTGTTCTTCCAAACAATGAAGGAACTTGGAGTGAATGTTAGTCAAGAGGTACTTTTAGTTCACAATCAGAACATCTAGGACCATAAAAGGCTGGTTGTAAGGAAAGGGCAACACAACTGAAGGGAAGGATACAGGGAGAAATAAACAACAATAAAACTATTAACTTTTTATAACTTATAGGAATAAAAATGAACATATAATCATCAGCAAACATAACGAGCATTCCATTACTTGGCGACTAAAATGACCAAGAGTCTGGAGAACAAGCCCTATGAGGAGTAGCTTAAAGAGCTGGGCATGTTTAGCCTGCAGAAGAAAAGGCTGAGAGGAGACATGATGAGGGCCATGTGTAAATATGTGAGGAGAAGTCATAGGGAGGAGGGAGCAGGCTTATTTTCTGCTGCCCTAGAGACTAGGATGCAGAACAATGGCTTCAAACTATAGGAAAGGAGATTCCACCTGAACATTAGGAAGAACTTCCTGACTGTGAGAGCTGTTCAGCAGTGGAACTCTCTGCCCTGGAGTGTGGTGGAGGCTCCTTCTTTGGAGGGTTTTAAACAGAGGCTGGATAGCCATCTGTCGGGGGTGCTTTAAATGTGATTTTCCTCCTTCTTGGCAGGGGTTGGACTGGATGGCCCATGAGGTCTCTTCCAACTCAATGATTCTGTGGGTCTATGATTCTACTGAGAGAGGTGGACAAAAAAGGAGGTAAATTGTTGTGGATGATTCCTGCATGCACCGAGGGGTAGGTGCAGTTCTTGCTCAAAGATTGAGAATTTGCTGGACATTTTGCACAAATACAGAAAGACCTATTTATGTGAATCACAGAAACCACAAAGTATTAGGACACTGCTTTCTCTTATCCCACACTCCCAGAAATCTACACCTACACTTATTACAGCAATAACAGCAAAGCATTTCAGTTCAGGGCCTTTATATTGCAGAGGCAAAGAGTTGTTTAAAATCTTCTGTTTATTACCTTTATCATCCTCATTTAAACAGGGCATGTATTGTTTCTCGCAGTTCATTCATGGAATGAAGTAAACAGAGGAAAGGTTGTTTCTCCTTTACATCTCCTTAGGAAGAACTATTCCAAATTGTGAAAATTCTCATGATACATTACAGAAGAGTCATTCTCCAAATTGCCGCTCTCCAATTATGCTAGCCAACAATTTCTACCACCCACAACCAGGAGGTAAGTTGGCCATGCTGGCTAAGCAAAGTGAATGTTGTAGCCCAAGATAGGATGTATAGATGTGGAAGCAGTATATAATGCAGTATATTATATCCTCTTATGAGCCAACAAGAGTCTCAAGATCAGCTGGGGAGGCCCTGCTCTCCGTCCCACCCCCTTTACAAGCGCGATTGGTGGAGACGAGAGACGGGGACTTCTCAGTGGTGGCTCCTAGTCTATGGAACTCCCTCCCCAGTGACATCATGCAGACCCCATGTCTTCTGGTTTTCTGAAAAAAGCTAAAGACCTGACTACAAGCAGCTGAAGAATTTTAAGAATAAGTTATTACGGATTTCGACCCAGTCTGAATAAGGACTATGAGCAAGGATTATGGATGACTGGAATTATGCGCTTCATATGTTTTTAATCCATTTATTGTACTATGTGTTTGGTTTGCTCAACTATTTTAATTGTTTTTATTGATGGGGTGTGTTTTATTGCTATGTTTTTGAGCAGCATTGAATCTGGCTGGTGTTGTAAGCCGCATTGAGTCCCCTACGGGGTGAGAAACGCGGAGTATATATGAAGTAAATAAAATAACAAAGAAATAACAACATTTCCAGAAGCCCAGAGACTTTGTCACTTCTGCATATTTGTTATGATTCAGTGACATCCTACAAGCAGATTATTTGATAAATCAATGATCAACTAACTCTCACCACACAATTCCTCACATTTTGGCAGCATTCAATGAGATAGCATCTGGAGATGTAGACGCAATGAATATAGAGGAATAATAAACACTATTCTATTACTCTTCACCAAACTGAGGGTTTCTCTAGATAGGACAAATGTATAAGGAGGTTGTGGTATTTGTTGGTGTAATTCTCATGTTTCTACTGTTTAAATCTAAACAATGTTTCAGATGTCCTGGACTGTTTTCTGGTAACATTTTACCCATTCTCAAGGAGAATTCCTTAAGATTCTGAGACATACCAAAGCCTTTTTTTTTAAAGGATCATTCTCCTTTCTCTTTCTTTAAAAGACTTCCAGGGGTGGGGGGCATTGTAGTGGTATAGTCTTATAGTGTGCAAGTAAAATAGTAGTTTGTTAGTTTGGCACTACAACTCGGGGGGAGGGGGTATAAAATTAAAATATAAGGAGAAAGATATGACACATCCCACAAGCGCCTCCTCTCATCCTTGGCAGTGGCTGCTGGTTTGTTTCAGAGCTAAATACAATGTGCTGGTCATTACCTATAAAGCCCTAAATGGTTAAGGTCCAGCCTATTTGATTAACCGCATTTTCCTATATAGACCATCTCATGCACTTCGGTCAGCGGAGGAGGCCTTGCTCTCGATCCCACCACCATCACAAACGTGGTTGGTATGAACGAGAAAGGGGGTCTTTTCTGTGATGATCACTCCCCACCTTCCTAAAGAAATAAAAATGCCCTCCTTCCTCCTCTCCTTCAAAAAAAACTGTTGAAAAGACATCTATGTCATGTACCTAAGCGGACAGATAGGAGGAGATTAACACAACCTGAACTTTAAAGCTGCTTTGGTCTATGTTGAAGTACAACTAATGTTTGACACCTTCTGCAGTTTGGTCACTTTAATCGGTCCGAGATACACTTCGTACAAACATGTTTTACTGGTTTAATTGTTACTTTTAAATTTTATTTCTATGTTTTAATCTGAAAGTTTTGCTGTAATAAGCCTGTTAAAATTATTTCTCATTTTTTGATCTTGTTTAATGTCATTATGGCACTGAATGTTTGACTTTTTATATGTATGTAAACCACCCTGAGTCCCTCTGGGGAGAGAAGGCAGTCTAGTAATAAAGTTGTTTATTTTTATTATTATTATTATTATTAAAATGCAATAATTTAATTATTTAATCTCTTTCAGAACCTGAAGCAAGCACATCCCTCTGCCTAACAGTATGGCCATCCCTGTTATTGTGATGGCATGCCTGAGCCTTTGTGAAAACAATAGTATCTGGCTTTACTCGGGGGCTATCTGTATACCTTCTGTTAAGATTAAGACAGAGGTACTTTAGGCAAAGATAACCAAAATGAGTTTACTGCAAACAAGATTAATAAAGGGTTAACTCCACCCGGGACTATCATATGGTAACTTAAAACAATACATTACATAAGGAACCTTTGCTGGCTGCAGTCATCTCTCTGGAGTCTTCTGCCTCCGGTGCAAATTGATGGTTATAAACTGTCTCAATCTTCTTTCTTGTGAAGCACAAGGCGGTCATAAGCTTCTGTTGTCATTTGGACTGCTGGTATAAAAATCCTGCTGAATGCAGGTGCTAAGGATTACCAGACAATCCCAAGCCTAGGCTTACCAGACAATCCCAAACCTAAGTCAGAGTAGCTCTGCTGTAGAAAAAGGAAGAGTCCAGCAAGAGAGCTCTATACAGGCTAAGGCTGGCCTATTGGAGGGGGGGTGTTATGCTCTACCCAAAAACCAATACAAAGGAAGGTATCTACACTATTGGGAAAATCTATGAACAAAGGGAACTAACGCAGAGCAGAGGAGAGGAGAAGGAAGAGCTAAACCTTCACAGTTATCTTTCAACAAATGTTGCTGAAATTATAGTATCAATTAAGCAATCATAGTATCAATTAGGCAAAAATTTCAAAAATCTGTTTTGCATGGGTTTGCTTGTTCTAAACTCCTTGATGTAGGAAAGAATTCAGAAGACGTTGTCAAACTCACTCAAGTACACATGCATAAGCAAAATCCCAGGAAATTCTCATATCACGAAACAAAGCTGTGCTAATGTTTCTCCCCACTGAGTTCTGCATCACGTATCAAAGCAGCAGTGCATCCCTAGATGTGTTCAGGAACAATGGAAGGGAAAATGAAGAATGCTGCTGCAGCCCTTTGACTGCTGTCCATGCCCAACAGTGAGTATGAGGTGTGCCAACTCAGTGAGTAAGAAGAGAATGGTGCTAAGCTGACTACACTCATTCCTTTCTAACAGGTCCCAAGAGGCTCCTAACACCAGCTGCTTTTCTTCTCTAAGCAGCAGCTCTCCTCTGATAAGCAAGAGACTGACAGGACTTGGTTCTGTCACCACAATTCTTTCAGATTCAGTTAAAACCCTTTAGTGATCATATGTGGCCAGCAATACACTGGAGACATTAAAATGAAAACCGAGTTAATACTTTCAAACTGGATGTTAAAGCCAATGCCTGTTCACATACATGAATTTAGCTCTTGGGATACTTGCTAAACAAAACTATTTTCTTTTCCCTAGCTGACTTTATGATCTTGGCCAAGACATCAGCTTTGACTTTGCCAAAGCATGCTCAACTGAAAGGGGAAAAAATCTTAAGGTGTAAACTTTTCCCTTCAACAAGTACAGAGAGGGCATCATATTTATTTGCACAGACAAGGAAGTATTGTTGCTGTTCTTATGTGCCTTCACTCAACTGTGGGTCATGGCGACACAATCATAAAAGTTTCTTGGCAATGGCTATTCAGAGGACATTTGCCACTGCCATACACTGAGACTGAGGCTTAGATGTCTACGGTCACCTAATAGATTTCCATGGCCAAGCGGAGATTTGAACCACAAGCTTATGTCTCCAGTCATGGCTATAAAAATATAACCATAAGAAATTAGTTAAATAACAATTTTCTGTCCTGTAATGACACCGAGAATCTGCTGCCTGAGCCATGTGCTTCACCCTTCCTACTAGTTGGCTCAATTATATAGCTGTAGAGTAGTGGTTCTCAACCTGTGGGTCCCCAGGTGTTTTGACTTACAACTTCCAGAAATCCCAGCCAGTTTACCAGCTGTTAGGATTTCTAGGCGTTGAAGGCCAAAACATCTGGGGACCCACAGATTGAGAACCACTGTTGTAGAGGGAACTCCACCAGTCTATCCAATTTCAGAATTTACTATGTTTATTTGCCATAATGGCTTACGAGAAAAGTGAAAAGTCTAAATCCATGTTCCCTTATTAAACATATGGGTTTCTTATTATAGCTGTATAATAGCCTCTTGATCTAGAACAGCCAAGGTAACAAAGTACGTTATTTGTTTAATCCTGAGATGGCAGATGTGGGTTTTTAACCGTTACTTCAACAGAGAGCCTAGTGAACCATTTCCTATTGAGCCAATGCCACTTGTTGACTCAGGATTTTACTTCTTTTTTAATTCCTTGGAAAATACAATGTGGTGGTTTTCCATTGTCTTCTGCATCACAATGCTATGCCCACATTTTTCTATACCAATCTCCCATTGCTATTCTTAGCCTTGGTCCCTATGTACTCGCGGACCGCAGGTTAAAGGTGTTTTAGATGCTCATGTCTCTACAGGCCTCCTGGTCAAACTCCTCTGCCCAAAGTCATCAACTTTTCTAGAGGTTCGTTCACTATGAACTGATGCTTAGCTTAGCTCAGGCATGGGCAAACTCCGGCCCTCCAGGTGTTTTGAACTTCAACTCTCACAATTCCTAACAGCCGGAGTCCAATACACCTGGACAGCTAAAGTTTGCCTATGCCTGGCTTAGCTGAAGTACATGCTGGTGAACCCATCAGGGCCAACATCTCTGCAAGTTGTAGTGTGTGTATATGAAAAGATCAAGGGTGTAAAAAGCTTATTCAAAAATGACAATGTTCCCTAGTGATAAATAAGAATGATTGCCTGATACTTGATGTTCAGGGTAAAATCAGAGTGTGATTATATCAAATAGCTACTTGAAGATATCAGTCTAGGAGTAACACTAGATTGGAAATACAGAAAATTCACATCGAAATGTAATACAGCTTTGACTTTGCCAAAGATTGCTCAGCTGAAAGGGGGAAAAATCTTAAGGTGCAAACTTTTCCCTTCAACAAGTAAAGAGAGGGCATCATATTTATTTGCACAGACAAGGAAGTATTGTTGCTGTTGTTATCTGCCTTCACTCAACTGTGGGTCATGGTGACCCAGTCATAAAAGTTTCTTGGCATTGGCTATTCAGAGGACATTTGCCACTGCCTTACACTGAGGCTTAGATGTCTACGGTCATCTAATGGATTTCCATGGCCAAGCAGAGATTTGAAGTTTGGAAGCTGAATCCAATGGTTCAACTGCTACACTACACTGGCTCAAGGAACTATTGTAGACTTGGGAAAGAATGGCTTGACCAAGGCACCAAAATGATTCTGTCACTGAAACAGAATTTTAATTAGCCTCAACCATAAATTGCCTGTGATACTTTGTAAACTAGGACAGAGCAACAAATGATAGCCAAAGTCAGGCAAACTATTTTGAAATACGAGAAAGAAAATCCCACAAGCTTATGTCTCCAGTCATGGCTATAAAAATATAACCATAAGAAATTAGTTAAATAACAGTTATCCGTCCTGTAATGACACCCAGAATCTGCTGCCTGAGCCATGTGCTTCACCCTTCCTACTAGTTGGCTCAATTATATAGCTGTAGAGCAGTGGTTCTCAACCTGTGTGTCCCCAGGTGTTTTGACCTACAACATCCAGAAATCCCAGCCAGTTTACCAGCTGTTAGGTTTCTAGGAGTTGAAGGCCAAAACATCTGGGGACCCACAGATTGAGAACCACTGTTGTAGAGGGAACTCCACCAGTGTATCCAATTTCAGAATTTACTATTTTTATTTGCCATAATGGCTTACAAGAAAAATGAAAAGTCTAAATCCATGTTCCCTTATTAAACATGTGGGTTTCTTATTATATCTGTATAATAGCCTCTTGATCTAGAACAGCCAAGGTAACAAAGTATCTTATTTGTTTAATCCTGAGATGGCAGATGTGGGTTTTCAACAAAGAGCCTAGTGAACCATTTCCTATTGAGCCAATGCCACTTGTTGACTCAGGATTTTACTTCTTTTTTAATTCCTTGGAAAATACAATGTGGTGGTTTTCCATTGTCTTCTGCATCACAATGCTATGCCCACATTTTTCTATACCAATCTCCCACTGGCATTCTTGGCCTTGGTCCCTATGTACTCACGGACTGCAGGTTAAAGGTGTTTTAGATGCTCATGTCTCTACAGGCCTCCTGGTCAAACTCCTCTGCCCAAAGTCATCAACTTTTCTAGAGGTTTGTTCACTATGAACTGATGCTTAGCTTAGCTCAGGCATGGGCAAACTCCGGCCCTCCAGGTGTTTTGAACTTCAACTCTCACAATTCCTAACAGCCGGAGTCCAATACACCTGGACAGCTAAAGTTTCCCCATGCCTGGCTTAGCTGAAGTACATGCTGGTGAACCCATCAGGGCCAACATCTCTGCAAGTTGTAGTGTGTGTATATGAAAAGATCAAGGGTGTAAAAAGCTTATTCAAAAATGACAATGTTCCCTAGTGATAAATAAGAATGATTGCCTGATACTTGATGTTCAGGGTAAAATCAGAGTGTGATTATATTAAATAGCTACTTGAAGATATCAGACTGGGAGTAACACTAGATTGGAAATACAGAAAATTCACATCGAAATGTAATACAGCTTTAAAAAGCGACAAAATCCCTAGACTTGGTGTTTTTGAAGAAATAGTAAAGTGAACAGAAGAAGATGGTTTAGCTGATTCTTTTCAATCGCATCTATCCATGGGGAATCATTACTAGAATTTGTTTCAGTATGATTGATTCTTATTACATTAATCAAAATGAAAGTGCAAAAATACACAGTAGAATTTAAAATAAATGCAGAGAAGTGGCAGATGACATGTAATTTGGATTCAGGGGAAGATTTAAAACTGGGGAAGCAGTATAACTAAAGTTCAGAGAAGTATTACACCTTGAAACCTGGATGAAGAAGCAGTGCATTTTGCATTTTTCAGCTTCTTAAAACTGAAAAATGTAAAATGCAAAACATAAAATAAAATTAGCCTCGAGAATGTGCCTTGCAATGTCATGTATTCTTGTTTCTATTGTGTGGCGTAGAATCGTAGGTTTTACAATTGTAAGACTAATTGATGTGTTGAAACTCAAAGCAAAAGAATAAGAAAAGCGATTGAACTATATAATTCCATCCCCAAGCAAATCCATGCAGTGAAATAATTTTTACTTCACAATATGATTCTTGTAAACCACAATTACATTTAACAACTCTATAATAAATTTACATTAGCGTGATAATTAGATTTTATTTTGCTCCCGAGCCTGGCCTTCAACAAAGAAAATACAGAGGCAAAGATACTTTCATACATTCATCTGCCCTGAATAGATTTGCAGTAATAAAAGCATGATAATACATATGAAACACAATCAACATCCACAACAAAACACTAAACAAGCATCTCCAATCTCATCCAATACGTTATTAGTTCTAACAAGAGGCACTCATGACTAAAAATTAAAATTTCTACTCTCCCTTCTCAGCTTTGGTAATTAGAGCTTGTTTGTTGATTAATTCATATTTTGCTTTAGCCTATCAAGTTACTGTTGAAATAGTAATGACATCAACAGACTTACAACAAGAATGAAACTGTCTCATATTCATCAGCTTCTCTGACAAGACACTCAAATATGTTAAAGGACTGGCTATGGAAGCAAATATTTATGTTCATCAATCTCAATTTTATCTGTGAAGAGAAGTGAAGGATTCCAAAAACTCGACTCAATGGATGAGATAATTCTTCATCCATAACAATCACAACACAACTGTCTATTCCACTGCATTTGAAATATCTTTAAATGCTGTTCTTACTTTTAAATCTTTATATCGGGGATTCCATGTGTCTTTTTTGCTGTAAACACTATAAACTCTCACTATGTTGGCTGAGGTTGCTGATGACTACATTTGAACAACTTTTTCTGGAAGGTCACATATTTAAAAGTAAAGGTAAAGTTTTCCCCTGACATTAAGTCTAGTAGTGTCCAACTCTGGGGAGTGGTGCTCATCTCCATTTCTAAGCCATTGTCCGTAGACACCTCCAAGGTCATGTGACCAGCATGACTTCATGGAGCGCCGTCACCTTCCTGCCGGAGTGGTACCTATTGATCTACTCACATTTGCATGCTTTCGAACTGCAGAAGATGGGGCTAACAGCGGGAGCTCACCTCGCTCCCCACATTCAAACTGCCAACCTTTCAGCCAGCAAGTTCAGCAGCTCAGCGGTTTAACCTGTTCTGCCACCAGGGGGCCCTGGTCACATATTTGCACCTTCGCAACTATGAAATTTCCTACTTACGGAAGAGTAGGCAGAGTGTGGCTCCCCAGACATTGTACTGATCTGAAAGGACTGGCCCACCCAAGTCCTCATCCGTTTAAGTAATTGAGAACGTAAGTTAAAGCTTATTTGGTGGCATCTGGAGAGTGATAGTTACCCATTTTTGGCTTCTTGTTCATCATTTTGGAAAGGCATGACCTTTTAGAGATCATAACCTTTTGGAAAACCAGGAATCTCCATATCTTTTTGGAAGCGTGACCCTTTTGGAGATTAATTGGCATTCACACTATTTGGAATAATCATAGCCTTTTTGTAAAATATGATCTTCCTGAGAAGAGTTAAATACTCGTTTGAGTGAATCTTCTCCTTAGTGGAGAATATCTACTACTATTCATGTAAGGTAAATTAGAAACTGATATACCTGGTTATCTCTCTGAACTGTTAGGAACAAAGGTATGTCAATGCACAAAATATATAGCAGATCTTCAGATTTCAGTTGCCCCAAAAACATCTGCTCTGCCATAAAATATGTTGCTTTTAAATCATGCTCTCAAGAGACCAAAAATAGGTAGTCTTCGTTAAAAGTAACATAGTTGATTTACTTACAAACTTCATACATTCAACATACAGGTACATTTCTTATTGGTTGATAATTTAAACAATATGTTCTCTAAAGCATTCTGTTTTAGTCCTTTCGCTGTTGCATACAGACTAAAACTCTCTTCAATCTGAACATTGACTCAATAAAGACTGACTACTCACTGCAACATACCAACACTGACTTGACACTAACACTGAAAATTGCATACTGTACTGACTGACTTCTAAACTGTGCTGCTTCTGGTCCAAACAGGCTTCTAAAATGGAGTCTCAGTATGAAAAGTCCCAGATCTGGTCACATGGTCTGTAGTCCCTTTCACAACCTCGAAAAACATAGAGTTATGGGTGGAAATGCATACTAAATCATACACACACACACACACACACACAATATAGTAAGAAATCTCAATTATATACATAATAACTAATATAGGAGGCTTAGAAGGTTGCTATTTCCAACACATCATAGGCAATTTGGAATGCACTATGAAAGACTGGAGGAAAATTTGCCAAGGATCATGAGTCAGGAGGGTGGCTGATGGAATTTTGCAAGGCCAACAGTTTATTATTACTATTATTATTGTTGCTGTTGTTGTTCATCACAAAAACATTATTCAAGCAACCAAAGACATGACTGTATACATGAACATCATCTGATGGACTATATGGAAATCAAATTGACCAAAGAAGATAGAAGAACTAATTTCTCATTGCAAAAACAAGAGCAAAACCAAGTTGTGGCACAAATATGAATTGCTGATGTCAAAAATTAAAGTTTGACACCAAGGACTTTGTCACATTATCTAATGTATTCGCCAACCATCGTGGCGAATCCATGGGGTCCTGCTGGGGGGCGTGGGGAACCTTTTGCCTCATGCACCACATCAATTGACTTACCTGGGACCCCATCCCACGGGGAGGGGGGTGTCTGCCACCTGGCTTCCCCCCCCCCCATTGTTTTGAAGGCAACACGGGAAACCTCCCATGTTGTTGCCATGGTGGCGTACACCGCTTGCTCTCCCCTTTCAGCATGGAGTCAGGCTAGAAGTACAAGTGCATCATGTAATGGGCTCTGTGCTGAAAGGGGAGAGCATGTTGTGTACGAAGGGCGAAGTAGCCCGCCTGATGAGGTTGTATACTAAACATTGTGACAAAACGTAACTGAAAGAACATCACTGTCGAATTTAAAACTAAGATTTGCACTATTAAGCCTAATTGATGGGGAATCAGAAAAACTCTGGACATTGTCATGAATGCAAAAAGACAGTATTTGTAGTCAAAAACAAAGAGAAACGTCAATAGATGACAGATGACTCTTCAAGGCAGATGAGAAGCAAAAGGAAAAACTGTCAGAAATAAGGTAAGAATCCTGAATAAAACTGTTCCATGACTTGTGCGCAGGAACAAAGAAAACTTCTATAATTATTCAATGCAGAAAAATAGAAGATGATAACAAAAAAACAAAGAACAAGGGACTCTTCTACAATATTTAAGAAATCAAGGAGAAATTTAAACCAAAAGTGGGAATCCTGTACAACAAGAAAAAGAACACATTACATGATCAAATATTAAATCAATGGGAAGAATACACTAAAGAACTATGGTATATAAAAGGATGGCAGCATCGCTAAAGGATGGACCCTTTGAAGAAGAGCACACAATTTTACAAAATGAAAGCTGCACACAGAGCACTTGGGAGAAACAAATTAACATTGATAGATGGCATACCAAGAGATCTGTTTCCAGCTGTCAAATAATATGGAAAAGTAAACAATGGCCCACATTGATAGGACTAAATAAATAAAGAGGAATAAAATAAAAGCATGCTGCTGCACTGACAATGATGCTGAGGAAAATTGAAGGAAAAAGGAAGAGGATGCTTTTAGGATGACGACTTAAATCGGCAACTGTTTGACTGTTTGAATGTTTTTATTGTTTTTATACTGCCTTTATATTGTTTTATATTGTTTTTATTTAAATTGTATATTTATGCTTTTGGTTGTGGGCACCATGGTGTGCCGGTTGTTAGCCGCCCTGAGTCCCTCTGCGGAGGTCGAGATAGGACGGGATACAAATGTCCAAAATAAATAAATAATAAATAAAGAGGGGCCGACCAAGGGCAACATGGATGGATGGTATCCTTGAAGTGACTGGCTTGACTCTGAAGGAGCTGGGGGTGGTAATGGCCAACAGGGAGCTCTGGCATAGGCTGGTCCACGAGGTCACAAAAAGTCAGAAGTGACTGAACGAATAAACAACAACAACAAAAAGCACTGAGCCAAATTTGGATCCCAATTTTTTTAAATCTTTCAAAGTAAGTATGGTAACTTCTGGCAGAAGTCATTCATTTCAATGGGAGTAACTTTTATCCATGTTTTCCTGCATCCAAAGTAAGTTCAGGAACATATTCCCCATGGGCACAGGGTTCATAGTGTCGTTGGGGATATGGTTTCACACCCTCAGGAATGCCCCTGGACTTAAAATCTGGATCAGATTCACTGTCTCGCTGTTATGAAAGTCCCAATTGTATCTTCATTTTTCCATTTATATCACAAAGTGCCTTTGTTTGAACAACACACATCAGTCCATCCTCCAATCTTCCTTTACACTAAAGTCTTGCTACAGAGATAAATAAATAAAACAGAGGTAAATGAATGTGACACACCTAAGTGCTTCTCAAGCTTTGGTTTTACTGTGTGTTTTGAACTTTAACTCCCAGAAGAACCAGAGAGCTTGACCAATGGTGAGGCATTCAGCAAGGTGGAACCCAAAAGATCTGGGGGATCAAAGACTGAAAACCACTAACATACATTTAAATGTAATGCAATTCTATGGGTGTTGATTAGGAAGACAGTTCTATATGTACTGTATATACTCGAGTATAAGCCTAGTTTTTCAGCCCTTTTTTTTTTGGGCTGAAAAAGCTCCCCTCAAGTTATACTCGAGTCAAGGTTATTTATTATTTTACTCTATTATTACATTTATTATTACATTTATTATTACATTTATTATTATTACATTTATTATTACATTTATTATTTTACTCTATTATTACATTTCAATGTTACTTTATTATTTTTATTATTATTACATTTATTATGTTACTCTCTTTATTATTATTGGAAAAATAAGTAAACATGTGTACATTGAAGAAGGCTAGAATAATGGTTTATCTTACAGTTTTATGTAAATATTAATAAACATTTAACCTACTGATGCTTCAATTAATGTAATTTTATTGGTATCTATTTTTATTTTGAAATTTACCAGTAGCTGCTGCATTTCCCACCCTCGGCTTATACTCGAGTCAATAAGTTTTCCCAGTTTTTTGTGGTAAAATTAGGTATGATTGATCTTACAAAGCAAACGCTTTGAATTACAAGTGAGTTACAGTATTTAAATGTTAATTCTAAATGGTGCATTCTAATTAAGTCAATGGGTTTTTAAAATAGGTACGAGGGTTTATATAGACGTCTAAGAAGGAACAATTATTTTGTGAATAGTTAAAAGAAAACTAGAACAATGGATAAAGCAGATGGATCCTATGTTTTTAATTTGTGCACAGATTCAGAAAACAAAAGTTTGGATTATTAGACAGATGAGGCCATGTTCATTTTTCATTACAATTATGTATTATAATTATTTATTTGTAATAATAGCATCTCTTAATTAAACTACAAAACTCATATTTCAGATTTTGGTGGTTATTAGCGAATTTTCTGTTTGGTTTGAACAGGGGTGCATGTGTATGTAAAACACAAAAAAACACTACATAGATATAAAGTAATCTGTCCTAGTACAAATATATCTATTAGGATTAATAACAAAAGAGTGTATATATATATTACAATATCATAATGCCAATGTATATAATTACTCTTACTAATAAATAGTTCCAACCTTCTTCATGTGTATATTATTCAAACAGTCAAGTCCTCAACCAAGGAAGAAGAGAAGGGAGGAAACCATTCAAATCCCGTGGTGTATTAATGATTGTCTTAAACATATAATCTAGTGTCTTTTCTTTTTGCTATACCCACTCACGAGCGCATGTGTATGTGTGTTGTAAATGAGCCTCCAGTTACTACATGGAGGAAGGTGCTGAGGCAGTAACATCAAGCAGTAGCTCAGTTTGGGGCGTGGCGCTGGATGATCAGGCTCCTACAGCTGGGGTAAAGAGAGTGGCTAGTGCCTCAAGCCTTGACTCAGACAGAGAACAGAGGAGAAAAATTCAGCATCTACTTAGGGAACCTTCTGAGTCTGATACATTTGAAGGCTTTCCAGGGAATGCAGAATTACAGTCAGAAGAAAGTGATACAGACCTAGATTCAGCATTGGTGCAGGAAGTGAGAGATGTATGCAATGTGGACTCGGGGGACAGTACATTTCTGGGGTTCCAGACAGATCAGGACTAGCCATCTTCTCATTCAGAAACTGAGTGGGGCCCTTTAAGCCAAGAAGAGCTGTGGCTGGGTTGGAGATCTGGACATGGTACAACAGCTGCAGGGAATAGGAATGCTGCTGCTTTGGAGCAGGGCGGGTTCTCTGATGAATCTGATTGATAGTGCTATATAAGAAGTGAGTATTTGGCTTGACCCTCACGGTGGTCAAGGAGTTGTTATTCTGGTTCGTGTATCCTGTGTTCCTGTGTCTTGGTTCCTGGTTTCCAGATTACTCCTGCTGCCATGTACCTCTTGACCTTCACTGTGACTGCTATCCTGTCGACTCTGGAACGTCTCCTCCTTTCCTGTGTGTTTGTCTCCTGTCCTATGATCCCTGGATTTAAGTTGGACTACGCCTTATGGACATCCCTTTGACTGAACGCCGCAGAAGGACGTCTGCTGTTTGTTTTTGAGTTCTTTTCTTCTCAGCATTTTTGGTTTTGGGGTTTCCTGGGGTTATTGGGGTTTTTGTACAGCCAAAGATAGGCTATTTTTTGTTATTCCAACACCCATTTTATGTTTAAATAAACTTTTGTTATCTTTTAACTCCTGGACTCAGCCACGGCCGTCTCTGTACCACAACAATGTGCCTGACCCTTCATTGAAAAAGTTATTATAAAATATGGAATAATTATTTTGACCATGCAGCTTATTACAAGCTTATATTATAAATCTTTTAGGTAAAGGTGAAGGTTTCCCCTTGACATTAAGTCTAGTCGAATCCAACTCTTTGGGGGGTGGAGCTCATCTTCATTACTAAACTGAAGAGCCAGCATTGTCCATAGATGCCTCCAAGGTCCTGTGGACAGCGTGACTGCATGGAGTGCAGTTACCTTTCCACCAAGGCAGTACCTATTGATTTACTACCATTTGCATGTTTTCAAACTGTTGGGTTGGCCAAAGCTGGGGCTAACAATGGGAGCTCATCCCTTGGATTTGAAATGTTGACCTTCAGGTCAGCAAGTTCTACAGCTGTGCCACTGTGGCCCCTCTTAAACCTTATACCAGGGATTCACAACCTTCCTAATGCCGTGGCCCCTTAATACAGTTCCTCAGGTTGTGGTGACCCTCAACCATACAATTATTTTTGTTGCTATTTCAAAACTGCAATGTTGCTGCTGTCATGAATCGTAATGTAAATATCTGCTATGCAGCATGTAATTTAATTCACTGGAGCAAATTTGGCACATATACCTGTTCCGCTCAAATTTGAATACCGCTGGGGTTGAGGGGGAATTTATTTTGTCATTTAGGAGTTGTAGTTGCTGGGATTTATAGTTCACCTACAATCAAGGAGCCCCTTGAACCCTACCAATGATAGAATTGGACCAAACTTCCCACACAGAACGCCCCGTGACCAAAAGGAAATACTGTGTTTTCTGATGGTCTTTGGCGATCCCCCAACTGAGAAACACTGCCTTAAACTGTACTTTAAACCTTTATGATAAAAGTCATATATTATTCACTTATGCAATGTTCCACTGGACACCTTGTAGTTTTTAGGTTGACATAGTTAATATTGTGACAATAAAAATGGAATATGTAGAACAATGGAAAGAAAGCAAATAAGCTGGTTCTTCATCTAACAAGATAACGACTGCTGAAGAGCAATAAGAGTTTCTCCCAAAGCAGCATTTTAATTACTAGGAATTAAGCCAGGTACGGAGGTAGAAAAAGACACATGCCTGACTGAAGAAAGGATTTCTTTAAAAAAAAATAATAAGCCCCTAGCCCAAGCCTTGGTATTTAGGAAATAAGAAAGGAAAGTCTCAAGATAGGAATAAGCTGAGGTGTGTAAATATGCACAAGGCAAGGAGATAAAATGTTCTGGAGCTGCTCCAGCGAAACCAAGCCTTTACATAGTTTTACTGGGATTTATCTATGGGTTTCTCATACTTAGAGCAAAAAGTTAAAAACATTTTTGAAGAAAGGCCCCCAAGTGTAAAGGAATCAAAACATAGCTTTATGTACCTATTCACTGCCCATTCAAATAGCAAACCTCATTCTAAAGCAGTGGTTCTCAACCTGTGGGCCATGACCCAGCAGTGGGCTGCAAGAACAAAAATCTGGTCCGCTAACCTCCTTCCTCTTTATTTATTTATTTATTTTATTTTATTCATTTTATTTCCACTCCTTTCCACAGAGATAAATGACCCCCACCCCTTTTGGTACTAATGGTGGAGAGTGGTCCCTGGTCAAAGTGGACCCTGGTCAAAGTGGGCCCTGGTCAATGTGGGTCCTGGTCAATGTGGGTCCTTGTCCAAGTGGGTCCTGGTCCAAGTAGGCCCTGGTCCAAGTGGGCCCTGTTTAAAATGGACCCTGCTTTAAAAGGGGGGGTTGGAGCCACTGTAAGTCTTTAGGATTGCCAAACATCAGCCACACCTCAAAATAAAAAAGTTTGCATTTATTGAAACATAATTAAAAGAAAGGTTTATCATCTAGACTTCAGTTTTCTTGAAAAGTGCATCAAGGAAGAACATTAGACCTTTGATCTTTACAGCTTGCCAAGTTGTGCTTCTGTTTCAGTGCTTTTATTTCCATGACACCATTCCAGAAATAGTAAATGAAAAAAGATGGGTTCCAAAAGTTTCATATTGCCAAGATGCCCACTTAATGGGACAGGTTGTAGAACTAACCATTCAGCCACTCCCGTCATCTCACATTACAAATCATTCATCAGCGACATCAATCAACCGGCACATCACACTCATCACTTATAATCACAAAATGATGGAAGACTGAGCTGGCCTTTGATACAAGCTATCAGATACACATCTGATGTAAGCTATACAATATTAGCTTTAAAAAACAAAACCCAAAAGGTAAATCAGTTACAAGACTTTTCACCTTGACTGCAAGAATGATGGTATGTGAACATTTGAACTGATTGAGACATGCAGGCAAAAAATTGCTGACATGACACAAAGAATTTTGGGGTAACCGAAGGGATTGCAATACTACATACTACAGGGAAAGATTTTCTGCACATTTTAGAAAACAGTATTCCTACAAGTAGAAATGGAACATAGCAATGGAACAGAATCCTGGCTTTGTTGCTATGTTGGGTTTTTTTAATTGGAAGTAGGAATGGTTGATTTTGGTTTTAGAGTGGAAAATCCATTTGAGTTGCCTACCATGCCCTCACTCAGATGATACTGTCTCCAGGTTCTAGAAGTAGCTTACAATTATCCAATAATTTTTCTGAGAACAAACAGGTAGTAAATAGAAGATTCTCTAGAACAGTGATTCTCAACCTGTGGGTGCCCAGATGTTTTGGCCTTCAGCTTCCAGAAATCTTAACAGCTAGTAATCTGGCTGGGATTTCTGGGAGTTGTAGGCCAAAACACCTGGGGACCCACAACTTGAAAATCAGTGCTCTAGAACAAAATATCAGAAAAACTTGGTGGATTTGAGGGCCATTCCAGGACACTGCTGTTATCAGGATTATTTACAAAGAATCGCAGAATCATAGAGTTGGAGGGAGCTTGTGGACCATCCAGTCCAACCCCCTGTCAAGAAGCAGGAAAATCACATTCAAGGCACCCCTGACGGATGGCCATCCAGCCTCTGTTTCATTTTTTTTTTTATTTTAAAAATAGTTTTTATTAAAGGTTTCATATTTACTACGCATCACAACTAGGTAAAAAGGGGTAACATACATGGGGAACCAGGGAAGATAAACATACAAGGGGATAAAAACAAAGGTGACTTCCGCCTTCATTCCATACCATTAACAATAATTATTTATAACAAATCTATTAATCAGGAGCATCCCAGATGCTCTTATTTATAAATTGTGATAATCCCTTTTATCACCTTATTTATCTTAGTCTCTAATTTTACTCATTAGTTTTGATGTACTCAGCAACTTGTAGCCAGTCTGTTCTGATGTTTCCTTTACCATTATTTTGTCTCAACCAAAATGTAAGTTCATCCATATCTTTGATCTCAAATATCTTTTCTAACCATTGATCCTTTGTTGGTAACAAGTTTGTCTTCCAAATTCTTGCAAATATTATCCTAGCCGCCGTTGACAGGTAGACAAAGAGTTTTTCCATATTCTCATTGGTGAATATTCCATTGTCTATTATACCTAGCAGGTAAAGCTCTGGTTTCATTTGGAACTCAACCTGTAGGATTTCCTTGCATTCCTTATGGATAAGTTTCCAATATTCATTAGTTTTGGGGCAGGTCCACCACATGTGAAAAAAGGTACCTTCTTGTTTATCACATTTCCAACATTTATTATCTATATTCTTGTACATTATATTTAGTTTCTTGGGTGTGATGTACCATCGATGTATCATTTTAGCCAATTTTCTTTTAAGTCAGTTGCATATGTAATTTTAAGCTGTTTGGTCCACAACCTTTCCCATTCCTTAATTGGATGGGTCTCCCGATATTTCGAGCCCATTTTACCATGGATTGTTTAATTACTTCCTCCTCTGTAGCCCAGTTCAGAAGCATAGAGTATGTTTTTGATATGTTTTTCTTTTCATTCTTGAGAATTTTATCCCATGGTCCTTCCAAAACACTAAATCCCTTAACCTTATCTTTATTAAAAATATCTCTCATTTGGAAGTAATGTAGCCATAACACATTACGATGTATTTCAACAATTTCTTCATGCGTCTTCATCACTAATGCTCCTCCTATTGACATCAAAATATCCTGATATTTTGGCCACTCTGTCCAACCGAGTAGCCTTCTTTGATTAGCTTCTAGAGGTGACAGCCATAGTGGTGTCTTAGTGTACATATAATCTTTATATTTTAACCAGATTTTCAGCAAGGCGGATCTAATAAAGTGGTTTCCAAAGTTTTTTTCAATTTTGGCACCTTCATACCACAGGTATGAGTGCCATCCTTTTCGCAGGTCAAAGCCTTCCAGGGTTAATGTTGAACTTTTAGATAGTAGCACCCAATCTTTCACCCATGTCAAAGCACACGCTTCATAATATAATTTTAAACCGGTAGGCCAAAGCCTCCTTTTTCTTTATGCATGGTCATTATATTGTACTTAATTCTTGGTTTCTTGTTCTTCCATATGAAACTAGTCAAATCCTTTTTCCAATTGTTAAAAATATTCATATTTCTTAGTATCCAGCCTCTGTTTCAAAGCCTCCAAAGAAGAAGCCTCAATCACACTCCAGGGCAGAGAGATCCACTGCTGAACAGCTCTCACAGTCAGGAAGTTCTTCCTCATGTTCAGGTGGAATCTCCATTCCTGTAGTTTGAAGCCATTGTTCCACACCCTAGTCTCTGGGACAGCAGAAAACAAGCCTGCTCCCTTCTCCCTATTATTATATTTATTATTTCCAACATTTCTACCCCACTCCAGGGCCGGGGAGATAGCACAGTGGTAACACAGCTGTGCTTGCAATCAGAAGGTTGCTAGTTCGAATCCCCCCGAGCTGGTCTGGACAACCAGCTATATGAGCCTTGTCCACTGCCCACCCAAGCAGTTCAAACAGCCTAGCTGTGAATAAACAACAATGGGGACCACGTAAAAGTGGGGAAGGATTTTTACACAGACTTTACAACGTCTGGAAGTTTCGGCTGTCGGGAGAGGTGACAGAGCTCCCATCATGAGGATGGAACAACAGCACCCCCTTGTGACACAAAGACGCAATGACACAAGGACATAACAACAATGATGTCATAATGGAGCATCCACATCCTGTATGAACCTGTATGACACACACCTGTATGACCCTGTGATGCAGCCAGGAAGAAGAAACCTTTCTAAAAACCACACTGTACTGTCTATATGTAAAAACTGTATGTCTCCGACAGGGACTGTCTGTCGTATGTGTATTGTAATCCGCACTGAGTCCCCTTCGGGGTGAGAAGAGCGGAATAGAAATAAACAGTATTATTATTATTATTTTCTACCCCCGAGGGGGGACTCAGAGCAGCCTAACAAAAGGCACAATTCGATACCAACATAATAAAATACAATATAAAATCAAAAACATACAGCATTAAAATACATTAAAATACAATTAACATTAATACATCATACACATTCTCTTCAGTTAAGACAGTATTTCGTCCATAACAGGAGCATTGAGCCATATCCATCAACTTGCCATTACAAATCCAGTCCAAAGTGCTGCATTGTGCTAATGTGCAAACGCCTGGTCCCACAGCCAAGATTTCACTTTTTTTCCTGAATGCTAGGAGGGATGGGGTTGTTCGTATGTCGCTTAGAAGCACGTTCCACAGACGGGGAGCCACCACCGAAAAGGCCCTCTCTCTCGTCCCCACCAACCGTGTTTGAGAAGTTGGCGGGAGCAAGAGCAGGGCCTCCCCGGATGATCTTAAATTAGGAGGTGGGACATAGAGGCTGATGTGTTCGGATAAGTATGCTGGGCTATGACTTCCCCTCACATATTTATACATGGTCATCATGTCTCCTCTCAGCCTTCTCTTCTGCAGGCTAAACATGCCCAGCTCTTTAAGCAGCTCCTCATAGGAACGGAGTGACACTGCTATATGTGATGCTGCTATAATAGGGCTTGTTCTCCAGGCCCTTGGCCATTCTAGTTGCCTTCCTCTGGACACATTCCAGCTTGTCAACATCTCCCTTAAATGGAAGTGCCCAGAATTGGACACAGTATTCCAGGTGTTGTCTGACCAAGGCAGAATAGAGGGATTCCATTACTTCCCTGGATCTAGACACTATACTTCTATGTATGCAGGCCAAAATTCCACTGGCTTTTTTAGCTGCTTCGTGACATTGTTGGATCATGTTTAACTTGTTGTCCACGAGGACTCCACTATCTTTTTTACACGTAGTGCTCTCGAGCCATGCGTCCCCCATTCTGTATCTTTGCATTTCATTTGTTTCTGCCTCAGTGGAGTATCTTGCATTTGTCACTGTTTAACTTCATTTTGCTGGTTTTGGCCCATCTCTCTAATCTGTCAAGATCGTTTTGAATTCTGCTCCTGTCTTCTGGAGTATTGGCTATCCCTCCCAATTTGGTGTTGTCGGCAAACTTGATGATCATGCCTTCTTACCCTTCATCTAAGTCATTAATAAAGATGTTGAATAGAACCGGGCCCAGGATGGAACCCTGCGGCACTCCGCTTGTCCCTTCTTTCACAAGCAAATTGACTTTTCAGAGCTATGCAATGGGATGTCCATGAGAAATCACAATCTCTGAAGGCAAAGTCATGAGGTCCAGTGCTGTCATACTAAAAAAGGAAGTATTGTGTCTTCCTCCTTTTTCCCATTCTCCTCCATTAAGCAAGCTCATCAAGGAGACAAATTGCAACACATTCTCCCATTACCCCCAGTAGTACTTGGCTGGTATTTTTAATGTCAATGGGTAATACATCCATTTCATTTTTTTAATCTGAACTTTAAAATTAGGATGGAAAGATTATACACAATTATCTGTATTTCAGTTCGGAAAACAGATTTGCTGTTTGGGAAGAATAGTACAGTAGCAATACTTTTGTACAGTTTCCCCAATCTCTGAACATCTCAAAGCATTGCAAAACAGTTATTCTGCAGAGAAATGCACATGGGTTCTCTACACAAATAGTGGGTTTATTGTGTAAAAAGTACTGTTTTATGCCCAGAAAAACTGGGTTTTTAGGGGGAGGTGTCCCTTTTTAAAACAACAATAATAATAAACTTTATTTATAACCCGCCCTCTCTCCTCAAAGGGACTCAGAATAATTCTGCAGAATAATTCCTCTGCAATATTTTAGGATATTTGAATACAGAGTGAATAGAAATGCTCATTTTGTCCCACAGCAGGGAGAAAACTACAATATGTATGGATCCTCAGATGCAAGTATAAAGTAACTGAGCATTTACAGGACTCCTCTAGCAATGCTATTCCAGGTCCTGAACATGCAAAATTGCTCATCCCCTTGGAAACCTTCCTTTAAAATGCAGATTAAACCCCAGGGTAGGTTCACCTCTCTACTGATGTAGACACCAACAGCTGCCCCTGAACACTCCTCCAAATTTCAAATCAGCTCCAAACAGTTCCACCACATTTGAGCTACTGTCAGGCTATTGAACATATCAGCAAACCCACTTCTATCTAATGGTTGCAGGATGTTCTTCCTTTACATCTACGAGCAATTTATTTACCTTTGATCCATTGCCTTTTTGTTGGATCATTAAAAAGTTGAACCTGAGTCATTTCAGTTATTTCTTAAAAAGAAGGTGTTCACCAAGATAGCTGGATGCCTGGTGGCATGCTCATAATATATATAAGATGGCATG